>PPMB02000001.1:0-600000 GCA_003707885.2 Komagataea salicaria
AAACTTTTATGCCACTGTTTATGCTAAATACAGGTTTCGCCTGTGGTGTCCGACGGACAAACTATCAAATGTTTTCAAAGATTCTTGAAATAACTTGATATGATTTTACTTTATAAACAGACGCGTTTTTTACGTGTTAATATTCTCGCGTTTTTTTATTTTATTTTATGTATGGGAAAAAAAAAAAAAAAAAAAAAAGTCGTTTCACAGTGTTTATGTTTATACACATTAATTAGGTTCCTTCTCAAAAGATAAGCGAGATAAAGTAAGGCATGAAATATCCAGCCATAATGGTACGGTGGGAATGATTTAAGACAAGCTTCTGTGTGTCTTAACAGTCTCATATCTCATTCAGATGTAGCTTTATCTAGTGTTAAAATGAACTGGAAGTCTTCCCCTCCTAAAAGTTTTGGATCATATTCAGCTTTTCTGGTATCGATATAAGATGCTAGCTTTTCTCCTAGAACTTCTATCAAGCTTCTATACGCTGTCTCATATTGATAGCTGAGATCATTAGTCGGATTATTTCTTAGAAGTCCAAAAGCCACGAGGACTTTTCACCGCTGATCTCCAGGGAATGTTCTTCTTGATCCTCATTGTGAGTATATGGTTCTACTGTAAATGGAAGGAAGGAAATTTATCTGAGTTTGTGTCTTTTGTGTACAGACATATCGCATCAAATTTCCCTTCTGCTCCTCCTCAACAAGAAATGGAGACGCTGGATTCTTTTTATAGGCACTGACAACTGCTTCAGCGGCCTTTTTATTTTTCGAAATCAATTCTTCAAACGACTTCTCTGCTTCTTTTCGTAACTCCTCTGCCTTTTTGCAAAACTGCTCAAAATTGTCGGCAAGTGGTACCTTTGGATCAACCAAAGAGACTAGTTCGCACCATTCATTGAAACTATTTGCCGAAAGTGTGATGGACCTCTTTGGTGAAGAGTATACGCGCCTTGAACCCATTCTGCGTATGAGGACTTGTATTTAGTTGGAAACGCAACTGGGTCAAAGAAAGAGAGAATAAAAGAACCGAATTCCACAACTTAATTAGAATAAACCTTCATTTGTGTTCATTGAGAAGTTCAGCACAGAAAGTGGTGTAGAACACAATTTTGAATTTCTGCTTTCCTTTTAAGTGACCACAAAATACAAAAACTGCCCAATTACCTCTATCTGTAAGGTACTTCACTATTAACCAATTGAAAAGCAATGAGATGAGATACAAATTTCGCTCTTTATTAACGCGTCGCGAAAATCAGCTTGACACAAAATTGCGAAATTTTGCGAAGAAAACAATTTCAGTTGTCTTAATTAGGAAGAGTGAAATTAAAATGGTAACACCCAATGGAATATTGAAAAGATTATGTTTATTATACTTTTCTTATTCTTTTCTAAATAATCATTCGAAAAAAATATTGGACACCTTCATTCCTCCTGAAGCAATAAATCCGAAACTACGGCTTTCATTATATAATATTCCTTCTCTTTCATTGACAGCAAATTCATACACTATCAGTTTGACGATCAAGAAGGGCATTTACTAAAAATTAACGGTGAAATGTCCTCATGGATCTGGGAGTTTTTGAGAAATAATTCGAGTAGTGATTTCAGCTTTCAATACGGACAGCGTATAAAATTTTGATAGAAGTTTTAGACGGCCACTTATTTCGATACAGAAAAGTCAAATATGATCCAAAAATTTTGGGAGAGGAAGGAAGATGACCATACACCATGAAGAGAGGTTAGGTATCCAAACTCAAGAAAGTACATCTTCACTTGCAGAAAACTCTTGTGAAATCAAAGATTTTTCCAGTCAAAGGTTCTCTCAAAGGCCAAAGCAACTTTGTAAATGCTCTCTTCGTCATACCATTTGGCAACCAGTTGTAAAGATACTGGTAGCTTTTTCCCTGAATGAGCTAAAGGTCCTTCAAGTATTGGTAGCATACCACAAGGTAGCGATAATGCAGGATGGCCGGATTGATCAAAAGGAGCTGTATTGGAACTTAGACCTTTTTGGTTTGAAAGAAGTTCTAATGGCTTGATGTCTGGTTTACTATATGTGTGAGGCTTTGCAACATAAGGGACTGTAGGCATAACTATAATATCAAACTCTTCAAAAATCTTATTATAACTGTCTTTCAATTTCCTAGATAAGTTCATACATTTTCCATATAACAATGGATATTTTTTCAAAGCGTAAGCACCATTGTAGAACGTGTTCTTTGATGAAGGGTATAATTGATCCCAGTCGTTTTGATTTGTCATGGATTTCATAAAAACCTCATTCAAATCGTTCATGCTATACCCTCTTCTGCTATTGGATTGGCCTATTTTATTTGTAAAGTTTCCAACTTTAGAAATACCAGTCCATATTAATGGCCCTTTGGTGTGTAACGGGATACTGACAAGCTCAGAAATGGCACCAAGACTTTCCAATTTCATAACTGCTTCCATACAGATATCTTTAACTCGCTTTTCAATGAAAGGGTGGTCAAACCCTTCTTTCAAAATGGCAATTTTCATTCCTTTCAAAGAGTTGGATTCCATTTTCAGCAGCTCTCTGTAGAATGGACTAATGTCTTTCGTATAATTACGATCATCAATGTTATCAGTTCCTGAAATTGCATGTAGGATTTTGGCATTTGTCAAAACGTCTCTGGTCAGCACGCCCACATGATCATTTGTAGCTTCGTTCGAAGCACAACCTGTAAAGGGAACTATTCCAAAGGTAGGTTTGATTCCAACTAAACCACTCCATGCAGCTGGTATTCGAACAGACCCACCCTGATCAGTTCCAATAGAGGCAACAACTTCTCCTGCGGAAACCAAGGCAGCGCTCCCACTTGACGACCCACCTGTAGAATAGCCTGCCGCAAGAGGATTATCAATAGGACCAGTTGCAGCCGAATGAGATGTAGCGCTATGACACAGATTTTCACAGATTGCCTTTCCTTTAATAATGGCACCGTGTTCCAAAAGTCTAGAAACCACGGTAGCATCTGACTTTGGCGTGAATCCTTTTACAAACTCAGTTCCCATCATCATAGGGACACCAGCAACCCCGATACTGTCTTTAACAGCAACGGTAACCCCTTCCAAAAAGCCCGGATCTTTCTTTGGTGAAATATCCTTTATATCAGTTTTGTAAGCCCATGCGTTCCACTTGTTTTCCTCACCTGTTGGCTGATAAACTTTACCTCTTGGAAATCGTTTGAAGTCAGTTTGTGGGATGTAGTCATCCATTGCCATTAGCTCCTCACAGCTATCATGGAATACCGCAAGAAGCTTTCTATAGTCGTCGATATCTTCTTCAGATTCCTTAATGTTCAGTTCAAGCCCAAGCTCAACTATGTCATCAACAGTGACAGGATTACCAACTTTTGGATCAAATGTGAAGACAGACATGCTGTTGGAATCAAGACAACAGTGTGTTGGAAAGGATAGTGCTGATATAGTTGATTTTATACTATCAAGCAGAGTCAATTGGACCCAAGAATCATTTGGAACTTTGGGATCGGAGTACTTCCGATGTTTTCCTTATCTTATCTGACGGAGGGATTCCGATCATCTGGCAACGATTTAAAGAATTATCCTTTTCTATCAAACTAACCTTAATTATATAATAACTTCAGTGAAAGACCATGATGCCCGTCAATCCCACATGAGGAAAATAATCATGGATACACTCAGCTATAAACATCCCCAGCTACCAGACTACGAATTACCACGCAACCTAGTAGGTTATGGTGAATTTCCACCAGATCCAGAATGGCCTAATAATGCTCGGATTGTAGTATCATTCATCCTTAACTATGAAGAGGGCGCGGAGCACAGTATCCTGAATGGAGATGATAGATCCGAAGCATATATATGGGAAAAAGGTGGTGCCACCACCGAAGTCATAGGTGGTAGACATTTGATGAGTGAGAGTGAGTTTGAATATGGCTCGAGAGTTGGTGGTTGGAGATTGTTGCGTCTTTTTAAGGAGTTTGGCTACCCCATGACTATTTATGCGGTAGCACAAGCGATAGAAAAGAATCCAGAGTTTGGTAAGGCACTGGTTCGTGAAGGTCATGAGATAGCTAATCATGGTTTACGCTGGATTAATTGGGCCTCTCTATCGGATGAGGACCAAATTGAGATGATCAAGAGATCCGTATTACTTTTAGAGGAAGTAACTGGCGAAACCCCAGTTGGTGCGTATATTGGAAGGGGTAACATGAAGACCCCTTCACTAGTTTATGAAGCACATAAAAGAATGGGAAAGCCTCTTCTATGGGAATCAGATGTGTACTGCGATGATATTCCGTTCTGGGTAGATCTTCCACAAGAGTCAAAATTGTCGGATAATGAAAAGGAAGGTCTACTGATGATTCCTTACAACTATACTGTTAACGATTACAAATTTGTGGCATCAAATCCCGGCCCTGGGTTTCCTGGTGTTCATGCTTATTTGGACTATTTAAAGAATGAGTTTGACCAACTTTATCGGGAAGGTGGTAAAATCATGAATATCCCAATGCATAGCCGTATACTGGGTAAAGCAGGTAGAACTAATGCTTTAAGAGAATTCATGAAGTATATCAGCTGCAAAAAAGGAGTTTGGGTGGCTAATCGGCGTGATATTGCTAAACACTTTCGAGAAAAGTTTCCTTACAAACCAGGAGAACTGGCTGTCAAATCTGTTTGATTGTTTATTTTTGTATGTAAACATAATCAAATTATGAACACACTACTACACCCAGTCTTAATTCTGTAATCAATTAACTTTCACACTGCACCAGTAATGAGCCCCAGTCTTGAAAGATGCAGCTTCAAATGTCCTCATACATTGAGATGTATTTCATACAGAAAAGCTGCGCGTATTTAAAGAGATACTGCTGATACTGATAGTGTGGTAAATTTAAGATAGACTAATATTATAATTAATTAAACATCAAATTTAGTCTGAGAAATTAGGAGAGCTGGTTTCTCAGTCTCTGAATTGGTGCTGAAAGACTCTAAGACTTCCAGACGTGAATGATTTGTTATGTCCTCTACAGATTCTTCCTCTAAATAGCCATCATTCTTTGCAAATGCCTCAAATTCTATAGTCTTGATGTCATAATTTACTGGTAAGACTTCTGAAATAGGGAATAGATAATTCAGTGAAAGAAAAACAATTGAGGAGAATGAGAAAGACACCAAAAAACCTAATTTGTAAATCTTAACAGCAACCTGACTGACACTTCCGGGATCAATAGTGTTTGAGACCCCAGAGATTGACAATCCAACACCACATGCCCAGGCTGAAAAAGCTCTCCAATTAACACCAAACTTGTTGCCATACCACAGCAAAGATGACTTCTGATCACTATAAAAGGATAAAGTGTAGTAATTTCCCTTCCGCACGTAAAAGTAGTCTATAATCATAGTGGCTGCAATAGGACTCAACAGAGTTGTGTAGCTGCCTAGAAATGCAACAAATTTGGCACCTGAGGAGATTAATATCCACGGAACCAAGGCAGGAGCAATCATCCAACATAAAATTTGACCTCTTCTAATAGATAAGAAAGAAGGAAGAGCAGCAGTGAGATCAGCACCCACTGGAAGACAATTCGTGCCTAGGTTAACAGCTACCAGTGCGTAAACCATAGCAAACGAGGCAAAGAACATACCCGTTCTCATTGCTGCTGTCCAGCTGTAGTCTAACAAAGCATTGTAAAGGTCCCACGGATTCCAGAACGCTTCACCGAGAAACACTTTAGCCGCAGATGTTGTAGCTGCACCAAAGAAAGTGATCAAAACTTTAGAAGTCAATACACCAACCGATTGGATCCATGAAGAATCACTTGGGCGGCGAGAATATCTCACAATGTCACCAGTGTTAATCAGTATCGGCATCAGGGAGCCAATGATAGAATTAACGCCATTTAAAATACCCCATACTAGCTCAGATCCATAGACTCTATTACTGTTCAGTGTTTCAGGTGTACCCAAAGTACCACCTGCCTTTTCAACACAATAACCAAGAACACCTAGTAGAGCAGCAAGGGTTGTCACGAATTTGATAGTGTAGATGTGGCGTTGTGCAGTCGGATGTATCAACATCATAGGAAATTGAATCAACCAAATCAAAAAAAAAGACAATAACCCTCTAGAAGTAACACCAGCAGAAGCTGGTAGGGCATTCTTCATGTTCACCCATTTATAGCCGAAGATGCATCTCAACATAACGTTCATCAAGTTTCCAGCAAAAAACGTCTGAATTGAGAAATACACAATTGCAACTGCAATTCTGACGAAAATAAAGAAATAACTCCCGTACATACCAGCGGTGGCACGAACAATGGTAGGAAAGCCCATGTGATAAGTTGCAGGTGCTCTTGAGTTGAGAACCAACACTAAACTCAAGAAGAAACTACCTATAATTGCACAAATTAAACCATGCCACCACAACAAGCCTTGGGATACCAATGTGGAACCCAATGTGTATGATGATGGAGTAAGCGAAGTGGTGAAGTAAAAAAATAGGAAGTTAGAGACACCCCAGCTTCTTTGTTCCTTACTTGTTGGGAGTAAGTCGACGTTATACCAGCTGTGGCCTTTTGGAGATCCTTTCAGTCTTGCATTATTTAGCACTTTGGAAAGCATTTGAGTTGGATATTGATAGGTGTTTATTATTCGAAGGTATGTTAATCAAATATGTAGCATTGACGAGGGAATTGAGGTCTAGTTATACCTGTTACAATCAGAAAGTCATTTCGAAGTATCAGTGTTATTTATTGAAGAATGAACCATTCGAAAACCTCAAATCGGAGGCTCTCCGCTTAACGCTGATAAGAGGCGATAAGATTTTTTGATATTTTTTCAGCCAACTAAATTTTACAATCTTGCTTAAATACAGGCCAGGGTTCGGGCAGCTTTCCGAAAGAGAATATTCAGAATGGAGACACTTTTGTTTATGTTTAAAACATGAAGAGATTCTTGCTCTGCAGTTTTCTTGCTTGATGGAAAGAATTCGATGAGAATATGAGTTCGGTGGATAAAGAGAACACTGTTGTTGAGTCGAATGACAACAATGAGGAAGCAGGCCTCGACCAGGTAATAGCTGACTCCCATGATAACATTCTTTCGACAAGAAAGCTTTTGATTGTACTAATGGGTCTCGCTCTGTCATTGTTCCTAGCTTTTGTTGACCAGACAGGAATTACCATTGCACTACCTTACATTGCTGACGATTTAAAAGCTCAAGAATCCATATCATGGGCTGGAACAGCATCATTAATTAGTAATACTGTTTTTATGGTGATATTTGGAAGACTCAGTGATATATTTTCCCGAAAGTATGTCTTAATCGGGTCGATGCTCATCTTAGCCACATTTGATCTGGCATGTGGCCTGGCACATACCGCCACGCAGCTCTTTATATTCAGGGCTTTCTGTGGTATTGGAGTTGGGGGTATCACTTCTTTGAGTATGGTAATAGTGTCAGATATAGTCACACTAGAGGACAGGGGGAAGTATCAGGGTATTCTTGGAGCCTGTGTAGGTTTGGGCAACGCATTAGGACCTTTTTTGGCATCAGCTTTTATCACACACCTTACCTGGAGGAATTTTTACTACACTATGTGTCCCATGGTTGTTTTTGCTTCCATCATTGTACTTTTAACTGTCCCTTATACCAGTCATAAAGCAGATGTCAGAGCAAAATTGTTTCAAATAGATTACTTTGGCCTTTTTGCTAGTTCCACAGCCATTGTATTTACATTGATTCCGCTAAGTAGCGGTGGTACAACCTATCAGTGGAATAGTGGGCTTGTAATAGCATTTTTCATTATAGGTGGCCTTGCTTTGGTCAGTTTTCCAATAATTGAGATCAAATTTGCGAAGTTGCCCATGATACCCATGCACTTGTTCACAGTAGCACCTTCTTTGACATTATTACTGATTCAAAACTTTTTCTTCGGGATGTGCTACTACGGTCAGATATATTTTGTGCCTTACTACTTTGAGGCCGTTCGTGGATTTTCTGTGATCAGAACTTCTACCTACATGCTTTGTCTTGTAGTGCCACAGGTTACCATATCTATCATTTCTGGCCAGTTTATTTCTCGCAAGAGGAACTATCTACTAGTCATTTGGTGCGGTTACATCTTCTGGACACTCGGAACCTGTTTGATGGTACTATGGACAACGGAAACAAGTACATTCAAAACTGTTCTTCCTTTGACATTCATTGGTGTTGGGGTGGGCGCAACATTTCAACCTACACTGGTGGCAGCTCAAGCTCAGTCTTATAGAAAAGACAGAGCGATTGTTATCTCAACTAGAAACGTTCTGCGCTCGCTAGGTGGAGCAATCGGACTGGCAATATCGAACACAATTCTATCAAATTATTACAATAATAGCTTAGAAAGAAGTGATTCAGTTAAGAGGATCTTTACCTTAGAAGAGCTGATGAACTTGAAAAACCAGGTCTTTTCCTCAAAATTAGCCTCAAGGTTTTCTATGGAGCAAATGGCAGTGTTGCGAGGTGTTTACATGTCTGCGTTACAAAAGGTAATTTACTTTTGGATAGGCACTATTGCTTATTGCCTGATAACCACACTTGCAGTAAAAAACGTAGGATTGGAGCCTCTCAATAATAATGAACGAAGAAGATGAAGATGAAGTACAATAGTTATGTTTCTAAAACTAATTTCAATGCAGTATTCCATAGTATTTCTCAGAATGAATGTATATTATTACCTGATATCCCACATATCTTAAAATACACATATCAGGACAAGAAAGGGCCGACTAACTTAGTCTTTATGTGTCTTTCATTTAGTATAGAGCTAGAAACATTCTGGGACTTGAATTTCACCTCCAATTTCATCAATCTTAGATATGTTTTCAAACAAATCATCCAAATTCTCTATCTCAAATTTGCTCAGCAGGCCATCCATACCATCAAAATGTTTAACGGCGATCTTGTTAAATAGATCTGTATTCTTTTTCTTATGTGACTCTCTCGATCTCATCTTGATCTCATCTTTTCCAAAAAGATCAACCGTTTGGAGGTTACCACTATTGATTAACCCGTTCCTATCTGAATTTCTCATTTGGTCCACCTCAAATACTAACGCCTCAAAGATATCTCTGAACTTTATTGCACTATTAGACCTCTCTGCAAACAAATACAGTACACTTGAGCAGTTTCTTAATCCTTCACTGACTTCAAATCCCCATCCAACTTTGCCAGACAACAAACCGTAAGCTATTGTGACACCTGCAAGAAAAGCTGTTTGTAGACTAATAAAAGATTGCTGGTAACTTGAAGATTGATGTATTTTCCTACTCAAAAGACAAATATCAAAGCAGCTCCGGATAGTCTCTAAGAATAGAGGGTCATCCCCGTCCATCTTTGTGATGAAGGGCTGTGTCAAGCTGCATATCTGTTTATTGAACAAATATAGACAGTAATCAAACTCAAAGGACGTCAGGTTTTCAGGAAGCTCGCCGATCCACTCCTTCATCTTTCTTTGCAGTTCCATGATTGTCCCAGTAGGTATTTCGTTCTGTTTCATGTCAACTCTATAGATGGAACTCTTTATTTCACTGTCAATTTTTCGATGTTTGAAGAGACAAATTGACATTGTAATGAAAGTTGCGCTCTTTCTAGTTGAATAGTTTAAGGTGGGATATTTTAAGAAGTTCAAATCAGGATGCTCAGTGTAAAAAGCCCTCCTGATTTGATCTGGATCGGAAACATCTTCGGTATCAACTGGTAAATCAACATCGATATCAAAATCACTTATGGAATAGGGCCTCCCAAAACTGTTAGATATCACTCTCTCCAGAGAATAAGTTGTCCAAAAAGTCCTTGCCCTCAGCTGATAATGCACAGGGTCTTCTTCGAATAGTTTCATATCTCTCCTATGCAGGCCAAACTCAATACACACACCCATGGCCGTTCGAATAAGATCCCATATTATGACTCCATTGGGGGTCCTCAACAAGTATATTATCAGTAATAACAGTGCATTGACACTTTTCAGATCTTTAAGGTCAAAAACTTGTGCTAGGTTAAGGCAAAGTCCATTAACATAAAGCACAGTGTGATTTTCATTGTCTTTCTCTGAAAAAGGTAAAGATGAATCACTCTCTTGTTCACTGAGGAGACGAGCGCCAATGGAACATATCATCAAAAACATGAATTTATCGATATTAGAACACTCGCTAATGTCGCTCAATACAGTCCTGTTATTAGCCTTCAGATGCTGTATATACTTGCTATCTAGCATCGGATATTTTGAATGAACAAACTCAACGTATATATCGAAATATCTATCTGTCAAATCATTCTGCTTCAACAAGATGTTAAGGGATTCAGCCCAGTCAATATTGGCTTCAGGAGCCTTTAGATCCTTCATCGACTCACGCAAAAGAATATGCGTAACGCTGATCTCGGGGTTTTCACCAACGTTATCAATCCTGTTTCCTGTTTGTACAAGCCTATCACTTTCCATTGGTTCAACCAAGATAGGTCTTGCTTTGTTCTTCAACTCCTCTTCCATTGTTTTGATTTTTGACTCCAGATACTTAACGTACAGTGGACCTTTATGTGTCTCATAGTGGCACTCGTGGCCAGTGTTTCTGCAGTTAGTGCAAGAGAGTCGTGTCTCAAATTGGCCATCACATTTCTGCTTCCTTGATTTACATCTTTGGCAAGCCACCAATGCAATTGGTCCAGGCCTAACTCGTTTACCCTTTGCATTCGTAACGTTCTTATCGCTGGTGAGGTACTTCATGATCCATTTATTCCTTTTCCAATCTCTTGATCGTAGAGAGTCCGTTAGTGTGATCTATCTCAATATTTATGAGGTTGTTTGGGTTGTTGATATCTTATCGGAAGTCGTCGGAAAGTCTCCGACATTGAAGATAATCACTTATGTATATATATGATATATGGACATATGGATTTATTTTCAAATGAAGGAACATCTGACCACAGCTATAACCCATGAAATGAATTCTGTCTTTGGTTGTTTAAGACTGTTTTGGGACTCATGTGGGCTGATATCTCTGAGTTCAGAACAAACCATTCAACCTCACCTACAATAGTTTGTGGTGCCTAATGACACTAAAACGACATAAACCGAAGAAGCAGTTCCCATTAGAATATATTGGTCTTTTGATTCCCCAATGAAGAACCAAGGAAGTTAATTGATTATGACACAACAAATAGATGCACTTTCTCCTACTCAGTTCAAACTTTGTGGAAATCATGCCAGGTTGAATTAGGTACTTATAGTACCTTATCTCGCAGGAAAGACTATCCTCGATTTATTTCCTCAACATCATAATCCAATTGCAATATCTCGTGTTTGTCACCGTGGATACGTGTATACAAGGCTTAAACATTCCGTGTCCCAGTCAGTCACAAGTTCGTTCTTCATCGTGTTTGATTGAAGTATTAGAAATAAAAGAGAATATATGTTACTTGTGTGTTACTTATGTGTTATCAGTGCTTCCCTTTTCCAATTCTACTTGTTGGTGGAGAAGTGAGTCAATAAAAAGATCATTCAGTAACTTCAGGTAGTCGTACACTACATCGCTAAGATCTTCACCTAAATAACAGTCTTTCAAGTCATTTATACAATGTGTTGTTGAATGTACTGCAAAGCATACTAGACAAATCAATACAATATTAAGATATGGAGTGAATATATACATTTACCCACTGAAGCATACGCTGTTGAACTAACTATGAAATATTCATTTTCATGGTCCTGAGACTCATTGAGAATTCTGCATTCACACAATCTTTAACAGCTATCAAAGAAAAATGTACAAAATCTCAGTGGACAGAGGAGGCGCTCAAATCCTTCTGTCTAGTCTTGACCAATCTATAAAGTTCGAAAATCGAGGCGGGTGTAATTCCTTGGATTCTGCGAGCTTGGCCAATCGTTTCTGGTTGAACCTTATTCAAAATATCCCTGCACTCAGCAGATAAAGATGGCATTGAGGAGTAATCATACTTCAAAGGTAGAAGTAAATTCTCGTCTGACTGGAATGCTCTAACAAAATCTCTCTGCTTATGAACGTATGGCGAGTATTTCCCCTCGATTTCAATCTTGCTTAAAATCCTCGACGGAATGCTCTGAAATTTTTGAGGCAAGGCGGCCAAGACTCCTGAAGCATACACATTATTGAATCTTAACATCTCATATGCTGTTTTCTTGGAACTATCACTTCCAACATTGATGCCCAAAATAGCACTCCATTTATGAGCACTCAAAGAAATGTTTCTCATTTCATTGATAGTCTCATTCATGTAACGTAAATCACTGGAAAATCTTTCCCATCTTTCATCTTTAACAACACCAAGCTTTCTTCCTATTTCCGTCAATCTTAAATCTGCGTTGTCTGACCTAACACTTATCCTAAATTCAGATCTTGACGTGAACATTCTATACGGTTCTGTGACGCCCTTCGTGATCAAATCATCAATAAGCACCCCAATATATGCGTCGGATCTCGAGAGCCTTAACTGTTCTCTATTTTGAAAGCGAAGTCCAGCATTTATACCCGCTACTATACCTTGAGACGCGGCTTCTTCATATCCCGTGGTACCATTTATTTGTCCAGCCAGAAATAGCCCCGAAACTAATTTTGTTTCTAGAGTGGAGCTTAACTGTCTTGGATCAACATAATCGTACTCAACACCGTAACCCGGCTGGACCATTTTAACATTTTCTAAACCAGGTATCAGTTTAACCATCTCTTCCTGAATCTCTTCTGGCATAGTGACGGATATTCCATTCGGATAAACCAAATCACTGTCCAGGCCTTCTGGTTCGAGCCATATTCTATGTGATTCTTTATCAGGGAATCTGATAATCTTGCTCTCAATTGAAGGACAATACCTTGGACCCATCACTGTTTCCCTGATGTGAATAGATTTATGCAAATTTTGGCGTACAAGCTCATGCATCTCAGGTGTCGTTCTTGTCCCATGGCATACAAGCTGATTTTCAATTGAAACATGGTCATTCATGTAGCTCATGGTTTGAGGAGGTTTGTCACCTTCTTGAATTTCCAGCTTGTCATAGTTGATTGACTTCGATGAAAGCCTTGGAGGTGTTCCTGTTTTCAATCTACCCAAAGTAAATCCAGCATCTTTCAAAGTACGTGAAATCCCGAAAGTAGCCTTCTCCCCTATTCTTCCAGCAGGATAGGCATTGAGACCTATATGGATTTCACCCCCTAGAAAGGTTCCCGTGGTGATGACGACTGTTGAAGTTTTGAAAACTTGGCCATCTTCCAAAATGATACCTCTGATTACAGATGGGGATTCATCTTTTTCTTCAATAATGATGTCTTTTACCTGGCCGGAGAGCAGATTTAAATTGTCATAGTTTTTCAGTGTCTCTTGCATCTCTCTGAGGTATATTTTTCTATCTATCTGAGCTCTTGGTCCCCAAACAGCAGGACCTCTAGAACTGTTTAAAACCTTGAACTGTATTCCTGCTTTATCAACAATTTTGGATGCAACGCCATCTAGGGCATCAACTTCTTTCAACAATGTTCCTTTTCCTATACCACCCATGGACGGATTACAAGAACATGTTCCTATTTTTTTCAAATCCTGTGTGATCAGATACGTCTCAGTGCCACTTCTAGCAGAAGCTGCTGCTGCTTCACATCCCGCATGGCCACCTCCAATAACCACAACTGGAAGTTCTTTGGCTGTTTCTAGTGAGACCTTGAGTTCTGAGTTTATCGATATGGAACGACTGAAACTCGTCCAGAGCTTTCTTCCAGCAACGGAACCTCTATATTTTCTAGCAATAAGCATACTAAATACTTCAAATTCCGTTGTTGATGAAACGTATTATAAGAGATGAGGTAACAATGATATTTTTTTTCTGACTTATCAAAGTATCAATCTTTGACACTTCTCTTGCAAAGAAATCAAATTTCAAAGCTGTGTCAGCTCTCTGTTTCAGTTGGAGGATACAGACCTTGAGTTTAGATCGAGGAGTACTATCAGTGAAGCACAGAAGTAGATGTATCTAAGTATCATGATTGTATACAAATACAATAATGATCAGAACAAAGGCCAAAGGTAGTACAACAATTCGCGAAATTCTGAAAATTTTGGTTTATTGGAAGAAAAAGCACAAAAACATCTTCAACTTCAATAGGTACTAGGAATTTAGTACGTTAGATAGCGGATTAGTCCAAGATTCATCAAAGATGTTGAAAAGACTAGCTTCTGTGTTGAAAGGTACACCGGCTGTTGTAAGTATCTGCATGAATGACTGGCCTGAGGGATAAGCATTTCTAACTAAGTAATTGATGCAGAGACAGCAAATCAGAAATTTTGCAAGTGAAGCTGGTGAAACAGCTGAATCACAAACTAATACAGTCTCAAACCTTATAATAGAGCATGCACAGCGTAAGTTAAACAGTATTATGTTGTTCAAGAGTTGGCTGTAAAATAAGTACTAACCTGGTAAAATCAACAGAACCACCAAAGTATGTTTTGACTACATTACGTGAGTTTCCCTCCTTATCTCCAGTAAGATTCCAGCCAATCCCATCTTCGCTTTTGAACGCTCCACTGCGTAGAGATCTTCTGTGGAGAGCAGTGATCTTCGATGCAGACAACAAACGTGTTGGTTCCTCCAATCCAAATGGTCGTTCCGATATGGGCTACTCCAGAAAGAAACTGTTACCACAGAAGGGTACCGGTAGAGCCAGATCAGGTGACAGAAGTTCTCCAATAAGACACGATGGTGCTGTAGCTCATGCAAGAACAGCACCAAATGATTTTACTTCGGACTTACCAAGAAAAATCTATGCAAAGGCTATACAAGTTGCCTTGAGCGACAAATATAGACAAGGTGATCTATTTGTTACTGAAGAAGATTTAGAGTTGGAGCATAAGAAAGGAAGTACTTCTCTCATTGAACTTTTTTTAATCAAAAATAACTTGAAGAAGTCAAAAGTGCTTTTCATCACAAATGAACATTCCCCTAATCTGATCAAGTCCACAGAAAAATTCGACAACAAGATCGATGTCATTCAAAAAGAAGGTATTGAGGTCAGAGACTTGCTACATCCACACAAAATCTTCATGGATTTGAAATCTTTGGAATATTTCTATACTAAGTATGACATATAATCAAAACCCAATCATGAAATAAAACCATTGTATATAGTTATTTAAATTTTCCGTAAGAACGAAGATATGTAAATCAATTCTGTATGTTTGCTGGTGGTATGCCATTTCTGGCTGAATACTGGAAGACTTCACTGAAACTTGTTTGACGTCGTTACGGATCATTCATCCTTTTATATGAGATTGATGATAGGATTTCCATAAAATACACGTGATATATTTTAGGTTTGTCTTAAAAAGATGTATGGATGTGTTTCAATATAAATTCTCTACAGTCACTTTTGAAAAGACTAGCACAAGTGTCGCGAAAATTGCACTTTCTGAACAAATTCTGAAATTTTTTCTTACCAACAAATTCGCGGAGGACAAGCACCATATAGTGAAAAATAAAACAAAAAAGTTCAAGCAGTCTGAATCCATTAAGAAGCACCAAGTTCAATAATAAGCAAAGATGTCTTTAGTTGTTCAAGAACAAAACAGTTTCCAACACATTTTACGGTACGTTATCCCTACTCAAGAAGAGGAGCACCAAAAGTTGTATGACGCGAAGTGATGAACTTATAGAAGCGGTGGGTTCTTCCATTCTGCAAAAGTTGTCAGTTACCGAATCCAATGAAAAGAAGGACGGCAGGCTATTGAACAATCACTGTTTGAGGTCGTCTTAGCTTTCACAGAATGCTTCCATGTACAGCACCACTTGGATATGTCTTAATGACGATTTTGAAAGCAGGGACACATACTGTAGAGACAACCTAATGGTATCAAACAATTTCAAAGAGTAGACATACACATTTCAAGAAGTTCAATTCATCAATACAAATGTCTGTCCACACTTCAACGTTCCAGCTTTTACACTTTAGCTCTCTTCGCATAAATTCATGCTGTGCCATATACTAACTTTTTAACAGTTTGTTAAACACTAACGTTGACGGTAAAATCAAAGTTCAATATGCTTTAACTACCATCAGAGGTGTTGGTCGTCGTTACGCCAACTTGGTCTGTAAGAAAGCTGATATCGATTTATCCAAAAGAGCTGGTGAATTGACCCAAGAAGAATTGGAACGTGTTGTTACCATCTTACAAAACCCAACTGAATATAAAATCCCAACCTGGTTCTTAAACAGACAAAAAGATATCGTTGACGGTAAAAACTACCACGTTTTGGCCAACAACTTGGAATCCAAATTGCGTGAAGATTTAGAAAGATTAAAGAAAATCAGAGCTCACAGAGGTATCCGTCATTTCTGGGGTTTACGTGTTAGAGGTCAACATACCAAAACAACTGGTCGTCGTAAAAACTAGACTGACTGGTATGTTTTTGAACTTTTGAAAGAAGGAATTGATTGTGAGCACAGTCGTTCATATGTGTTCATTATTGGCTTTTTGTTTTGAAACAATAAATTCTATATCGTTTGTATATTTTGGAATAATTAATTTCATTTAGTTAAACTATTATTTCGTATTAACCAGCGTCCTTCCAACAGAGAACAAATTAAGTCACGTTTAAGAAACCGCCTTCAATCTCAAACCGAAGCTAGTCCAAAGTATGGAATTTTCGGTCATTACAAGAAAGATTAAAAAGCATAATGTCATGATACATATTAACAATCCTAAAACAATAAATTAGACAAGAAGAATCAGCAAAAAAATACAAATCATAACTCCTTAAACCCCCTGATAGCTAAACCTATATGTTGCAACTATAGTCAAAAAACTCATCAATTTTACTCATTGGTTATTAATATTACTCAATTCACGTAATGGTCTTCTTTCACTTACTGAGGTTTTTGTCATCTCTTTCTTGATATTCAACAAATTATCCTGTTCTGTTTTAATTACATCTATGTTCTCTTTGTTACTTTCCAATTCGAACTTGAAATTTCTTGGTGGTGAAGGATTAACCTTCATTATTGGTTTCTGACGTTGTCTCAGGTGTACTGGTGTCATTGAAAGTTCACTTGATGAAGTTGCATCATTTTTAGCATCACGTGAATTAGTTGCTTCATCTTGAGGTGATTTGGTTAATTTGAATGTCAAAGTCGAACAGGAGTTGGGAGAGGTCGTATGAGAGTGCTTAGCCATACGAGATGGGGTAGATAGAACATGTTTGAGTTGTGTCTTCACTGTGGTACTTATTACTTTGGTTGGGCTTTGTAAAGCAGACGTATTGCTTTGTTGAACGGGTGATGAAGAAGAAGGCGAATGATGTGGTGTTGGCTGAACAAATTGGGATGGCTCTTGTGAATAGAACATTATTGGTTTATGTCTGATTGGTGTTTCTGTTGCAATAGGAGTGTGGCTAATTGCGAGATGTTCTGGATAGATAGTTTCTAGATGATGGACCTCCCTTTCAGCATTAGATTGACGTCTCAAAGTTTGCCTTCTATTCTGAAACCATATCTGAACAGCTTTTTCAGTCATATCGACCCTTTTGGCTATCTCAATTCTTCTGGCCTTATTCGGAGTTGTCCCCTTTTCGAATTCTTCGTGTAGAATGGATAACTCTCTTTGGGTAGTTCTTCTTCTTTTACGACGTGCCAACTGCGCATTATCAATAGAGGGCTCTTGTGAGGGATAAGTAGAAGGGGAATGGGAAATAAATGCATATGATCTTTTCTCTACTAGAGGCGATACCTGATTTGCAGGTCTGGGTTGTGAATGAGACTTGCTAGTAGTTTGGTGGGATACAGATGGTGGTGTTGGAAGTGATGATGATAAGGATGATGATGGTTGTATATCGGTTGTTGATGGATGAAGTGGAAATAGTTTGGAATGATGAAGTAAGGGAATTGAAGAACGGCTTTCTGAAACGGATCTGAACTTCAAAGACTCAAGAGAAGGAAGTCTAACTGGCGTCTTGGCTGACATGACAGAAGAATTAGATAGTTGGTGTTGCGCCAGTTCTGTAGAACCCATAGCCCTTGGCGAGCTTGGAAGCAGAGAGGACGACAATGGGAGAGACGATGGGTTCAATAGCTCAGATAACGGAGGGAGAGATCTTGTGCTTTTGGCATGTGATCCGTTGGATTGAAAGGTAGGAATATTTGCTCTGGACATAGCTATTGACATTATAGGTTGAGAAGTTCGAAACTGTGCTTATAACAAGATGAGTGGAATCAACGTTTGGAGACTTGGACGCGTAACAACAACAACAACAACAACAACAACAACAGCAACAACAATAACAACAATAGAGAAAGGGAAGAAATGGGCAACGACACCGGCTGTGAGCGACAACTAACTAACAAGTAGAAAGATTGAAAAGGGTTCCAGAAAATGATCCTGGTCCAAGAATGTATGAGTTTGTCCAACACTGTGGTGGAGAGATGCGATTGATCTTTGGTTCTTGATTCTCATATATATACCACCGCTGGCAGCGCACCAAAACTGATATTATCTCCTGTTTTGGTGACCTGCAGCCTTAATTGTTTACATAAATTGCCTACGTGAAAATAGGGACGGGTGCCACGCTCTTGTGTGATCTGGAGAATTCAATTTCGTGTCGTGTCGCAGAAGTGTGTGGAAAAAAGTATGAAAAACAAGTAAAACGCGCATAACTTTGTTTACCTTTTGGTACGGGAAGCAGTAGTTCCTTCCTTAATACACGCTGATAAATTTGATTGATCTGGTTGATCTGATTGATCCGGTTGATCCTGGTTCTGTTTGGAGCGTACATAGAAGTTGACGTACGGTGATGGGGGTCGCCATACACCACACCAGAACGGTTATGGAATCGCCTACAGTGATGACAGTTGAAGTGCTAGCGTATTGTGTTACCTTGCACGGTGTGGCCTGGAAGAGGTGATACCGTGGATTCAGTGGGTTCAAGGGGTGCCACAGCACACCACGCTGCCAGCTACAAGCATGCAGGCATACAACATGCCGAACTAGCTTTGCCTATTTCAAGGAGATACGAATGTACTGTTGTTGTATTGTTGCATTAATTGACTCCCGATTTGGCAATATATTCCGGTTTTGGCATAATGTCCTTAGAGAGCTAAGAAAAAAAACCTTTTGTGTTTGTTTGTTCGTTTGTTTTTTAGTTGGGAACAGGCACGCTAAAAAATCAGTCAAAAGGAACGTTTTTGTCATTTCAGTACGAGGAATATTCTGTGTTTTTTTTCTTTTTCTATTGTTTGCCGCCAATTACTCCCAAAAGGGAAAGCGAGTCTCGGCTAAATATGGATCAATGTGTCTATAGTGTGGGATATGTGTGGGATATATGTGTGTGCGGTCGTGCACATATGGTTGAATATGGTTGTAAGTGATTGTATACATATGCCTGTATATGGTTGTAAGTGTGTGTATGAGGTTGTATACATTTATATGATTGTATATAATTGTATACATGTATAGTGGAATCCATATGATTGTATACAGTTGTATACATATTATTTTATTCATTCCTGCCGCCTGGTGCTTTCTTGCACATCGAAGCTCGCCCATTAACTCACATGGGCAATTTTCTCACGTCCGCTGACAGACGGATTGGCTGGAACGAAGAAAACGCTGGTGTTTGGCACTTCCCCGTCTGAAACCTCCCGCAATGTATGTACGTTTGTAGGACAATTTCTGAACTGCCAACCAGCTGAAATGGTCTTACTCTGAAATAGACGACAAGGATGACAACACCCCTACTACAATCTACGATGATATTTCATCTCTCCGGCTGAGAAGTATCAAGAGTGACTGTTTGAAGTGACTCGACTACGGCTACTCTGATGGGTCAAAGATATCAGATTCGTATGACGCTTCTTCAACCTTTCACCATTCTCAATGTGCTGATAGCTGATCAGAGTATGTAAAAATGAGAGTGTTCAACCATTTCGTCTCCAGACTGCCCTACTCCAACAACCAAAGCCAGTGGATGCATATCCTGCTCTAAACATGGTGAATTCGCATATAATGCCACAGTAAGTATCTCAGGCTCCTAGGAGACAAATAGTAATCAACAAGATGCACCCAGACTCGTCGTCTACATGTGCTCGCACTTGATTAGTATTACAGCCATGCTATACTTCGTTTCGTATTATTTACAAGGGGCTAAACATAACTCACATCCTTTTAGTGATTGATAGCAAGGAGTTCTCATCCGATTCTTTGAGCAAAACTTCATCAACAAATTTCACTGCTTTATCCTTCCCGTGATGCAACAAAATAGCTCCAACTAAGGCAGAGGTTGTTGTGGCAAAAATAGAGTTTTCACCACTTTGCTCCGGATCAGTAAGCAATGGATTTCTCTTTTTCCAGAATATAGCATCAGCGATATCCTTTCTCAATCTAATGAATTCTGCCAATGCACTCGTGGAGATCAAATTCTTGGATTCTTCACTGCCCAATTTATCTAGACTGATCTCTTTGCCAGGTTTGTTGACTGTGAATAATGTGGTTCTGTACTTTAGGTAATGTTTACCATAGACTGCCAATTTCTCGTTGAAAGGTTTTGATCCATGAGCAAATGACTTATGAGTTAAGATTTGTAAGAGCAATGCGTCTGGTAATGCATATTCAGCTCCTAAAAAATGCTTCAGACCGCCAACAATTGTTTCGTTTAATTCGTACATTACTCCCTTTGGATTTTGCAAATACTCAGCTTCATCTCTCACTAGCCCACGTACCCTAGTACCTCTATGCAAATATCCTATTGAACGAGTAAAACTAACATTTATCACTTTACAAGATGGTCCTTTTGCAAATGATGAGCACATCACGTGTCTTGCTGGTGTAACTGCAGCCCGTATTGAGTACATCCTGGTAACAGATGGGATTGTTTTAGCAATACAACTAACACGAAGTCTCTTCTTCCAGTACTCACTTCATTCATTTTACCAGTTCGTTGGAAATTCTGAAAAATTTGTTTCCACAACCAAAAGGGAACCATGGTTCATAACTTTGCCATTACGGGTTTCTTATGTAATCTGATGATGTAAAAAAATTTATTTATGAGATGAGATGAAAGTTTCAGTGTTGATATACTATGTGTACTGACTTAGTCTAGCTGAGTATTGTTGCAGTATGGATATCTTCCGTGTTTTGACCAGAGGAGCATCGCTCAAAAAAAGTAAGGATATTGTGACAGACTATGCTCTCCCAACGCATCGAGATAATAAGAACAAAAACAAAGCAAAACAACTAGAGAAACAAGTTGATAAAGAGATTGACTTTTTCAAGACAAGGAAATTTGCAGATCTGGGTGGTTCAGAAAAAGAAGGAGATGCGGTAGAGACTGACTATAAAGAAGAAGGAAATGGTCACGATGGTAGTGGCGACGAAGAGGAGGAGGACATCAATCCACCTTTGACAGTATCCAATGAAGAAGAGGCTAGAATTTTGAGAAAATCGTATAAAGGGAATATCAAAGGTACAGATATCCCTCTTCCTATTGGGTCTTTTCAGGACCTTACCACAAGATTCAAACTAGATAAACAAATTCTCTCGAATTTAATCGACCTCGAAAACTTTACTGAACCAACACCGATCCAAAAAGAGGCTGTTCCAATAAAGCTACATGAGAGAGACATTCTAGCATGTGCACCTACAGGTTCCGGTAAAACTCTTGCATTCTTGATTCCCTTAGTTCAGCAGATAATTGAATCAAAAAGGAAAAACAATCACACTGAAATTAGAGGTATCATCATCTCACCAACAAGAGAGCTAGCACAACAAATCTATGAACAATGTGAAAGGCTCACAAACAAAACATCTATAAAACCAGCAATTCTTTCCAATTCTTTAAGCTCAAAACTCAAAAACAGCAATGAGCAATCAGTTCAACTGTCAAAAAAGAAGAAATTTGATATACTGGTAACTACTCCTTTGCGATTAATTGATTTGATTCAAACCTTGGCTAAAACAGGAGTTCCTTCTTTTTTCGATTTATCCAAAACTGAACACTTAATCTTCGATGAAGCTGACAAACTATTTGATACAACCTTCTTGAAACAAACAGACGAAATTTTATCATTGTGCAGAAATCCAAATCTAAGAAAATCAATGTTTAGTGCAACAATTCCACCCACTGTGGAAAGCATCTCAAATCAGATCATGCTGGATCCAGTTAGAATCATCATTGGTCATAAAGAAGCTGCAAACTCTCAGATCATACAAGAGTTAACCTATTGTGGTAACGAAGAAGGTAAACTCATTGCCATAAGACAACTCATTCAAGAAAGCAAGTTCAAACCTCCGGTTCTCATTTTCCTACAATCTATCACCAGAGCCAAAGCTTTGTATCACGAGTTGTTATACGATAAATTAAAAGTTGATGTGATCCACTCGGAAAGAACTCAAGTTCAAAGAGAAAATATCATTGAGAGATTTAGAACCGGTGATATATGGGTGCTGATTTGTACTGATGTGCTAAGTCGTGGTATTGATTTCAAAGGTGTCAACCTGGTCATAAATTATGACGTTCCAAACAGTGCACAAGCATATGTTCATAGAATTGGTAGAACAGGGAGAGCAGGTAAAGAAGGTAATGCTATTACTTTTTATACTAAAGAAGATTCACTTGCAATTACACCAATTGTGAATGTGATGAAACAAAGTGGTTCAGAACTGCATGAGTGGCTGAAAAATGATCTCCCTAAAATGAGACAAAAGGATAGAAGTAACTTGAAGAGATCGGAACTAAAGAGAAAAGGTATCAGTACTGTTCCTAAAATCGTCAAACAGAAGAAAAAACAAAGAAGAGAAATGATTAATGCATCGAAAAGAAGAAAGGTAGCCCAATTACAAGTCAATGGTGAGGATGACTAAACTCAAAATTTTGCATAAGTATAATAAACATTTCATAAATACACTTTTTTCCTAAAACAGCATGTATGGTCATGTGGGTTAGATCACTTTCTTCTGTACCACATATTAGAAAAAAGAATATAAAAAAGAACACATCTTCATCATTTAACTATAAGCGATGAAAAACTCTCTAGTGGTGTTGTGCATGGGAGCCGTAAGATGGATAACCAACGACTTGTCTACGACCAATGATTTCACCCAAGGCAAACAAACCTGATAGTTGTATACCATATGAGGCCAATCTCAAGTAATCATTCTTTTGCAATGATTTCAATTGTGATAAGACTTCGAAAGGTTTGGTGGAGTATTCTAAAGCTTGTTTGTATAGAGTTTGATAGGTGGTTTGGAATTCAGCAAGAGTTGGTGGTGTTAACTTTTCTTTCAAGTAAACTTGTTTAGCTAATTCACCTGTAACTTTGGTCCAGTAAATAGTACAGTTAACATAACCTTCTTTCAGTTAGTATTTCCCTCTTTATACTTCAATTGATTGAACAATATGACTTTAGTCATGGACTGTATTGTTCAAATCTGTTCAAACCTATGAGAAAACATACCAGTAATCTTACCAACGATACCAGAAGCAGCGTTTTGAGCTTTGGCAGCAGCACTAGTAGATTGGAATCTGATACCTCTACTCAAACCTCTTTGGAAAACAGAACGGAAAAACATTGTTGAGCTTTATGTAATGTTCGAGTCGATATCACTTTTTAGCATCCTTTCGTTCATTTTCTTTCGATTTTTTTTTTTTCACTGAAATACGATTTGCAGAGTTCCGGTATTCACTGACCAATAAAATATGTTTATTTCGGTCGGATTAAGTATTCAAGTGCTATACAAGGCCTTAAAGTTGTACAAGGTTTATCCAAATTGGGTTCATCCCTCTAAATATGTGTAGTTGCTTTATATATGTCCTAACAAGATGTTTCATCTCTTTTGAACTCGTATTTCTTCTTATAGATCCAAATTCTGTTTATCCGACGGTAAAACCGTCGTTAATATCAAAGAAAAAAAGTACAGAAAGACTACATCTGATTTATAATTTCAATATTTAAATGATCACTACCTTTAGTCTTATAATTACTCCAACGTTTAAAAAGTGACTAGTTATGATTAATAATAGAAAGAAAGCCTATACCTCACTAGCGTTCATCATTTAAAAGCTGAATCAGCATTTTGGATATCTCTATTATCACAAGTAGGTTGTCGCACTGGTACAACACATTCAAGAGACCTAGAAGGATAGCAAAAGTTAATCATGACTGAATTTTATGTTTTCAGGAGTTTTTACGAAGAGATCTTGTAATTGATATCTTGGAAGTATCAGGATGTTTGTTTTACTAGCTCATTAAGATATGTATAAGTATGAAGAGTCAATAAGCTGTTTTACTAGACCTAGGCACGGTTCAGTGCTTCTACTATAATTCTTCAACTTTCATTGGGGTATCGAGGCCACGCTGGGTCTCAACTAGTATCGGTGTAGACTCAAACTTGTCTAGGTCGATTTTATTCAGAAGAGATGAGGTTTTGCGGAAACTCAAAATTCTATCGCAACTAATGACTAAGTAAGAAGCACTCTGATTTCGATTTGTAGACTTGAAATATAAAACTCTAAGAATCGATTCATATTTATTTACAACAAACTGGTGTATACTCTTAGACTCTTATCCCATCAAGCAAAGTTCTGTCGAACTAGCGTATGTGATCCTATTCCAGATTGTGGATCATACCTAATTGGGGCAAGAGAACATAAAACGGAGGTGAAAAGCAACAAAACCTCAAACCACAATTGTGAGTAATCCTAGCTGTGGTGAGCTTCGAGCATATTATGCTAAGAGCTAGAGACATCTGTGCCTAGAGGCAAAGTAAAATATAGGGTTTGGCGCGCATTTCGTGTTTGTCTCTTGTCTTCTTGTTATGGTATTAGTTTTTGTTGACACGGTTGAATTTTTTTTAAAAAAATTGACCGTGTTTTATTTTTTTTTTCTTGTTTATTGTGAGTCGAGAACTACATGTGAACTCAAAAAGTAGCCTGGCACGCAAGAGGCATGTCGCTGACATGCGCAATAGAAGCACTACTTACATTCCATCATATGATACAGTATGTGTTTTGTAACAATAATAGACATACCAGCATTAAAGTACTAGTGAGAATGGATAGTACAATTTCGGTACTTACTAGGTTTCATTCTGGGTTCTTCTGCGTTCACAGATTGAGTGCATTTACAAGAATAGATATTCAAATATCAGATTTTATTTAATGTGTATTCAGCCTTTCCATCCAGGAGCAGATTGATAACTCGTGGACTTGATCTAGCTTCTTGTAAGGATAAGGAATAAGACATAGATTCGAGATAAAGTTCTAAACAACCGATCTACGTCCGTACTGGTGGAAGGCAAATGTGGTTGATACCTTTGAAAGGAAGTTGCTTCCTTCCAAAGAAAGTTCATCCCAACCCTCTAGCTTCAACGAATACTTATGCCTTTTCAGATTGTTTACCTTTTTGTAATTCCCGTATTGGGGTTGTTTACACTTTGGTTAATGCAACACTTTGTTTTACACAAACTAAACTTTACAAAATGTTGCATGATCCGATAAACAGTCGCGTTATGCATTTGTCCAGCTGTAAAAGATGGACCATGTCACATCAGTGAGGGTTGAACATGGACGATATTGCTGGAATATGTCAAAGGCCGCGGGTATTTTACTTGTGTGTCAAATTTATATATCTTGTGAGAGAGCGATAATGATATCACCGTAATTCGAAACCTACTACTACCTTTCAGCCAAAAATGACTGCTTACACAACTTCTGTTTTTGTTTATTTTGCTCAAAGTTGGCTGTCAACTAATTCGCTTCAAGACTACCAATGTATTTTTTGGAATGTCATGTGCATGTAGTTTGTAGACATAAACAAACCTAACTTGATAATAATAATGTGTTATGATAATTTCATACAGTGCTTGGAGCACCAAATGTTGCCAAACCTTTTGAATGTGCTGCAGTTGGGCCCTAATCTCTTATTCCTTAACGCACTAAGAAGCTCTAACCGAGCAGTGTTTAGATTTTCTTAGGCAAAATGTTTAGTTCCAGGCATTAGAGTTTATACCTCCACTTGTCATACCAGCTTTTACGAACTAAGTTCAGAAGTATCACTGCTATATAGTTTAGAACCGCCACCAATCAGAGCCATTTTCAGTGATCTGTTTTGAGCATGCTATGACTAGTGCAAGTAACCTACTAAACTTTATCTGACTGTTTGATATTCTGACGGGCTACGGACAGCTGGAGAAAACAATACACAAATTCTGAGTTTCTAAGGAAGCGGTTGTAGTTTCACACAGAAGTGAGCACAACTAGTTTATCATAAATTTTCTTATCTGCGAATCTGAAAATTTGCAATTTTCAGTATGACAATTTCATACTATTTCCAAAAATAGTCACACCAGTTAAAAAGTTGAGGGGGAAGATATCTTCCCACAATATGAAATTCCATGAGCCGTTCAGCAGTTGCCTACTGTTGAATGTCTAAAGGCTCTGAAAGTTGCTTACTCACGGCTCAAATATACAGTAGTATCTTTCACCCGAAATCGCGTAGATATTCATAGGTAAAAGACATAGTAATAGTCAGTACAGTTGTACAAGATATGTTTTGTTAGTTTGTTTATTTGTTTGTTTTGGACAGGAAGGGACATACATTCTTACTCAAAAGAGTAGCGCATGTTTTTTGATTTCTGTTTTTCGTCATGTTTTGATTTTATTTTTCGCCATTCCTTTAGGCTTTGAGAGTCGGGACATGCAAGGTTACGCACAGTATATTCTTTTTTTGCCGTATTTGTAAGATCCCACTTCCCGATTGAGACAGGAATAAACGAATTTGTCCATTTGTTTTGATGACCAGCACCTGAAGAGGCTTGCATGGCTTGCAAAATGTAAACAAACCAACTCATTCGGAGAAAAACTTTTCCATTAGGTCAACTCCCTCAAAAAAACTATAAAGGAAGAAAAAATTCCCTTAACCTCTTAGACTTCTTTCCTATTTCTTTTCCTCAGACTTTAGTCCTATAATTCCAACTTCTTACATTCGCTTATTATCACAATGCAATTCACTCAAGTTTTAGGTTTAGCTGCCGTTGCCGCCGTTGCTTCTGCTCAATCAAACACCACCACCTCTGTCGTCTTTGACAACACCACCACTGTCATCACTGTTACTTCTTGTGAAGAAAACAAATGTCACGAAGTCCCAGTCACCACTGGTTTGACTGTTGTCACTGAAACCAAGGAAGGTACCGTCACTGAATACACTACCTACTGCCCAATTCCAACCACCCACGAAGACAAGAAAACCACTAAGACCCAAGTTACTTCTACTGTTACCAAGAACCAAACTACTTCTCACAGTGTTTCTACCTTCGAAGGTGCTGCTGCTAAAGCTGTTCCAGCTGTTGCCGCTGTTGCTGCCGGTGTTGCTTTATTATTCTAAGTTGAATTTTGATATTTATATGTTAAATTTAATGAATAAAGCTACAATGACAATTTGATACCAATCTTTGTTTTAATGTAAATCGGTTTATTTTGGGAAATCTTTCTTGTAGCAATTTTAAAGTTCGTAACATTTGCCGTTTCAACGTTATTTACAAAGGGAAATTTGAAGCGGTACTAAAATAGGAAAAGCTTGTTTTTGGCTGATTTTTTATGTACGTTTTTATTGGATGGTCGTAATTTTTAACAAATTTCTGTTTTAGGAAGGACCACCTTCCTTATTTGGTTTATGCATGAAATACGATTTCAGCTACATGAACTACTCAGCGAAAAGGAATATCCTTTTGTCTCATTATCTATCAAAAATCCAAGTCGCTATACAATCCCCTGAGTGTGTTTGGGAAGATCTCTGCTTTGAGAAGCTTGACCATAATCGAATGATTATTGCCTTCAAATTGTATTATTCCCTTTTTCAGCACCCATATATCGCTTGGATAGGAAGCAGGGGACTCACCACCATTGAGTTTTCTTTTCTTATTGTAGACTTCATTCAAATCCTCAAGATGTAGTCTTTCGTTTTCTAGGATGACTGATGTTTCGTTTTCTGTGTCGTCGATCTCTATCAAATCGTCGTGAACTTTCCAGGATGATTGAAAGAGGTTGTTGGACGCTAACCCTTTGAAGAACTTGGAAACTTTCAAAGCAGACCCGTTTCTGAACTGCAATATCTTGGTCTTTGAATCCAGTAAAATTTCGTTGTCACCTACCTGAATGTTGAGAAGTCTTTGTTTATGATCAACACCGTACGGTCTTTTATAGTAAAATTTGAAATTGTGTTCACCATTCTCTTCTAATGTTATGTGCTTTGCATCAATATACTGGAGCGGTATGATTATTTCCTCCCTGTCAAGTAGCGGATTGTATAAGATTTTGTGTTCAATCAATTTTTGCAGTAACCCATTGAACCTATAATATTTAGCCTCTTTGATCAATGATCTTCGATGTTCTTTGGATCTAATTTCAATTTCTATATCTTCCAACATGGCTATCAAGTCCTTGAGTAGAGATACCGACCTTGCCAATGATGGGGCTGCTTGTGGTGGGGGTCTTATCCAATTCCTGCTCATCATTAATTCAGTAATATCACGATACAACGCATCATTAGCAACGCTGAAGAAGTTTGGGTAGTTACCAGAATTAGGATTGTTCATTATCTTTCGAGGGATCTTCATGTACTCAGATTCAATTATGATATAGTAATAGTCGTTCTTGATGGTCAAGTTCTTCAATAGACGTGGTAGGTTGTAGTAAAGGGCATCATTGAAAAGTCTTGTAAACACATCAGCATCGGGAATCTCCAAATGGTATCCTTGCAAGTGCTGAAGAATCAATCTGAATACTTCCTTTGACCTATCGATTATCAGCGTTTTGTCCTTTTTTGACTCATCTAGAAAGAATTTTGTGAAGTATGAAGGAGCATCAGAAGACAAAGAGGCTCCACTAAGCTGAAATGTCTCGTTACCAACTCGAACGGTATAAATCTTTTCATGTGGTAAAATATTTTGGATTGAAGGGTCGTAGTCTCCCATTTACTATTATGCTGAATATGTCGGTTGGTGTAACAGGTCTAGTGATGCTTTTGTTGCTATGGCTGACTATAACCAAACAGAGAAAAACACAAGAACGGTTTTTTTTTTCAAGGCTGAGACTAGTTATCGAAAGGGTGTTATTTTGTGTCATTACGTTTACGAACAAAGGGCACAATTGACCACATACATATATTCAAAGAGAACTAGATAGAGTGGAACTCATAACTCCGAGTCAATCATAACTTTGCCAATGCAGCTTCAGCGGAGGAGACAGTAACTTCCCCACCATCTTCTTTGGCAGCATAGGTGACAACACCGTCATCTATGATAATGGTAAATCTGGCAGTTCTCTCTCCCAAGTCACCGGCATTCAAAGTCCAGCCGATACTTTTTGAGAATGCTGCACCTGGGTCAGAAGCAAATTCAATTGGTGGTACCTGTCCCAACAATTTACCCCAAGCACTGTTGACGAAGGCTGTGTCTGCAGTGATGACAAACACCTTGTCCACCTTCTTGGCTTTGAACTCTTCTGCCTTTGCAATGTACCCAGGAATATGTGACTTTGTACAAGTGGGAGTGAAGGCACCTGGTGCTGATGTGATCACAATACGTTTTCCGGCAAGGTTCTCCTTGGTAAGCTTGTAAGGGATTGGAATACGGCAGGAGATCTTATCCTTTTGATCTTCTGGGTCGTATGGAACATAGCTGAAATGGAATCCCTCTGGAAATGATTTATTGATTAATTCTGTCATAATGGTATACTGGTCTGATGCAATTGAGAAAAATACTATCTAAACTCTCGAATTGTTGCTAATTCATACCCTTTTATATGAACAATTTATATGTGTGTGTCTCTCTATTTGTTTTTTTTAGTCGTGTCTTTACCCACGCCACACCACATTTATCATCATCTAGAATTGTATAAACATCAGAGAGCTGCCCGTTACAATAACTAATGAACGACTCGCAAGAGCCGTTCGAGATAGTTTGCTCCTCACCGCAGGGAGATGTTATCGAATTGCTGTCAGACGCGACACCCAACACAACAGCACGAGGAATTTCACCAGACAAAAGCATCATCTCTATCAATTCTACAGATGGTGTAATTCTCGAAGACAACAGAACCTGCAATCATCCGCAGCTTACACCAGAAGAACTGGAAGAATTGGAAGAGCTGAAGCCAGTCACATTAGCACTGCACAGCAGTGATGATGAGTGTGAGAGGCTTTCAAGTACACCGGTAGCCCGCAATAAACAGGCGATAGTTTCATCTCCACCAGACATACAGCTCAGCGTCCAGCGGCAGCAGCGAGAACAACAGCAAAAGTTGGCCAACAGTTTCTCAGAATCACGAATAGACCGAGCATCTCCGTTGAAAAGGAAACTTAACCTTCTCATAACACAAGAAAGTTTCAGTGTGCCCAACCTGTTACAATCTTCCCCAGCATCAAGTATGTACTGCACAGCAAAGGACGAGCACCCATTAGAAAGGTCACAATACGAGACGATAGTTTCAAAGGTGGAAGTGAGCGGAGCTATCACAAAGATAAAAAATGATGGATCGAATTATACTGCGAGAATTGTGGCATTGAAAAAAGCACCGTCCACGAACATGATGAAACGTAAGAGTAATGAGCTAGAAAAGATCGGTGAAGAGAATGGGGACGATGAGGAGGAAATACCTCAAAGCTCAGAAGATGAGGGAGAGAAAAGTCTAATAGAAATTACAAGGTCCGTGAAAAAGCCTAAAAGTGTTGGAGTCATCCAAGTTGTCTCAAGTCCAGGTTTCGAAAATCTGGATTCTAGCCCGACAACCTCACTGTCCAAATGCAATACATTGGATTTCAAATTCGACAATGATACGATACAGGAAAATCAGAACAGATTCAATGAATCAGAAAGTTATAGGGAAATCGAGAGCGATGCTATTGATATACAAGAAGGAGAAGTCCAAGAGGGCTATATTGATTTCGATAATATGACGATGAATGAGCTAAGACAAAAAATCGTGGAATTTGGGTTGAAACCATCTAAGTCAAGATTGAAAATGATAGATTCTTTAAAAACCCTTTACAGAAGAGTAAGACCAGAAACAGCATTCCAACTTTCCCAATCGCAAACTCAGTTGTCACAACTCAAGGGATTCAATGTAATAAAAAACTCTCAGAATCTGATCAAATTTGATGTTTACGATAGATGTAATAAAATGTTGCTAGAAATCGATGCAACCTCACCGTTGGATCATAGAAATTTATTTGAAAAGATCTATACATTTCAGCCAGTCCATAAAACAGAACTGGTAAAGTTTTTTGGTAAAGAATGGGAAGATGCAGAGACCGATGATACCTTTTTGAAAGGTTGGTGTGACTGGAATGGCATCTGTTTAATTGAAACAGAAGACAAGTAGTGTGGGTGTATTACTGTAGTAAGCCAATGGAAACATACATTCTGAAAGAAGCAGAGATTACTATATAGAACCTATTATTCTTTGATATTCAAAATGGCGTACTGAACTGAGTCTTTCAAAGTTTTTGTCCACTTGACAGCCTTTCTGAAATTCAAATCCTCAACAGCCTCAGTCAAACCAGGTAATTTTTGACCAGCATAACCAGTGTATCTGCCCGAAGCAAACACGATATGTTTGAACCAGGGTCTACCGTCTAGCCCCTCTTCGTGTAAGAAGGAATCTTTTTCAAAATTTTGAAGCTTGGCATTGAATTTACTAACTTTGCGATTGAAGAAGAACTTCTTGATTGGATTTTTCGAGTTGTAGAGTTCAGTCTCCCAAATTTTCTGTAACTCTTTGCCTTCCAATTTCAAAATACTGCTTTCTTTGATTAGGATGTTCAATTTTTTTAAAGTTGCATCAACAAGATCTTTGAAGGTCTTTTTTGAATTTTTGCAGATCTCCTCCTTCAACCAATGACGAGGAAACTCTTCCACCAGGTCTTCAAAGTACTCCTTTAGAGAAGAAGAATACTGGACTGCATCAAAAGACCGTAGAATCTTTGTTTCGCTGATCTGCAACACCATGGCCCCAATATACTTGGCTAGGGCGTTATGCAAAACGAACCCTGGATCACCAAAAGTAGACATCCAATGATATGAATCATAGTTTGAATGATAGTGGTATACTGGATCATCTTTTCCTGGCCCAAACCCTAGATCAACTGATGTAATACCAAGGTGTTCGAAAAATGCAGTATAGTCCGAACCAGATCCTAAAATATTGATTTTGCTGCTGTTCGAAAAATGCTCGTACAAAGACACATGCTCTTTTGGATGTTCAACTAGTTTTGCCACCTCTAACAAGAATTTATTAAGTAAAGGAGATGAGGAAATCTTGAGGAACTTTCCTGTGACGGCTGCATCCAAATTGATATAAGCAATTAGGTCTTTTTTCAGTTTTTCAGCATACTTTTCAGCAAAAGCAGTGGAACCCAGCAAAGCATACTCTTCACCATCCCAAGAAGCTAACAATATGGAGTATCTAGGTTTGTAACCAGCATCAAACAAGAACTTGAAAGCTCTTGCAATCTCCAATAACACAGTGGAGCCTGAATTTGGATCACCTGCCCCACCTTTGATCCAAGCGTCCCTATGATTTCCCAAAATTATGACTTTGTCTTTCTCTTCACCTTCAATCAGACCATAAACGTTATGAATGTCTTGAAATTTGTAGTCGTTGTCATTGAAAACATGAAGCTTTCTATTGACTGATGGACCGGTGGAATAATCGAACTCTTTGACGCCTCCTTTAAATCCAAGGTCTGGCCCTTTACCATTCAATTCCTTCAAAATAGGGATAACCTCTTTGTAACTGATTGGCAAAGAAGGAATGTGAGGAATTGACTCCAGGTTGTCCAAGCCTCCGTTTCTTTTCTCATCATCACTCAAAAATCTTGATGGATCACCAGGAAGAGTTGAGATAAACTGTACGGACCCTCTTTGAATACTCGAAGGGTTTCTTCCGGGACCTGATGGATAAGATTTTTCACCTTTCAAGTTTTCGGTAAGATGATCATCTTCAGGATCTGTGTATATCAGTACCGCGGAAGCACCAAGTTCTTGAGCAAACTTGACTTTCAAGCCTCTGAAGATTTTACCATAACGAACAATAACAACATTATTTTTGATTTCAACATTGTTTGAGACTAGCAAGTTGAAGTCTTCCTTTGTACCATAATTAGCGAAAACGTATTTTTCAGTTACATTACCATTCGCAGAGTACCCATGGAATGCAGGGACAAGATCGTCTCCATCAGTGGTCGGGTCATCTTTCAAAACATCTTCGACCAGAGTTGGTTCATATACAACTTCATCATCCCCGTTGATTAGTTGCAATGAGAAGTTCTTTGGATAGTTGATATACACGTTAACAGGTTCAATTTTGGAATCAAATCCGTACTCTTGGAATTTATCAGCAGTGAATTGAGCAAGCTCAAGATTTCTACCGGCAAGATGAGGTTTTTCAGTATAGATTTTAGACCAATTTGATGCAAAATTCGAGTTATTGAGAACCTGGAGATAACCGTTTGTCAATTGATCCAATCTTTCGCTTGGCTTATCTGTGGTCAGCAAGAGCAGTTGATAACCAATAAGACACGAGGCAAACATCATTGCAATGATCTGTCTCAATCTTTTACCTAAAAGAATACTTGATTCTTGATTCTTTGATATCTTTCCATCAGTCATGGAGATGTGCTCATCTGAGCTATCATCCATCATCAGATCCTTTCTTTCTTTCTCTTTCATCAACATCTCTGCGTTTTTGTCTGTCCTTAAAGAAAACTTCTCTAGGCAAGAAGAGGAAGATTTTCCAAATATCATCCTTCAACGAGCAACCTAGCTGTCTCCATCTCTCTATCTGCAGTGAGTGTTCCTATCATCACTGATTTTTCTCTCGTCATCATTGCTCTTCGGAATATCCACCAAATCACGTGACCAGACGCGAAAACAATAGAGAGCTTCCTACAAAACAAAAACAAAACAAGACACAAAAAAGAAAAAAAACGAGAATTAACCAGCAGAAGTCATCTAGTATTTATAACAGTAGACGCGGCGGCACTTGTTGAAGGTCAAGATGACAGAGAGGAATGGCAACAGTGCCGAGTTTAGTCTGTTTAAGCTTGAACAGCTGATCACCAAATCTGAGCAATGGCGGTCGTCTTCTCCCGGTAAAGCGAATACAGCAGTACAGGCAGAAACTATATCTAGATCCCGTGGCATCATAGATGCTATAAAGCGTGAAGCGCTACATCCAATAGACTCTAACCCGTTTATAGATAATGAGATGAAAATTGAGCATGGGTTGAAGCCCCTTAAGATATACTCGCCCCTGAAGAAGTATGTCAAGAAGCAGAAAGCAAGTTCTACAACTGATACAACAATTTCAACGACCAAGGCGACGACAACGACTAGTGAGACCACGGCTGCTATTAAACAGTCAGTGGAATCTAGTATAGAAGCCAGCCATAAGACGTTAGACTTTTCCAAGACAAAACTGAACGCTGAGGGGGTTCCCGTTGATCAATCTACCAAAGATTTTGAAGTAACTGAAGAGCTACATTCTGATGAAACGGATGTCCCTATGGAGATCTTGGAAGAGATGTCCAAAATACAAGAAGATTTCAATATACAGAACAGATACAGATTGATTGACCGAATTGGTGAAGGAACATTTTCTTGTGTTTACAAAGCGGAAGATTTATCTGGTACTGCTAATTATATCATGGGGGACGGCTTATGGAGCTCACCTGTTAGTGAAAAACGGTTTGGAAAGAGAACTAAACACAATCATCCTAAAAAAAACTACGTTGCATTAAAGAGAATTTATGTCACATCATCCCCTCAGCGAATTTCTAATGAGTTGAATTTACTATATATGTTAACAGGTTCTCTCCGAGTCGCTCCTTTACTAGATGCTTTGAGACATGAAGATCAAGTAATAGCAGTTTTGCCGTATTATCCCCATTCAGATTTCAGAGACTTTTTCAGGGATTTACCATTGGAAGGTATCAAAACCTATATGTTTGAACTTTTTGAAGCCTTGAATTTTGTCCATAACAAATGTGTTATTCATAGGGATATAAAGCCAACCAACTTTCTTTATGATCCTTTCAAAAAGAAAGGTGTGTTGGTAGATTTTGGATTGGCAGAGACAGAAGAGTCTAAAGTCATAACAGACCCAAATCATCCTAACTTTTGCCCTTGTTCATCTGATCAAGAGTTCAAGGTTGAGGACTCAATTAAGGGTTACCCGAAAAATGACGATAGACCCGGAAGAAGAGCCAACAGAGCAGGTACCCGAGGATTTAGGGCCCCAGAAGTATTGTTCAAATGCCCAAACCAGACAACTAAAATAGATATTTGGTCAGCAGGTGTTATTTTATTGACACTGCTTTCCAGAAGATTTCCTTTTTTCAATTCCAGGGATGATACTGATGCATTGATTGAGTTGACCACCATTTTTGGGTTGAAGGAAATGCAAAACTGCGCGGCTATTCATGGATTAGGAATTGAAACTTCTCTAAGTACATTAGGAAGAAGATTAACACTGGAAGAGATAATATATAAGTCTCTATCCTTGGAGAAACAGAAGAGTACATTTCCAAGTGATAGTGTTGCATACGATACACTGAAAGTTTTCGATTCTAACTATGACATAGTAATTGACGAGACTAAAGACCCTCAAGATCTAGTCGAGTTGAAGCAGAATCACATTGATGCCTTTGAAGTTATGCGTCATTGTTTTGAACTGGATCCTAAAAATAGAAGTACTGCGTCAAGAATTTTGAATCTATCTTTTTTCAGATCTTTGAACTATGAGGATGACGAAATTGATTTGGTTCATTGATTAATAGATCACTTTAAGATCTAGCAACGTTCAATATTTCTTGACGCTGGCTCAATATTATTTAAATTGAATTAATGAAAAACAAATTGCATGCTGATGAATATACTTTGTACTACTTGAAGACGCCAACGGTCAAGGGTTAGTTAGCTCTCATGTTGGTTACTGCCTTAATCTTTCTTTTTCTGTTCTTTCATGTGTGATGTAATTGCTGGTCCGAATACTCAGAGATGAATGCCTACCAATTATATGCGGAGGGACGCACGTAAGATGATATCCGAGATAAGGTGATGTCAATTTTAAAATGTAGAGAAAAACACGGTGGAGACCATAGGCTATGCGAAAGGTTGGTGTTATTAGTCATTCAGCATTATTTAGACACTACCTTCTCCAAAACTTTTCTTAGCACTATAATTTTATGTGCTTACCTGCAAGGTATTCAATAGAGAACAAGTCCCTTATATTAATGAGATAAGGCACTTGTTACATGTTTTCAAAACAGTCCAACCAAGTGTTTAAAGAGCGCTGGATGCCGCAGCTTCTTTTGCACGCATATTCACTTACTTGACATATCGAGTGGAGTCGAACTTCAATCTACATTAGAGTGAGATATACAATGATCGGATGAAGATCTCAAATGCACGGTGCAATTCCATGCGTCAAAATTATTAAATGCTCTTTTTGGAACTGTCTAATAAGTCATATATGACCAACTTACGATGGCCAGATGCCTTAATTTGACAGTCACGCTGACCTTCGCGGATAATACAAGTTATTGGTAGCTTTCTGACTGACCAAAACCTAGATCCATATAAAGCACACCAGACCTGTGATCAAAGAGAGAACATATTTCATACGCTCTTTCTATAATGACGCAGATCCTCGCTTTTTTCAAAAGCTCAAATTGAACACGCTAGTGGTAGTGCTTCGTATCAGCTAGATGTTATTCTAGGTGCTTCACTCTATTTACTGACACAGTATACAATAATGAAGAACTTATTATAACGCAACCCCACCTCATCAAATGCGCCTCAAAACTGTATAAATTTTGAGTGAACGTGTCATACTTTTTATACTTACATGATACAAACCCGTCTTATATAAAGAGACGCCACTTATGGTCAGATTTAAATCAAACCGATCAACTCAACTATTTCTCTTCTGATGTTTAGTATTATCTCTTTGGAAGGAAAGCTGGATTATTAAAACGGACGATCAATAAACTCAAAATTCAAACCTCGTAAATTTTAAATATACAGACATGCAGATATATGCAGGCATAATGGTGCAAATTGTATATCTTTTAAGGTTTCAAAGCTTTAGTGGTGTTTCAGCTCAAGGATAGGAATACATGAGATCTACACGATGTCTCTAGCAAATCTCTCCATAGTTCTTGTTTCCTTTAACCTGATGTCTCTTATTTATTACCTTTTCTATGGGAGTGAAGAATAATCAAATATGCATTTTCTAAGTAGTTCTTTTCTAACACTAAGTTTCTATAATAATCCAGAGAGACGTGTGTATATTGTATGAATTATTAGTTCCGACAGCCTATATTGCTTCGTAATGTTCAGTAGTTATCAGCCTGTTTCCAGCACTGAACCGTTCTTATCACTAAATCCAGGTTTGACACATGTGTCAATTTCATCACTTACATTAGTATCGTTTTTTTCTAATCGTTCTGATCTGCTTCTGAGTTCAGCAAGGTTGGAGGAAACTGTAGTGCTTGGTCTTTCATTTAGGTAATCCACTCTCTTCCTGTGCACTTGTTCATAATAGTTTACCTTCTTTTCTAACTTGAGAAGCTTTTGGGCCTGCATGGTGTTGATTCTTTGTAAGGCACTCAATGTGTTATTGGTGAGATTCAGTTTTTGTGATTCGGTAAGTCTTTTTTGGATCATCCAATAATCATTAATGACCAAAGATACTGCTTCTTGAATGAAGTGCGACGTATCACTGAGCTTTTCTAGTGTCTTCTCTTCATCAACACCTCGGTCAAAATTTAGATTCTCCTTGATGGTTGACAAAGACAGCACATCTATCAACCCATCAAGCTCTCTGATGAAGCAAATACTAAGATCAATTAGAATCCCCTTCAACTCCTGCTTCATATGGGAAGACTTCAACATTTCCAACCGCAACCTCTGATTTTTCTCGTTCGAACTCTCCAAAGTATTATTCAATGTTTCTACTTTCTTCATGGCGTTGTTCAATTCATTCACTTTCTCGCTCAACCTGACTCTAGTTTCTTTGAGTTCTAACGCAAACATCATCTTGTTTTCTTCAAGAACACTCATATGTCTTTTGAGTGACCGTATATCATTGTCCTTCTGATTGATGGCATCATCACGACTTCTAGTAATCTGGTCGCACTGGTCCCTGAGTGAATTGACTTCAACGCATCGATCCTCATGTTTCAGTTTGATATGATCAAAATCCTTTGTAATCTTATCGATTGCCTTTTTGAGCTTGCTCTTCTCCTCAGAGTGCAAAGGGATCTGATTTTCTAAATCTTTTCTGCAAGTCTTTTCATCATTGAGTTTCTCAGTTATAGACTTGATTGTCAGCTGTTCTCCACGAATGGTATCTAAAGCTTCACCATACTTGAGTTGTAAGCAAGATTTTTCATCTTCCAAAGAAACAATTTTTTGTTTCAACTCCTCCAACAGCAATTTCGAATCATTCAGTTCAGTATCTTTCAGGATTTTCTCCATTGAAATAACTTCAAGTGAAGAGGCCTGCTCTTTCATTTCCAGCTTCAAAGAGTCATTTTTCAGTATTGTTTCATTGTGCTCTTTTTCAAGATCATGAAATCTTTGATCAGCAACATCTAGCCTATGTTGCAAGGATTGCATCTCAGAGTTCTGATCTTTTATCTTCAAGTTTAGGTTCTCTATCAAGGTATTCAACGATTTTTCCTTGTTCAGGGAAGCTGTGTTGATTGATTTTAATTCCTGGAAGGAGTTGATCAAAGAGGATATATTTTGTTTCAAGGTCAGCTGGGTAGCATTTGGAAAAAGATATTGTATCAGGCTTAAGGTGTCTATTAATAAAGAGTTTTTGTGATGAAGTTCTGATTCCAAAGACAAAGTCTTTCCAAGTTGCATTTTTAGGCTGTTCTCCATTGTTTGGATAACATCTCTTTCAGAGTCGATAATCTTTGAGTGGGACTCAAATCGCAGCTCATACTTTGTACATCGCTCTTGCAAAACTTTCAATTCATTATGAAGTTGTAAAATCTTGTTCCTGGACTTCTCTTCACTTTCTACCTTTGCAGAAAGTTTGGTATTGGCGTCATCCAATTGCTTCTGAAATTTTATTTGTTGAATTTTGTGAGCTTCCAAAGCATTTCTCGAAATGCTGGCTAATTCTTGGACTTTCACAACCAATTCATCCAAACCCATATCTTGCGTGTTAATTGAGAATCCTGGTTCAGACAACTGAGCTAAAACCTTCTTCAAACAGTCAAGATACTTCTCCAAGTCTACTCTACCGTGAAGTTCATTATGTCTCAAAGAGTCGAAACAAGGTATGATCATGTTGTTGAAGACTTTTTCGGCGGGTGGTGAGAGTTCGTCGCCAAGTTCTGGTAGATTAGGTGGCTTTTGATCAAGTATATCAACTTGATTCGATAGTGGGTCACGTTGCACAGGTCTAACATTGCTGAGTTCATCGTCATTATCCTCTGAATATTTTTCGTTTAACCTAAGTGAGAACCTTTTAGAGATTTCGTTGTTAGGATCTTCTTTCGGGTCCACTGTATTACAATTAGCATCTACTGACAGCCTTGAGGGAGCCTGTGGTTTTCCCTCAGCTTCTGACAGCTCCGAAAGAACTAGATTTTCAATAGCTGGATACTCTAAGCTGAAAGAGGCACTGCTCGTGACATTTTCATTATTGTCAGAAAACAAACTGCTTGGAGGTTCTGTTGTTGCAGACGAGATTGCACCGTTTTCCAACGTTTGAGATCTGATATTGTTATATGGCAATGTTAATGACATTTTATGATCATTTTGAGGGCTAGCATGCCTGAGAGAAGATTCTGGTGTCAGACTATATTCACTTGAAGGAGGTAACTGTTCCTCGACTGTGGATCGATGAAAGAATGATCGTTTTTTTTTGGTGAGTGGCTTCAAAGCGGACTTCAATGGCATTTTGGACGAAGGCCTGATGCTGTCCCTGAATCTAACAGTTTTCACTCTTGTTTGCTTCTTTTCTGCCGACTCACTCGAGGTAGGCGTATCCTTGACTACTGAAGCCTCAACAAAAGGGTCATACTCCGTACCACCTGAAGCATCAATTTGTGTCACCCCAGATTTGAGGGATAAGCTGGAAAGCATTGCACCATGACTTGATAAGCCACTGCTATTCTCCTCAACACCCTTGGGACAGTATGAATTCATAGAATCGTTATTTCTAGCCCTGTCTGGCTCTTTGATTTCATTCTGGCCTTCAAAATAACTCAGCAAATCTAGCTTTGACAGTGACAGGAGCCTCAATGATACCAATTCACCTGAAGCGCTATCACCAGTCGAGCTTGAAGAGACAGTAGAGTTATCCATGGCACACAAATATCACTTGCTGATCATCTATCATGATCCTTCATCAATCCACATTTTTCAATTATTGTGTTATTCTTTGTTTTTGTGTACACATGTTTCATTTGAAGAAGTTTAATCTAGAGCAAACAAGAAAAAAAAAGATATACATATGTAGTTGTCCATAAATACATGTTTTCCACATTAAACCATTATAGAGTATGGGCAAAAATCTGACTGATATCAGTTAATATTATTCAAAGTAAAGAAAATAAGTGTTCATTAAGACTTGACTGGCAAGCAAGAGTATATAAGAACCATAACAAGAGCTCTTCTATGGCATACTATATCTGTTGGTATAAGCTGTAAGCTGTGGTATTATACCCGTTAGTCGTTTCCCACATGCTACTTGGTTGTCTCACCGTACTACCAGTGAAAGTGCCAGAAGCAGGATACCCTTGAGACGGTGGGTGGTGGCTCGAACCCTGTGTCGAATACTGTAATTGTTGAGGATGTATCAGCAGATGATTTACATCCGTAATTGATCTTCTCAGAGAATCATGCAGGACTGGTTGACCAAATGTTTCCTGATGATCTGGGTGCACCAAAAAAGGGGAGAAATTTGAATCTTGTTGATAAAAGATTTGAGGAGGAGCCAAAGTGCTTTGAAGTGAATGTGACTGTAAATATGAATGTGGCTGTGACACTAGTGGTCTGTAATCACTTGAAACATGGGTGTAAGAGGAATCGTCATAATGGGAATGTTCAAAACTTGGAAGTGATTGAACCAAAGACAGCGGAGCTGTTGGAGATGAGTTCGGATATTCCAGCGTATTTCCCGGGAGGCCTATTGAGGGTATTGGTGGCAGTGTTGTTCTCATAGACGATACTGGCTCTTTGACCTCTGGTGCTTCTGGCAGACCCATTTCCTCGATTAGTTCAGCGTGACCCTCATCCTTCAATTCTGCCAGAAGTTTCTTATAATCAAATGCCACAATAACGCTTCTGTCAATGTTATTCATATTAAGGAAGCCTCTTAGCAAATCGCGTTTGAACATTCTTGGCTCACAATATATCACACAGGGCAAAGTGTTGGGAACCAAGTAAATTCTCATATCAGACTTATATCTAGGTCTTGCAACCCGTTTTTTGAGAAATGTGGTTGATGGCCGATCCCCAATAGATCCCACAAGCTGTTGGTAGTATTCCTTGTTCTTTTCAACACTTTCGAATGTCTCACCTTCATCATCATTTAAATAAGAGTGTCCCGGAATGGCCGTTTCAACTTTGAGCAGAACGGAGCCACCAACTTCAGTTGCTGCTGCTCTAGTTACTCTAACAAGAGAATAGTCCTGAATTCCAAAAAGGTCACCAACTGCTTCATCGATTGAGGTGAAAATAGGGGGATTGCCAGTTCCTTTGTGACTTGTAACAACTTCATTCGGGTCATCGACGAATCTAGCAGTTTTCACGTTCAACAAGGAAGAGAATCCAGAAAGCATGTTTTTAGTTGACAATTCACGGTTAGTATTAAGGACTGCTTCTGCTTCGTTACAGTATTTTAGAACATCAAGAGGCTTTCTTAGCGTATCGGAAACGAGCGATGAGTACAAAACCCCCAGGGTAGGAACTAACGTCAACTTCACTTTGGTCTTCTTGGATAAAGGTCTTCCTTGGGTTTTGGACGAGGAGCCCTTTTTGAAAATCTGTTTTTCTTTTGTTGTTTTGCTAGGACGTCTTCTAGCTAATCTCACAACTTCATCACCATTTTCGTTTGAAGAATTTTCTGTGTTATTGTTTGACAAGTACGAAGATCCTTTTTCAGTTGTCTCATCTGTGACTGTGATCTCAATATCCTTTGGTGTGAGTGTCATTTTGTTACTGCGTTGTCACTGGAAACAACTTTGTATTGTTATTGTTTATCTTTTTCAAAATAGTACTTTTGTGCCGTGACAGTGTACAATTTGGCCTAGATGCCTTTATCAAAAACAAATAAATGCTATAGAATCTGATTATTTGTTATGACCTTGGTTAATTTAAAGGCAATATTAGCCGAATACGATGTGCAATGGAAATACCTCAAGAAATTCACGATTATATGGTATGAAAAACGCGTTAAATAAAGATCTCATAGTTGATGCAGTGGAGGAATATCAACGTTTATATATACTTCTGGTGCTGCTTGGCCTTGACTATCTGAAAACAGAGAAAGATGCATCATGTAAAAAAAGATATACACACTGTTATACTACCTTACTATGCAGGTATAAGCTTCTTCAAGCATTAGATGCGCCTACATTTAATGCACTGCTGGACCAACCATTATTTTGTGGACCGGTTAATACTAAAATGCACCGGAAAAGAGGAATAAAACAAGAAGAGATTCGCTGCAGAATTTCGGCATGTAAAAAGACATGCATGTTATTCTAAGATGTTACTACAGTTAAGTTTCAAAGTGCATAAATCTCTTTCGGAACACACCGTGGGATCTGCAGTTGAAGATGGCTTTAATGTTTCTGTACATGATAGATGTCGTTACTAATTACCTCACAATGTAATCATAGTTGGAACCAGCATTTTTGTTTGGTGAGAGAACGAGATCGTCATGAGGTATAGTGCACTTCGTCATGGTTGTGCAGGGTATGTATATGCATATCCTTTCTAGAATGCTGTAAAAGTGAGATTGAAGTAGGAGTTGAAAGTGTCTAACTACCGAAATACACATTACTGGAGGAGTAAGAAGACTGGTGTCGAAAGTAAAATCTTCTGTATAGTATTATGGAACAGATGATCTCTACATTTGTCGGTGACAAACCTCATGGGGACAGACAAACGTTTGTATATATAGCATGAAGAGATATGATTGTTTTAGCGTATATTTTCTGTCACCATTGTCAACAAACTTCTCGCCACTACGCACCTAAAATTTTTGAGAAAGAGGCCAGCTCTCGAAGATGTTGATGAAACCTTCGGAGACTCTGAGTAAGGAAGCCCATCGTATTTCAACATCTGAGTTTTCAAGATACACCAGCTAGTGTCCATTTTCCGGTCGTACGCTGACTTCTTGCGTAATACTACTTTCTGACTACAGCAGCCCGCTGAAATTGAAAATTCGTATTGAACAGCTCACCATTTTCTATACAGCTAACGTGCCATTGATATCCATGAGAACGGCTGGTAAACAGGAGCCCAACGACTCATGTTTCTCTCTCGGCAAAACTTTGAATCATACCAATCTCGTTCTCTTCGTATTCTCTGAGAACAACTTCGTTTCCAACCAATCCAGTATTCGCTTGAATGAATTGCTTTCTTGGAAGACGAGCTTTCAGAACAGCATCTCTGAATCTTGCTAGCTCAGGAGTCACAGTGGATTTATCAATGAAATAGTTTGAACCTTTCACAACATTTCCTGAAGACTTATAGATATGTAAATGTTTCAAGTAATCTTCAACGGCTTTATGCCCAACCGAATTTATTTGAGACTTGTGCAGAATGACAACTAGATCGCTGAAATCGTGTTTGGTGTACTTCAATTCAATCAAGCCAGACATTAGTAAAGTCTTCATAATGGAAAATCTTGCTTGCATATGAGGTTGACCCCATTTGGTGCTTTCTGGATCCCAGAACTCCAAAGCAAGCAACCCGGCCCTTGACATCTGCAAAAACCCTGAATACACTATTCCATCTTGATCCTCTTTATTTTTGAAACCAAATATTTCAAGTAATTTGGAATTGGTTAACAAATAGAGCGCAATAACCTCAGCTCTACATTCTTCATAAGCTCCAGCAAGTGAGCCAAACAGGGAGCCCCATGTTTCGCCTTTTTTATAGTACGTTGTGATTGGTTTGCCATCTAGATCCAGTGGGGGGTTGTTATGATCGTAATTGAAGGTACCATCATCTAGCTCACACAATAGCTTACCAGAACCATGTCCTAATAATTCATGGATACCAACTTGAACTTCAAAAGAGTCGTTTCTATATTTACTGAACACCTCTAGATCAGCATCAGATATAAAGGTGATAGGTTCGTTTGATGATTTAGAATTTAATATGTTACCTAGGGAAACATTTTTGAAGCCAACGTTTAATCTGATATCGTCATAATTTGGTATATTAATTCCTGCAGGGATACCAGAACCAGCAAAAGTCAAAACTTCTAAAGAAGTGAAATCAGGTGCTTGAAATTTATCCTTCTCAAACTCTTTACCCCATGGTAGTAATTTGATAAACTCTTCAGCCTGATCAACTAATTCTTGGAATTTTCTTGTTCTTTCCTTGTTTTGAATAGAGATCAACGCTTCCCATTCACCAATGACACCACCTGGTTCTCTATAGGTTTCGATAAAACCAATATTTGTTTCAACAACTGGAGATATGTCCTTAACCCAGTACTTTTGAGACTCTTTATGAGCTTCTAGTGACCCTGTTTTAAATGACTTGATGTACTCGTCAATCATTTTGACTTGGGTTTCATTGGCAGCGAAATCTCTCGCCTTAGCTAAATACTGATTGATGAGATCAAACTCAATAGCGTGATCACCAAATTCCAGACGAATATTGTACCCGTCTTTTGTATTGATTTCGTTAGGGTAGTTTGTTTTGTTCGTCAGAGATTCAGAAGCAACTGATAGAATGAACTCTTTGTCTGCCAACTTTTTGACCCTCAAGTTTTCCCAATAAATTTTGTTTTCTGCCAAAATTTCCTTCAATCTATCAGAGTCTTGTTTACTGACCTTACCGAAGTAATAACCAGAAACATGTCCATCTGCAGTGAAACCCAGCAATGCCGATTTGGAGTTGACAGAATATAATCTTTCCTTAATAGACTCAAAATTGACCATAGACACTTTTGCCGTTTCAACAATTTTCTGGAAATCCTCAACAGGCAACCTTGGAATGAACTTCTTATCACCAAAAGATTTGTAGTTACCCAAATTGCTCAAAAACTGGGAAGCATACTCCAGATAATACTTGATATTCTCGTCGCTGACGATTCCTTTCAATTTTTCATAATAGCGAGCTTCCAGGTTTTGATGAATATGTATAATCAAATCAAAAATCTGCTCACTCTCATGACTAACCTGTCTCAGAACAATTCTAGTACCGAGATGTCCAGCTCTCGAAAAGAAATGTGCATACTTCTTCTCCTTATCTGTTAACTGGTCAAAAAATGTTTTCGCACTCAATGATACAATTGGTGCTCCTGTATCTGCATAGAAAGATGACTTGTCAATTGATGTTGTGGACATGAAGCGCTTGTTTTTCAATAAATGACGACTCAATTGCAGCAGTCTGTTCATATATATAAAAGAGACGACACTAAAATCATGAACATGGATTGGTTTTTTTTTTTTTTTAGACTTCTTGTGGCTTTTACAAGTTATAAATTCCGAGGAATAAGATGTATTACTATAATCAGAGGGTGATGTATGCTACAAAGGAATGCCACCAACCTGTTGACTAGATGGTATTATCGGAATAGGGATCCTGCAACTGAACTCTAGACCATCAACAGTATCTGGCGCGACCCTGAGAGTTGCCATGTTATCTTTATGTAGCTCAACCATGGAAACGTTCGTACTGGTTAGTATGAATTTCACCAGCAAGGACCACCTGTTTTCAAAGATGTTAGTTTTGAATTGAGACGTAGAGTTTATTGGTAAAGGAATGGTGGCCGACAACTCATTAACATTTGATGCACAGTAAGACTCCTGGTAATGAATGAAAGATCTTTTGATGGTAGAATCCTGATCTTGGCGAACAGAAAACGAGTTGTTGATTAACTCCAAATTTTCCAGCGTCAAAAGCATCCCAGTGACGTTCATTGAGTCTTCGTTAGGCTCTTCGGGTTGAAAATTAAAATGTAGCTTTATTGAATCTCCAATTTTGTAGAAGGCTCTGGAGAAGGTTAGAGTTGTGACGAACTTACCGTTTCTGTTGATGATGTACTGGGTTTGATATTTGGTCACCTGGCGTTCATAAGGTATTTCATCAATGAGAATGGTAGTTTCTTGATCAGACTGTGGTGTCTCATCAGAAAGGATTCGCTGCCCTCGAAGTTCATCAAAACGATTGACGTTCTCTCCAACCCTTGAACTTCTAAACAGCTCAACTGCATCACCACGGTCCTCATTGTTTTTCAAGTCTTCAATAGCGTTCAAAAATAGCTGCCTCTTCTGCGATATAGACTTAGTCTCAGCCATCGACTTTTCTTGCATCATCCTCTTCAGCTGCTTGAAACTAGTTTTAGACTCAACAGAAGCAACGAACGATCGGTCTGCTTGAGCAAGCACGAACTTACTCAAATTATAAACCGGCTGATATCCATCTTGATTCAGATATGAAGATACTCTCAATGGAAATGTCAGAACTAATGGTTTTGGAAAACCTCCGCTGTCAGAGTCAATGGATGACCCTATGACCAGGATATAGTTGATCTTAAGAGCAGATCCAGTATAGGTTGGAGGTAAAAAACTCGGCAGTTTACAGTTGTAATAGAATGCCTTAGTTTCTCCACACTTCAGCTTGATAGAACTGAAGAGTAAAGACTGACTTGTAGAGTAGAATGGAATCAAGTTCTTGGTATCATCAAAGATTTCCGATTTACCTCCGTTGGTTTTGGCGATCGCTTGGATATCGCTATTCAGCAGATTTGACAATCCAGTAGCCAAACTTCCAAATAATCCCTTGTCCAGGTGTCTAGAAACGTCCAAACCTTGCAACCCACCAACTTTACCAGAAACTGTGGTCTTCTTGTGAATGTTCTTCAATTTTTCACGATCTAGCACAGTCTCATCGAACTTGAAAACCCCAGATAGCTGTACATATCCAGAAAACAAATCGGCCGGCTTGTTGATCTCGTCAATGTATCCTCCCTGTGATTTGTCGAACTCTTCTAAAAACAAAGACCTTGCTGTGTTAGTCAATTGCATGGAGATCCTAGACCCAAACCAGGTTGAACTGTCTTTGAAATCATCCTTCATGTCACCACTAGTTTGTCTGTTTAGTTCCTTGTCATCATTGCCATTACAATTCGTGTCTCCATTCCTGATATCTTCGCTGTTGTTATTGACGCCATCGGATTTGGTTTCTTCTGCTTTTCCAATATGTTTGAATCTAATCATCACCGATACATCTTCTCCAGCGAACACTGGATTACTATCGTAGATGATTTCGACTGACACATTTTTTACAAGACTATCAGAATAAGAGGCATGTGAGGGCATCTCCAATGCGTCCTATAATTCCGATAGATGAACAATCAAGAAATCCTATCACGATTCTCCAACAGCCAAAATATATCAAACTCGTAAACATAAAATAAACAGACGGAAAAGTTACAAAAATATACAGGATAGGCATCTTCCCATAAACAGTAATTTTCGTGGAACTTGTGGTTTTTGCAATTTCTTTTTTGTTATCAAAACTTCTCTACTGAAGATTGAACAGACTTGAAAGAGCAACAAACTGAATTGAATCTATAATGATTAGAAGACAGTTATATTTGATTTTTATGGCAGTGGCCAGTGTTTTTGCGGCATCTCTTTTAGCAGCCAGAGATGTTCAAGTTCCGCTCATATCTAATTCGTCACCAGAATCAGAGAAACCAGTCCCTGGTGACTCCCCAGTGTCAGTTTGTGATGTTGAAGAGCCTCAGTTATTAGACATTTCTCTGGTTGAGTTGAATCCAAATCCACCTGCTAGAGGAGAAGAATTGACGGTGCATGCTATTGGTACAGTCTTGAAGACTATTGAAGAGGGCGCATACGTAGATGTTGAGGTTAAGTACGGCTATATCAAGCTAATCTCGCAAACATATGACTTGTGTGAACAGATCGGTGAGGTTGACTTGGAATGCCCAATCGAGGCTGGTGAGTACAAGTTATCAAAGACTGTGGACATCCCAAATGAAGTTCCACCTGGAAAGTACGTTGTTAATGCTAGGGCTTATACGAAGGATGATGAATTTATTACTTGTATCACAGCCACTGTGGTTTTCAGTGTTGACTCCTGGAAAATAATTAGCTAGAACCCAGACCAAGAGTCAACTAGTCTTTGCATGATAATCTTGTACCCTGATGCCTTTTTATGAATTTGTCTATGTTTTTTTCTTATTTCCTTCTTTTTTTATCTATCTGTTCTACCTTAGCTTGCTTCAATGTATCGTGTTTGTTGAAGTTTCCATGTACCTTCTCTACAAATATATGCATAATTAGAACCGTGCAATTATCAAATTCTTGAGTGTATTGACCACCAGTGATGTAGTCTAAAGATACTATGCTATATACATGGTTGGACTTGTAATCACAACCGAAACATAAAATAACGAAATCATCATAAAGTAATCAATATATGAAAAAGTGGAAATATTCTCCTCCTACTTTGTTCATCATAGCTAGAAACAACAATGACGTGCATATGTCAATCAGTTCAACCTCTTGATGCAGCCAAAAGACTTGTTGTTGCGTCACTGCTGTTATCTACAACATCTAGTCTATTATTATCCGAGTCATACTCCACCGAATCATCGACGGCAGCAAAAGAAGTAGACTTATAATTGACATTATTATCAATGTTGAACTTGATGATGTCATATCTCTTCTTTATTTGTTTTAGTTGCCACTTGACTGGAACTAGAGGCAAATACCCATTTCTCTCCTGATACAATTTGATCTTCAACATTGAAACAATGACTAACCAATACAGATTGTAGCTAATGATAGAACCATAAGTGGCAGTGTTATTCCAACCGAAAATGGCGTTCAACAACATCCAACCTCCATCATTGACACCACTGCAACAATTGACATGCCATATTGTATTGGCGATATCGTATGAACCAGGCCCGTTTCCAACTTCTGTCATGTCCTGTCCATGACAATTCTGAACGTATTGCTCTAGTTCGAAAAACCAAACGCCTCTAGACATCAACCCAGCAGACACTAGGTACAAGAAGCATGTAGACCCGATTAAGAAAAACTGAAGTCTCACTTTGTTACCACCTTTGTACAATGAAACACCAATCAAAATTCCCAAGGTCACTGAACAGAACATCGCCAACGGTAAAGATGTAAGAGGCTCACTGGCAGAGACACCGCTAATAACAAGTATGGCCTCCAAACCCTCTCTCAACAAGGTCACCATAGGCAAGATCATCAACGAATACTTATTTGTTTGCTTCTTGACCCAGTTTTTGAACCCATGTTTCTTTGGTGTATTATCACTGTTAATCTCTTCCCCCAGGATTTCAACTTCCTCTTCAACCTCTAAGCCTTGTTGCTGTTGTGCCTGTATATTTTTAGAGAGGTTTCTTGACAACTTGAGTTGCCACTTCTTTTGCATGATGTTGATACGAAGCAACGATAAACCCATCACCGAAATGATAATGGATGACAAGATACTCAACACCGCCTCCCAGTTTCTTTCATACAAAGACCAATAGTTGTCACCAATCAGATAAAACAAGGCAATAAAAATACTAGCAATTAAACAACATATCAGTAAACCGATAATGGCACCAAGCCATACCTGTCTTCTAAGTGAGTTATACGTATCTTTTGAAATTGTTAACACTTCTTCATTTTCACTATTCTTTGTATGAAAATTCTGTTTCAAGAACGATAACAAAATCGATATGATAATAGCCGCTTCAAACGTCTCCCTCAAAAGAATGAAGAAGACCTTCAAGCTGAATATGTCTTGCATTTTCACTTTCAAATTGTGGGAAGATAATATGTTTTACAATTTAAAGAAAAGCTGCAATTTTTTATTTAACGTCAAAAATAATAATAGTATATTTTTTTGCCTTGTGTTTGTGGAACATAAATTGTTAAAATATATGCCAAATCGGGGGCTGAACAAATATTCAATATTTGATACAATATAGTTTGTTTTAATGTTAAAATAGCGATAGTATCCTATAACTGTGCTATAAACATGACTGTTACTTCCATATTCATAGAAGCAGCTCTATTTTGTATAAAATTTCATTTGGTAGTTTATTCTATTTTGATAAATTGTTTACCTTTGGAACTGTTTGTAATTGCACTTGAGACCAATTCTTTAATTTGTTCATCGTTAAATTCATCAAATTTCCAGGTATTTGAGATAACTGAGATCTCTTCCAGTTGTTTGGATTGATAGAGTTTGACAATCTCGTTAATTGTTTCAATCTTGGATTCAGGATCATCCTTAGTGTTGGCAGTAACCCAGTAGCCGATACATTTCAAGTTTTTGAAAATGAACAAAGAAGTAGGCAACGTAACTGGTTGTTTTGACATACCACCGTAGGTGATCAAGGTGGAGTTTGGAGCCAATTTTCTAGCAATGTTTGACGAGGATTTACCAGACACAGAGTTCAAGGCAACTTTCAATTTGCCCTTTGTTAGTTCAGCAATCTCCTTACCAACATCTCTATCAGCATTTTGCTCTTCGGTGATTACCTTTTTAGCACCTTGCGAGATTAATTTATTGGCAACTTCCTCGAAGTTCGGACGGTCTCTAATAACACTTATGACATTGATGTCCTTAGCTTTGGCAATCTGGGAGACCATTTGTGAAACAGCAGAGGTACCAGCGTTCTGAATCAACCAGTCACCCTTCTGCAACCCATAGTTGTTGACCAATTGATAAGCAGTAGTTGGGTTAACAGATATTGTCGCTTTGGAAACATCTGATAATCCGTCTTTTGGTAGCTTGATCAACTGGGATTCGACAGTCTTGTTATGCGATGTCCAAGTACCAAAGTTAGAATGCAATGGGATGACATGGTCACCAATCTTCAAGTCTTTAACAGCAGGTCCCACTTTGACGATTTCAAATAAACCTTCGTTACCGGCGATGGCACTTGGCTCTTGTGTACCGTATTGAAGGGTCTTTTCAGGCTTCGAGGGGTAGACACCTTCCAATTGGTTGATATCAGACGGGTTGATAGGAAAGCCAAGTGATTTCAAGACTATTTCATCATTTGTTGGTTCTTTGATCTCGTAGGTATGAACTTTTATGACCTTAGTTGGTTCCCCATGATCGGAATAGATTATTGATTTGGCAATAGTTGGTGCAATTGAAGAATACATTCTTGCCGTTCTTGTAAAAGGTGCCAATTTAAACATTATTCAAAAGCTACGATGTGCTGGGTAAAATATTCAAATAAATAAAGACAGCAATTACTCCTCCTGAATAAGAAATCGTAGATCACTTTAAAGCTGCTTTTTCTTTTGAGAAAAAGTCGCTTCCATAAAAGGAATTGTGAAATATTATTATAGTTATGAGATTATTAGTAATAATTCATCTTGTTTTTAATACAGTACGGGGCTTGTTGTTTAGTCACTGAAACACGCACAGAATGAATACAGTCGAAATTAGGCAATTCTGATGATCCTCTTCCAACTTCCTCTTTCTATTAGACAGGTGTCTCCTTGTTAAATAGAAGTGCCTCTCTTCAGCCGCGGCAGAATGGAAAACACACTGTGGTCGGAATGGAGGCGCACTATTTTGGCGCACACATACACGTGATCACACGTGATAACATACACGAAGTATGGAAGAATATGCCCGGATATCTACTCTTGTGGTCCCTAACTACTAAAACAAGATGAAAACAAACAAAACAAGTATAAACAAACAATAATAGTAAACAAACGAAATTTCTAACAGTACAACCCCATAACTACTTTACTTCGCATAAGAAAGAACTACACTGAAATTTTCAGTGAATTCACTGCTGCATACTGACACTTGCCATAAACAACTCATTTGTATAGCTGTGCTATTTTCGTCCGGGTGTGTCTAGTCTTTCCTGGGTTTTTGGCTTTACATCATCAACCGTCAACCATCAACCATCAATCATTGCTTTCAGAAAATAACATTATAAGTATTAGAGCAATTCTTGCCTACAAATAAAGCCTAGGAAAGCTTACTGCTTGAGACCATATAATGATAACGAACTTAAAGCCACCGCTGCAGATGAAGCAGGATGATGTGATAGATATAGCGAATTCGAGAAGGCTGTTAAGACCAGCTTCACAGCGAATGCTACAACCAAGGCGATCAGTTTCAGCCGGGCTCACGTCTGCCACACAATCACTGCTGGATCTAACTAAAAGTCCCCCTTTCACAAACGTTGAAGACAGGCTGGATAGCCTTGATTTCATGGAACATCAGCTTGCCAGCGATGATCCAGAAGCTAAAATAGTCCTGTTTGAAGCTCCAAGATCCAGAATTCTGCAGTTTGAAGACAATCACATGGATGTGGAGAATCAGGGAAGACTGCTGGGGTCGGGGAAATTCGAAATATATCAGCTACATCAAAAGAGAGTTAGTTATCTACAATGTGGTAAATCAGTTGTTTACCCAATTTTACCAAAGTTGAAAATACTTAAGATCACCCACAATCAATTTCTGCTGACTTTATCTAATCCTGAGAGATACTGGAGAATTATTATTGATTCCACCAACGATGAGGAAATCAACAAGCTAGAATCCACACTGAAAAGTATCTGCACGTTTAGAAATATATACATCAAGCCAGAGCAGTCAGACCCAAATTTCAGAACACCACTGAATAATCTGAACAACCAGGTGTCGACACCATCTCTTTTCGATGTCAAATCGAATTTCTCTAGTACATCGATAACTTCGGAAATGGCATGTTTCCATCTTGGATCCGACTCCTCTACTTTTGTGGAGAGTGTCGAAAAAACATCGCTTGATAGAGCAGATCATACATCACAAGAAACGATAGGCCCCCAGAGGCAACACCCACAAGACGAGCAAGATAAATTTTCAGAAGCAGATGTGGAGTCTTTGGATTTGGCATTTGATGAGTTCACGAAGACAATCGAGCTTTCAAATCACAATGTTCCCTCAAGTTCATTTTCTCAACAAACAAACAACACAAACCTTTTAACCTCGTCCTCAGTTCTTACTGCAACCACAAGCGATGTTTTGAGCGCAGGTGATAGCAATTGGATGGATCTGGAAGATGATGTGAAGTTGACATCTGGCATGAACACATCACATATATCAAATATCTCTATGGAGGAAGCAGCAACCACAAGTACACCAATGACTCAGCGATACATTTCATTGAATTTGAACCCAAGAATGAAAAAAAGATCAGACAAAAAGCAGCAACAACAACAGGTCCGTTCATCTCCTTCTTCATCACTAAGCGAGGTTGTTGATGTATTTCGAAAAGCTGATGAAGTCAAGAAAACTAGAAACTTTAGTGATGACTCTTTTTTTGAGATTCAAAAGCTACAGAACAAGCTTCGAAATGAAGAAAAAAATGAAGGTAAACTCACTGAATTCATCGATATGAGAGCCTTGAAAGAACAGAAGAATATCAACAGACTGAGTTCCTTTGACGTCTACAATATCTTAAGAGATGGTGATGAATCTACAACTAATGACACTAATGATGATGTTGATTTGAGTTTTGGGAAGTTTTTGAAATCATTTATATAATCAGCAGATAGGTAAAAAATTACTGTATAGTTTGAATTCACTTTCGTAGCAAGGGAAATATTTGTCGAAGATACAGTTAAAGTCCTTTCTTCCTAAGAACTAAATACATACATATGGCATAAGATAAACTTAGTCGATATTCACAAGATATTTATAAAGATATAAGAATTCAACACATCATTAAACACCCTCTCATATACGCAACAATAGTTCTTTCAAAAAGGCTTTACAGATACATTTCACATGAAGTGGTAATGGTAGTTCTTTTCATCATTTCAAGAAATCAACCGGAGACACACTCTCATCCTCTTATTCTTCCCTTTTTCATTCTTTCATTACAACACAATCATAAACATAGTTTTATTGATTTTATTCTGCATGTATTCTAGATTTGTGGGGCACCTGGGACTGGGTTACCATTGGCGTCGAGAAGACCTTGTTGCATCAATGCCAGTTGTTCGGAACCAGCGGTTTCAAAAGTTAGACCAACACCAATTTTTGAGGCAGATTTCACTTGGTCAATTTCACCACAGAATAAGACAGAGATAGTTGGTAGAATTCTTCTTTCCAAGAATGCAGAGACTTTACCAGTAGAGTCAACTTGACCTCTGAAAACTGATTGTCTGAATTCATATTTGGCACCAATTGTGGTGACACCATCAAATTGAGCTTGATATGGTGGTAAACCGCTCATCATGGCAACTTGTGGATCAATTGGAACCAATTGTGATGTTAACTGAGTTTCTAAACCAACCTCAACATTTTCAGCAATACGTCTGTAGAAAGAAGCACTTAATGAGCCTTGTGCTTGTAGTTGAGCAGTTGCGATCCATTTGTTGTCGTTGTTATATCTTGCAACGTAAGAGACGGCGGCATCACCTGGCATTGATGGTTGAGCAGAATAAACAGACTCTATACCAACGGCAAATCTTGGAGTAATGGATTGTAATAGAGAACCAACAACAACACCTGAAAAGTCTCCATTGGCATTCAAAAAGGATGGGTTCAAAGCTTTCAAATTGATGGAGAAATCATTGGCCTGATAGTCTTGCTCTAACTGTAACATAGTTGGTTGGTTTTTGACGATTTGTAAAGTGGCTTTAGTAATGTTGTTCTTATCCCATCCGTAGTTCAATCTACCAGACAATGAGAAGTCATTGTCAACGTTACCTTGGACAAAGAAATCATCTGTAGCGTACAGAGCACTGAACGCATATGGAGGAATGGATTTAGAACCGAGAGAAAAAGTGTGGGAAGTTTGGAAAGCTGGGTTCAACAAAAAGGCCTTGTTCAAGTCTGCCCTCAAACCTGTAAAAAAGTACTGGTTGAGGAACACATCTCTGGAGACTTCCTTAGTCAAGTTCTCAATGGTACCTGGGTTGACCAAATTCAGAGACTGTCTATGATCAGAAATGTTGGTATAAACATTATTCAAGTATGAAAAGATGGGATTCGAAGACCAGAAAGTGGATGACTGCTGGGTGTTTTGCTGAGAGTGCAAAGCAGGTTGCAAAGCAGCAACTTGATCAATAGGCAATGGTGATTGCATGGCGATAAAACAGTGTGGCAGAAGCTGTTTCGATGGAACTGTTTCTGATAATATAGAGTTTGTATTCAGTATTTGCTGAAGTTTTTCAAAATTTTCGACGAATTTGTGAAAATGAGATTACCCGACAGGAACTAGTTACATAATCAATATCCGAGAACTTCACGTGAAATACACGTGGTAATCACGTGGACTTAAATATGGGTCAAGTCGAATCGTTGTAATGAGGTAGAGAGACCTTTACTGTTGACTTGTGAGTTGTGTACCATTGGACGATAATTGTTTTCTATAGCAGTTTACGCGAGCCCAAGTATGCCGTTGCAGTCTACAGATGTTGAGCTGTTGCCGCTAGTAATGGATCTGGTAGAAGATGTGAACAGTGGTAAGATTCTTCCAAAGGATCTTGTTAATGATTCGAACTATGTGAAGCAACGCCTCAAACATATCAGAATCACAATAGCGAACGAGATGGGGAGTGTCATAGATGCTGGTGATAGAGAGGTACTGGAAAGGGACATTTCGAGAAAGCAGGAAGTACTACAACAGTTCAAAAAGGATGTGGAGAGCAAACTACAAGTTTCAGGAGATGTTACAATGACGGAAGCACAACGATAGGAAAGAACAAAATTACGGTGAATATATCTACATCTATTGTACTGAATATATACTAATCCTTTAGAACTTACCATTGAGTAGATTCTTGATCATATCCCGACCAGTGTAGTACACAGTCCAGTAAAGAGTGTTGAAATCGAGAGTTGAGGTGAAGGTGTCCAAGAAGCCAAATGGCAACATAGCTGGAATCCAACCCTGAGCCAACTCGAGCGAGAATGCTCCAGGAGGCATGGAGTACTGCTTTACATGACCTTTTGGAAGATGATGAGTTTGTCCTGGTGTGTACTTTTCAGCCTTTGTGTTGAATGGGTACGAGGCAAGTTCGTAGCCTGTTAGAATAGTGAAATAGTCATCAGCAAAGTGAACACCTGAGTGGCCTTCTGTGCCGACAGAGGTTCCAAAAAAGATGAGGTACTCGCTGATCGAAGCATGTAAAATGAACATTTGACCCATTGCACCACCTGCATTGTTGAAAACCCACTCTTCTGGGACCATTGTATTGATAATGTCAGCTCCGTACCGTTCTTGAAGCTTGGCTTGAACTTGTTCAAAGATTTCAAGAGTTTCGCTGTTGGTCTCGTTCGTAGTTTTTAGTACATCGTTCACGATCGTGTTCAACTCGTCCCCGTCAAACACATAGTTACGAGGCAACCAATTCACAAAAAGCCATTGGAACACTGCATAAATAAGTGGCAATGCAACCAGTAAGCGAACGATTCCTTTGAATTGCATTCTTTCTTCCTATAGTGTGGGTCTCAATTATGGTCGTATTTGTTTATTTATTTCAATATTTCAAAAACTATTTCTAATTCTTTATATACCAGTAGAAAAAAACAAATTCGAAAAATAATCACATAGTTAAACGAGTGAACGAGTAAACGAGTAAACGAGTCGGGGTCTTGAATTAAACGAGAATTGGCCATATCTGATGACGTCTCAGGCTTATCTCAAGCTTTCACGTGTACAAGAACCACAGGAGGCTGTTGCAGTACTATCAGATTCATTCGTTGCTGGTTATGATCAATTGCGGTCAAGCCTAATTGCATTGAAATTAGTAAAATCAATCAATACAAATGAGGTATTTCACAAGTTCTTTGTTAGGATAGCAGAATTGCCACTGGAAGATCAGAAAGTCATATATGAGCTAATACTTGACGCACAATTTGGCCACTATGTTCACTCTACAGCTTTGTTTTCCTTGGCGAAGATATCCAGTGATGAGAGGGACTATGAAATGGCCAGTAAATACATTTCACAAATCAACATCAATAAAATCAACCCAGTGGAGTGGCAGCTGGATGAAGAGGGACTGGTTCAACTGAAACTCGACATTTACACGCTGCTAATTCGCATTTCTAACAAGCTGCAATCCTTTGATAGATTTGATGAGTATCTGAAAAGGGTTCTTGAACTGATGTCTATTGGGAAGGGTGGTCTGTACCAAAAACTGGACGACCTGCACACATTCATACTACTGAAGCTGAACAAATTTCACGAAGTGTTCAAGAAACTCTATAAATCTAAAAACTTCAATGAGTTATTTTACGTCTTGCTACTATTCAATATCAACCATATTGAGGAAATTGACATTCCCCAGATGATCTATGAATCTCCCATTTCCCCAGTACTTAATAGAATGAGAAAGGGCATGCTTGTGTACTATGATACATACCTGGACTGCTTGAAGTTTTTGTTACATGACCATAATGCAGAACAATCTAGTTTCTTGACTAACAAGAAATTCGATGATGAATACGATGACAATGAACTTCAATTGACATTAACCAGGGATCAGATTTTGATCAATTTCAAAGTAATCATTTTGAAGCACAATTTGCTATGTGTGTCCCAATTGTATGACAACGTGCTGATCTCAAACCTACAACAGATGTTACAGAATCAATCAGATCTTGATGAGAATAAGGACTATGAGATCTCTAACTCGATTTTCGAGAAGGTGCTATACGACTCTATAACTTCTGGTCATATAAATGCTAAAATTGATGATATTGATGATGTCATTGAGTTTTTTGACAATACTCAGAAACCACTTCTTTTCAATGAAGATTGGAACAATCATATTGTTGAATCTTGTCTGCTTCTCGATAAGATAGCTGCAGAAGTATAATTTCTTTCACTACAAAATATATCAAAAGTTTACTTCAGTGATAATTTCTTCTTAGAAATCTATTTAGGTAGTGCAACGTATACTTTGTATTCGTATTTTCATTCAAATGGATAGGAGAAGAAAAATGATAGATAAAAACAAAACGTCAAGACTAGTATAAAAACAAAAGACAAAATGCTAGGAAAGGATTATCCAATTTATCTGAGATATCCTTTCATTAAATTAAAAAACGATTAAAGAGAGAGCTTAGTATAGTATAAGTGCTTTCATGTTTTTCTCCTACTCTCTTTTGGCCTATTTTTTCAATTGATCAAGCCCAACTCTAATAAACTCTTAGCAGCCTTATAGCTACCTGGAGTACCCATGTAATTTTTACTTGGACTGCTTCCAAGGTTCACATCATTTTCTGTAGCTCTAATTCCACAGTCTCTTCGTCTGACTGGCGTGATTTCTCCTCCACAAACTTCCTTTGATATGATATGGCTTGATGTCACATCATTGATAGTAGCATCTGTATCATCTTGAAGCAGAATTGTGGTATTATTCGTTGAATCGTTACATAAATCGTCAATTTTCAAAGATCTATGCTTCAATGAGTCGGCATTAGATGATGTTTTGACTTCACTTCTATCAGAATTGTTCCCAGAAATAGTTTGATTGACAGTATTGTGCGACTTCAAGGCAGTTGCATTTGGGGTTGGATAGGAAACAGAGTTCAATGAGCGGGATCTCTTGAATTCAGAGCTGATTGGATCTTTAGAATACCGAGCAAAGTTCAACTGACTTGGAGGTTTAAAAGTTGCAAACTCTTGAATTTTGGAAATGGAACTTTCGTCTTTGGAATCAGAATTTCCATTATTTTGGACTTGAAAGATAGATGTTCTTGGATATTGGAAATTGACTTTATTTCTCGAGGCTGAATCGGTTGAATGTAGAGGTGTTGATGCTGCCAATAAGCTTATATGGCGGTTTGTAGAGGGGGTTTCACTCACATTTTCAGTTGCGGGTGTGTTTGTGGCTATGATCTCTGAAATTGGAACTTGGATTTGATTAGTGCGTAGCTTATAGTACGCCAGTTTCAAACGATACTTCAACTTGTCAGCATTAGACACAGTGGCTCTGCTTGAACTACTGGCAATTGGGAAGGAGGCTGACTTTGTAAGAGAAGGTTTTTGAACTCTATTATTAATTAGATTTCCTTTGAGACTCACTGTGCTGTCTCGTTTTAAAACATTTGTGGAGAGCGATGACAGCGGTTGACGTTCAACTGTGCTCATGTCTGCTTACCGTTTGATTGAATGAATGGTGGTTCAACAGAGTGCTAACGATCAAAAGACTAGGGTTCTAGAAAGAACAGAATAGGTTAGCTGTTTATGTTCTGCCGTAACAAATAATGCAATGTGAAATTAAAGGCTGGTGTGTGAAATGAGCTGTAATGACTGAGTACGCAGTATTTTTGTGGGATACAGAAACTATGTTAACGGCGTAATTGATGAGATGCCTAATTCAAATCTTGGTGTGATTGTAGCTTCTCAAAGATCTTGTAGTTCAAGTCAAACAACAATTGTGACAAAGATTGGTTAGAGATGAAATGCTGGGGGTGTTTTCCTTTTGTTGTGCTTTACGTAGTTCGTATGATAAGCACTTTGCCTCGTAAAATCTAGATCACTCACTTCTCTTAACACACTTTTGACAATGTGATAAAAGTCCAAACTAGCTTTCGTTAAACTGGCGGTGTCTATGAGCTGTCTGTATACTTATAGATGATAAAAACAAGAAGGAATCTATCTGTAACTATGACTTTTGATATTTTGTTCCACTTCTAATTTTTATCCCCGTTACTAGACATCTTCTTTGTTATTGTTTTGGCCATTTTTGTGAACTTTTGCATCAACAATTCAACCTAGTTGTTTACATTTATCTACTTTTGGTATTATTCGCGCGTTAGTTCCCATAGTACTTAAACGTTATTTCTTGGAAAACAGTAATTCAGACGCGCAAAAAAACGCGATTTGGGTATATTTGTCACCGTTTTACGCGTTTCGGGAAGTGGAACCATCCGCATTCGGAAATATGTAAACATTTACTTGAGGTGTAATTTGAACTTGTCTTGACTCAGTGAACTTGATCGCATACACGTACAGAAACTACAGCAGAGGAGGCAACGGGTGCTCAAGACAGAGGCAGCGCTGGTCAGGAAACGTTGATACTGGTGTATTCTAGAGCTGGAGGCAGGAAGGGTCAACAAATGTGACAGCCTAGAAATCTTGGAATAGTTGTCAACACCAGTATTGCGTGGGTGACTGTATCGTCTTGGATCCTGTGAATGCTTAGCATGTGAATGTCTGTATGTCTAATATTTTATAGTGCATCGCTCTTCGTATGAACCTATTAAAAAGGAAACAGGCGCTATAAATCTGCAGAGAAGCTTCCAGGGTAGGAAAAGTGTAGGCGTGCACTAGGTGATGCGTTCTACACATTTTCAGCGAAATGTTTTTTTATTGTTGTTGGTTGCAACATACAACCATGCGACAGAACTAAGTATCGTGTACCGAAACAAAATACATAGGCACGACTCTAAGCAATGGAACAACGAACACAAAATGACACAAGTATATGAGTTTTTTTGTGCATGTTTGGCAGTTCTCCTCTATATAGTTATTCGCATTAATCAAAACCAAAATCTAAAGCCTCTACCCATCTCGGCAAGTCGGTGATAATCTTTTCCTGAATCAGATTATCTCTACCACTTGCGACTTTCAAAACTAGCTCATTCAACTCCGCACTTCCTAGTACATCAACGTGTTCTGCTGTTTTAGCGCCTCCTCTGATATCGAATCTAGTTGGATCGTGTTTCAACTCAACAACTTTGACTTGTGAGTTACCAGGATTGAAGGACCTAGAGTTTTTCCACTTGTGACACATACTATGAGTCATGAGAGGAATAGTTCCATCACCGTCAGTCATCAAAACTGCTTTCTGGTGATCTGAAGGATGTACGATAGTGATATTCAACTTCGTAATATCTTTATTCTCCTCTTCCTGGTAAACATAAGAGCGTTCAGTTGGATTACCAACACCGTAAAAACAAAATACCTTCAAATCCGGAGCATTGGGTAGTGCTGCTTCTAGAGGATTAGACCACTTAGAGAAGTCATCATTGTTCTTCCGTAGTTCCTTTGAGGATTTGGCAACCCCATATGAGTAATGCTCTTTAGTACGCTTACTATACCACTCTGGAGAAGTGTCCATGATGAACTCGATGCTCTCACCCATGGTTAAATTTTTCTGTGAATACTTACCAACAGTCTCTTGGAATTTGATGAAGTTTCCATGCGAGTCGTCAGTTTTGTCTAAACCATCATTTTCGTCTTCGAACGCATGTGTGCTATTACCCCAAATCAATTCTCCACCTTTTGGAAACATACTTGCGATACCTCCAAAAGTCCGAAGTAGATCAACTCTTTCCTTTCTTGAGAAAAATTTTTCCAAACCATAGACTGCTAGAGCATTTAACTGAACTGTATCTTTCATTTCGCCAGATAAAATAGCAGGAATTGCCTTGGGAGCTCCCAACATAGAACCTGAAATATCAACATAGGCATAGACATGCTTATTTACCCAGTCACGACCACCATTACCATAATGCGGTCCGCTGGCTTCAACCCATTTCAGGAAGTAGAACCCAACCTGAGAACCCATTGAGTGACCAACCAGGACTGATTTTTCACCAGTGGCAGCATATTCCAGTTCGATATGTTTTTTTAGCTTCGAAAAATACGAATCTCGTCTTTCTAAATCCAAGTAAGAAAGTCTCCAGTCGTAGGATGCCGTGATCATATTATTAGTTTCATAGCCAATGGCCGCCAAATTTTCCAGAATCTTATTCCAGATCCAATAACCGGCCATGAAGAAGTCTGCAGATTCAAATCCTTGAGCAGCTCTCATCTTGATACCTGGGGGGTCAAGACCAGTTTCCGGATCAAGAGTAATATGTTTCAACCAGCATGCTTTGTCAAGGAACATTGTACGTAGCATGTACATAGAACCCCAAAGCCGTTTTCTAAAGTGAGGTTGAGATGGACAGTCAGGCGTTCCCTCCAAGCTCCAGCTTTCGATACCAGTGGAGATAACTCCAGGAATCATAATGACTGGATGCTTGACCGAAATATTATAGTCTTCTTTGAGTGTCTTACCAACAGCAAATCTCCCAGTGAAATCAGGTCCTCCTTGTGTTTCACTTTGGAAATCGCCGATAATAGTCTGTAAACCAGCAGGTAAGTTAACCTTCCAGTCATCGAAGTACTCCTGGAAGTTATCAAAGTTAACCAAATTCTCAAATTTGAGATAGTTTTCAAGATCTATGTTGTTGAAATCAGGTGGATTTCTCGATCCAAAATAAACAGCAATAATACAACCTATGATAGTACCCAGTAAAAACACTGTTTTCCTTGAGTCCTTCAAGCTTTTCGTAGACTTGCTATTGTGATCCTCTGAATCTAGTCCACTTGCATGTCGTATTTGATGAAGCGAGTCCTCGATCATATCAACATTTTCGTCAATGGTTGATTGAATCTCAGATATATCACCTTCGGATTGTTTTGAATTTGCTCTTTTCCTGTTTCTTGGAGCCATAGCTAGTTTGCTTTCTCCTTCTGGATTGGTTATTCTGATAACAAATGGACTCCCGATCCGAAAGTTCACCACCTATCCCAGCCACAGAGTTTCTGTGATAACCTTTATATTACTTACGGATCTTTTAAATACCTTTATCCTTGCTATTGTTTTTGTTTATGAAAAAGTTTCGCCAAATTACATAAAAGATCCGATTTGAGTATATCTTTTCGTCATTTGGCACATTATTGACACCATGTTGTGCAAAAACAGCAGAGTAACACAACCTTTCCACTTTAGGATAAATTTATCGTTTTTTACCATGAGTTAAATATGTTTATGGCAAATTTCCTCATACAAAACCACTATAATAAGATTATACATTTAACTAATTCCATTTTTAAGTGAACTTTGATTATCAAATACAACTTACAATTTTGCTGTGGTAGCACTCAACTATCGTACAAATGTCACAAAAGATAAGATCAACGTTCAACTCTTGGAGAGAGTACTTGACACCAGCTTATCACAAATCCACATTTAAACAGACTGGTGAGATAACACCAGAGGAATTTGTTGAGGCGGGAGATTATTTAGTGTACAAGTTCCCTACTTGGTCTTGGTCTCCAGCTCCCACCAGTAAAAAGAGAGATTTTCTCCCTGACGATAAACAGTTCTTGGTTACGAGAAAAGTTCCTTCGTATGTTAGGGTAACAGAGTATATGAATGTCGATGTTGAAGAAGAGGTGGACGAGGAAGGGTGGACACAAGCCTCAAAGCCAACAGGAGGCGAAACTGTAAAGAGTACAGTAAAACAGCAAAACCCTAAAGGCTCAGAAATTGAAGATATTGAGGATTTAATAGACGAGTACGCTGAAGATATTGATGGGGAAGGGGATGATGAATATGATGTAAATGACTCAGATCAGGAAAGAAACGAAAACAAGAGATCATATGATCTTTTTATTCACTATTCGACATCATACCGTGTTCCAAGAATGTATTTGTTGGGTTATGATCACAATGGAACACCATTGACTCCAGAGGAGATGTTTCAAGACATTTCACCAGATTACCGAGATAAAACAGTTACTATCGAGAAAGCACCATTTTTGGAGGACACAACAACTGTTTCAATTCATCCTTGTAGACATGCAGAGGTAATGAAGGTTTTGATAAACAGAGCTATTCTTGCTAAGGAGAGAAAGCTAAAAACCGAAAAGGATTTATCATTGATTGAAGATGTCAAGAAACTAGGACTGGCCGATAATGAGGATGAATGGGAACATTTGGATGTGAATGATGCTGAATTGCAGCCTAATGATATCATCAGAGTAGACCAGTATATGGTTATTTTCCTCAAATTCATAACTAGTGTCACCCCAGGTATCGAACACGATTACACTATGGATGCCTTCTAGTATACAACGTAAGTCATGCTTCAAATTATACATATCTATTGATTCTATGAATTCGTAATTATGTAACTAACTATTCAAGGTATCGAGCATCACCTAATATCATCACCTTATCGGGTAACCTTCCAGGAACTGGAATCAAAATTCTCAATTTGCTTTTAGCGTCATCAACATCAGTGATAACAGCAAAGCCCAAGACACCGGATCGAAGGATATCATCTTCGTCATAGCTTTTGTCAGCATGTAGGATAGCAACAACAGAGTTCTGCAATGTACTGGACGATGGTTCAACTTTTTCAAGTAATTTTTCCTGTTTTTTGTCCGTTTCTACATCATCATTCAGTTCACCAGCAGGTAACACTGAAGAAATGAGCTCTGGACTCTCCTTATAGGGCTTGTAAACATTAACGACAGTGAAATCCACATTCACTGTATATGGAGATAGCACAGTCTTCGGTGTACCATAAAAGTATTCTTTAATCGTCTTCTGTTGAACATATCTTTTGAATACATCATCTTTCTCGACACACCCTCCTGATTTGGGAACTTTAATTATATTAAGAGTCTGCTTATTCAACTTTTTTTTCAGGTCAACGAACAAACGCTCATTGCCAACAACAACAAGTGTATTTACCTCAAAATCAGAAATGACATCTTCAATTAATTGAAGGTCTTTGATGTTGAGAGGAGGCGTATCAATAACCATACCAGATTTCTTCAAGATAGGATCCTCATCCATTCTACTGCAAACAGTAACACCCAGTCTTGAGATATTGTACTTATAAAACTTCAAGTTTTGATGAATGTCGTCGAAACCATAATACCTGACGTTTGGCTGTTTAGGATGAAAGAACGTTGGTCCAGAAGTATGGGTTTGACCCCAACCCAACGTATCTTCAACATCCAAAAGATCAGAAATGGGCGTAGCCGTAAGAGTACCTGGTATACTAAACACGCCTTCTTGGGGGTTCAGATTTACAACCATTGGTTCATACCCGAGTCTATTTGAATAAGAGGCTACGATTTTCGTCAGCGTTGTTTTGCCAGAATCCTGTGTTCCCAATATTAATGTTCTTGGTGCCTTTCCTGTTTGTTCACGGTAATTGTTGAGAGCTAAGAACAAATTGATATAGGCATCCATTTGTGAATCCTCTGATAAATACTCTGAAGCAACTTCACCAGTGTATTCAAGTTTACAGCCATCTAAAGAATAGATTGCAGACTTTGTACCACAAAGCTGATACTCAATGTCATTAGAGAGCTCAGTACCAAATAATTCAGCGATACCCTCAGTGATTTTGATAGTTATTGTTTGGTCCAGTGCCACTTCAAATCGCCATTCTGATTTCGGTGTGATTTCTATCAGTTGCTTAGCTGAGTTTTTATTCTTTTGATGGGAAAGTTAGCAAAATGTACAGCGAGTAATTGATGTATTGTATACTTACTTGTTGATCACCCAAAAGACCGGGCAACGACATATTTGTGATCACTTTCAATGTATATTTGGGCTTGTAAGTCTATAAAATTCATTTGTGACAAAAACATCATTTATGATATCGGTACGGACACTACACACAAGGTACTGGCCATTCGACAGGAGGATTTAGCGTATCTCTCTATATAAGGGACTGGCGACCATAGAGGCTATTCAGTTCCTTTAACAATGAGTTCGGGGTCAGCACGTTGTGCGTACTCTGTCCAACTGCCATCATAAACTTGGATTCCAGCCTTGTTGAGGCCGATGCTGTCTAAAGCAGCTTTTAGGATACAAGCGGTGACACCGGTGCCGCACATGACAATAGTTGGTTTCTCTGGATCAAAGTTGATTCCATTAAGGACCTCGATGAGCTGTGGTTTCTCCAAGAACAGGTTTTTTCCGTCAAGAACCTTGTTGAAAGGTAATGATTTTGCACCAGGAGCATGACCCGAAGAGAGCCCAGGTCTTGGTTCCGGTGCTTCACCAGTAAAGCGAGCATACGATCTAGCGTCCAGAATGTTGTACTTTTCTCTCTTGGACTCATCTGACACAATGTCGATGAACTGTTCGAAAGAAAGAACACCGTTGGAGTCAAACTGGGTGGCTTTATATTCCGTTGGTTCATTCTCCTCCAGGGAGTACTCCAACGGGTAGCTATATTCAACATAGAGAGGAAAGTGGTTCAGCAATTGGACATCTTTGTGACCAAACATCTGGAACATCCAAGCCACTCTTGGTGCTGAGAAGTTCCCCACCCGGTCGTAAATCACCAGTCTATCATTATTCTGAATCCCCAATTGGCTGATCGCTCTATTGAACTCTGCAAGTTTTGGAAGCATATGTGGGTAGGGCGAGTCTTCGTCTTTGACTGCGTCTAGATCAAACAGTCTGGAGTGAGGGAGCCTGTTCTCCTTGAATTCTGCACCAGGATCCCGATCATTGTTAGGCATATACCATGAGCCATCGATAGCGATGACCCGTTGTGAAGCCTCTTTGGTGGTCAGCAAACACCTGTATGACACCGGTGACAGCAGTTGGATAGCTGCTCTGCTCATATCTTCTCGTGATTTATCAGTCCTCAATCACAACACCCTTTTATGTAAACATAACTATATATATATATAAAATTAGGTGATAAATCAGTAATAGGAAACTTTCCTAAAACGGAAGTCAGTGATGAGATAGAAGATTTATTTGACGACCGGATTCATGTCCACAGAAGACTCATGCACAAAACTTCTGTGAGCAGAAACCAAATGACAGAGGGGTTGCAACCGCAGGAAAAGGGGAAGGTAACTGAGATCAAAGTTGCGAAGACGTTCCAAGTGCTGGAAACGCAGTATGGAAGAGCGTGCTTTGCAGTTGAAGATATACCCAAAGGAACAGATGTCTTGTGTACCAGTGAAATTCCATTCGGAAGCACAGTCTTTGATGAATATAAAAAGGAAGTGTGCGGGTATTGCTTCAAATACGAGCTTGGAAAGAACTGGAAGTTTAGGCTTCCTACAGGGAACGCGAAGGGAAAGGGGAAGGTGATGAAATCAGGGTTATGGTTTTGCTCTGAAGAGTGTGTGGAACTGTGGAGACAGAACGTGGATGTAGACGAACAGCTGAGTTTCATTTTGGAGGATATATGTGTTAACTACCAAAGAACTAGCAAACCAGACGAATCGGATATACCTGAGACGATTGACACTCAGTTTATCGAGAAACAATGGCAGCTCATTTCAGAGTGGGAGAGGAGACTCGATGGCATGAAGAAGACTAAGCGGATTAATCTACTACCACCGCTAGACGATCTTGGCTACAATATGGCTAGATTTGTGACAAGTGTGTTATTCAGTCTATATAGAAATCATCCTTCGACAACCGTTTTCCATGAACTTCAAAGCAATGAGATTCAAAAAGTTCAGCGCTTCCCACAAATGATTTTGTCGATGATAAGTGTTTACAAGTTCTTGAAGATTTCATTGCCCGACAACTTGCTTGAAATATTGAATATTGACTCTTTCAGGTTGATCATGGGTAGAGAAGCGGGAAATTCATTTGGAATATGGGAAACAGAAGGAGATCCGTTACAGGAAAGTTGTGCTGACAAGGAACTCCTAGGCTATATGCTACACCCTGAAGCATCCTTTTTCAATCATTCATGTAAGCCAAATTTGAAAAAGTACAGGCTGCTGAATAGAATGTACTTTAGAACTTTGTTTGATATTCGGAAGGGCGAACAGTTGTGTATTGACTATTTTCATGTTTTAGACGACACTCTAGCTGAAAGACAAAAGTCTTTAATGGAAAATTGGTTTTTCAAGTGTGAATGTGATAGATGTTCGTCTGAAAAGGCCCAACTAGAAGCTCTATCAAATGTGTGATGTGTCCAACAAAGCTTCTTCCAACGCAGACTTAGTGATGCTAACGGCTGCACAACTTGTTAGTATTTCATAGATAGCAGTAAATGTAGCAACTTTAGATTTAGTGTATACATACATGAAAGGTTCGAAACTGATGACTCTGTGTTCGTTTTCCTTGCCTCAATCTCATTATCATCCCCTTCCTCCTCTTCTAAATCTTTGAAAACAGGAGGTACTTTTGACAGAATTCTAGACCTCTGCAACAGCATTGATCGTTGATCCAACACATCATCGTCTGAAGAAGTCGAAGAAGCCGAAGACTCTTCATCTGTACTATCTTCTTTGAAATTGTCTTGACTTCGTATGGTATTCTGGCTTTCTTTCTTAGACATAGTCTCCACTGTTGATTTGACATCGACAAGCCCTGTATCCTTCTTCATGCTCTCATCACTCAGTGTACCTTTTTCAATAGTGCTTCTCAATTGCTCCAGTTGTTTTTCATACATCCAATATGTTTGCTGCTGAAGAAAGGTGACGGGCACTTGGAACCTCTCTCCTAGTATGTTCCAGTCTATTTCATTACGTTTAGCTTGAGAAACAACGTCCCACAGTTCTGCCTCCTTCGAAGATGTCCACTGTATTCTTACAGGATCACGGAAGCCATCTCTTTTTACCGGTATCTTCAAATATATCTTCTGAGCCATTATACTTCTGTTGCTAATTGTTTGTTAGATTTCGAGAAAACATCTATATAATTTTATTTTTGTGTCATAAACTGTTTGCCATCCCTTGTTCATGCCTCACCTAATGGACAACCAATTAGACGACACATTATGCACACCAGCTGATATATTGCAGTACTTTAGACTGTACTTAAAAACTTGGATAATCATAATATTGAAAGAACGGAATGTTTACCCATCAAGCTCTTTCGAGCTGCGCAATGCATTCAACCTCACAGTTAGCTGGTCCAGGAGTCCGCTACTGAACGAATGGCTAGACGGATTAGTGGATAGTATATTCAATAACCTAAATAATACACTGTGTATTGGGATTTATCTGCTTGAAGAAGACACAATACAAGAAAGATATGTCATGGACTTGTCAGATTTAATGATCCTAAAGGATGAGTCTAATTCGAACAGAAGAATCAAAGATACCAGTAAAGTTGGGCTTTTTGAAGAAATGAGATCGAGTCTCTTCTCAATGCTAGAGAAACTGCGAGCTTTGGATAAACCTACAGTGCAATGGAGGTTCACTGTGGCCACTGAAGCGCCAGAAGCTGATGATGATTGGATTCTCAGCGAAACCGATGGAGAGTACAAGAAGCCATTGAAGTCATATTCAGTAAAACCAGTAGAATCATCTGTTTTCACAGTCCGCCCTATGATTGATACATATCGAAGAATCTGAGATTAACTAATTATACGGGTTCACATAGATCGTGTTTCGTGCATTAAACTATTGATAGTGTGAGGTTTTGCGTACAGTTCTTTGAGAACATATTAAAAAATTTTTCAGTGATAAAATACCACTGATGCATATAAGTAATAACACATTTTGTTGATGATGCAAGGTGTAATGATAAATAAATTGTTCGGCTACTAAGAGTAGCTGTAGGTAATAATGTGAACATAATGAAGATAACAATAATAATAGCGACAGGATAAAACACAATGAGAAATCATAGGTGTTGAACTGAACGTATCATTCCAAATTCATTACTCTTTTCAAGTTCTCATACATCAAGTAACTGATTGAAACAGCTGGGCAAACTTTGGCTAAGTTAGGGACAAGACCTTTGAATAAACCAGGATAACCTTCTCTCTTTATCGTCTGCTTCAACACGTCTTGGAAACCATCGTATCTGTATGGATGGGCGTATGTCCCCTGTGCTTGTAATCTCGTTCTTAGTAGATTGATTGGATACACGACAGTGGCACCAACAGTACCACTGAAAGCACCCATAGGCAACACAATGAAATTACTCAACGTGACATCATCAGGGGAGCAGTGATTTCTTTGTGCCTCTCTGGCGATATACCACTTCTTTAAAGCTGAAAAAGTACCTAAATCCAAAGCAGCATATGGAAAAATACCAGTGACACCAACAAACACACCCCTATAGAAAAGTTTTAATCCACCTTCTTTATACATCTGTTTGGCAGTTTCCAAGAGCAGAGAGTTATTTCGTACTTTGTGATCCAATTGGGCACACTGTACTCTGTATTTTAAGGTATCAACAGGATACACGGCAAATTGAGATACAACACCTCCAATACCACCAGCTAAATATGTAGATATCTTGGACAGCTGTGTAGAATCTTGCACGCCCTCCAACCTGGACAGGAGTGTTTTGGCGATTTCAAAAGAACCAAATTTCATTGCTGATTCCGGAAACACTTTCAAAACATTCAAACCATTACCAACATAGAAAGCCTTTAATCCACCTTGTCTATACAAAGTGGTAGCTGCTTTCACCAACGGAGACTTTATCTTACTTAACGGAATTTGTCCATGTTGTTTTGCTAAGTCCTCTTTCTTGTTGAGGATAGTTGATGATAAGTCTGTTCTCGCAATTAAGAAAACCTTTATACGATCAAATGGAGCTGTACAAGTTCTCGAAACAACACCACTCAAACCACCAGCCAAAAAGAATCCCACACCTTGCAAGAAATCGTTCACAACAGTGACGTCCCCTTCAGAATTGAAATTATCAACCGCATTCTCATTGAGGAACTCATAAGCTGTCCTCAATCTCGACCCGTTTAATCGTGGAACGAATAGCAAAAAATCTCTCCACTGATCATATGTAATGTAATTAGCACCACTGTTTGTGGTACCATCTTTATTTTCTTCATCGTACTTCAAAAACTTGAGGAACTCTTCACTGGTTTTGTCTTTTTTGAAATTCAAGTAGCTCTTGATATCTAATCTGCCAATCTTACCGTCATTGTCAGAATCTAGTTTATTCCAACCTGCTTTGATTTGGGACTCTGCTTTGATGTAATACTCTTTGAACTCGTCATAATCTATGACGTTGTCCTTTTTGGAGTCAAGATTATTGAAAAGCTTCTCTATAGCATGGGGCGTATCCTTCAATGGATGGTTTGTTCTTTCGTAGGCCCGTCTTAGAGTTTCAAGGTCAACCTTACCATTGTGGTTTATGTCAATTTTATTGAACAGTTTCTGAAGCTTATTTTCATCTGTCATTATCGCATTGAACTAGGTAAATAATGTATGGCTGTAATGTCCTTTTGATGTATATAAATATATGCTAACTATGAGAGTAGAGTATATCGTACAGTGAAGAAGAATAAATGTTGTGTATATGTATGTGTCTTGCTACAACATCCAATTTTCAAATTATATTTTTTTTTTTTTCTTTTTTGTTCTATTTTCTTTTTGGTATTTTTTTTTAAGTTTTTTTTCTTTTTTGTCCAGAGTTTCACATTAAAACTGCAACTTAATAACGAGACAGGACTAGAGTGCTCTCCAGGACTGAGAGCCTAGTCTCATTCATGAAGCCAGAACATTTCCTCGGCAAGTCTATTACTGTTCACAATTTGCACCTTGTTCCATCTGTTCTCCGTATTTTTCTTATACTGCGCAATCTCTTGTTTGTAATGTAAAACCCACTGGGTCTTATTGGCTACTTCTCGTAAAATAAAATCAAGCGAAAATGTTGAGAGCAATAATTGAGTACTATTTGTGTCAACCGTCAAGAGTTCTTGTATGTGGGGGAAAAAATGTTTGTGCAGAAAGATATCATACAGTGATGCGTCTAAGATCGACTTTATGAGCGTTTATTGTATGTATTTGTTCATAGATTGATTCTTGGGTGATATATCCGACGGTCGTTGGCTCATATTCTCTTATCTATAGTACAACGGAATTCGTTCCCCGGTGGCTTTTCGTGATATTAATGGGTGAAAACAAGTATATAAGTTAGTTTGACATACTACATTGGACTTATAGGTAGGTTATCCGCTAATAGAAAGAAAGAGGTGATAAACTAAAAGAAATGTCATACGGAGCTAGGGCTGCTGAGAGACTGAAGGATAAGGTGGTGCTCATTACAGGAGCTTCCGCAGGTATTGGTGAACAAACAGCTGTTGACTATGCTGATGCTGCCAACGGGCAAATCAAGTTGATCTTGACGGCAAGAAGAATTGAAAAATTGCAGCAATTACAGAAAAGTTTAGAAGACAAGTATTCAAACATCAAGATCGTCATTGCACAGTTAGACGTTTCCAATATTGAGGCGATCAACAAATTCCATGAAGAACTGACTGAAGAGTTTAAGCAAGTTGATATCTTGGTCAATAACGCCGGTAAGGCGCAAGGTTTGGACAAAGTTGGGGACATTAGACAAGTTGATATTGATACCATGTTTCAAACTAATGTCATTGGGATGATAGCTCTAACTCAACTTGTCTTAAAAGGGATGAAAGAAAGAAATCGTGGTGATATCGTTCAATTGGGTTCCATTGCTGGCCGTGACCCATATCCTGGTGGCGGTATCTATTGCGCTACTAAAGCTGCTTTAAGATCATTCTCTCATAGTCTGAGAAAAGAGCTTATTGATACCAAGATCAGGGTCATTGAAATAGACCCGGGTAATGTTGAGACAGAATTCTCTAATGTCAGATTCTTTGGTGATACTGAGCGTGCTAAAAAAGTGTATGAAGGTACCGAACCTTTAGTAGCTTCTGATATTTCAGATTTGATTGTCTTTGCAACCACAAGAAGGGAAAACACTGTCATTGCTGAAACATTGGTCTTTTCCACCAATCAAGCTAGTGCTAGCCATCTTTATAGAAAATTATAGAGGAAATTCATTTCTTTCTTAGTTGTTTATTCATTTTAAAATATTCTATAGATATACACTGAATTATAGATCAAGTTTGTTCAAATTCTAGTGAGACAATCTTTTTGGTCTCTTCTTCATCGTAGTCTCTGAAACTTGGCGCGGTGTCTAGATCTAGGTAATTGAGACCATATACGTTTACATTACCGATTACTTTACAATTGCTGTTCATCAGTTGCAAAGCAAGTTTTAGTATCAGCTCTTCTAATGAGATATTCTCCAGCTTCTTGTACTTTGTTAAATTGATCAAGCCGCGGTCTAAGCAGATCTTGATTAGTTCACCTTTTGACAACTTCCATATGCCTTTCATCAAATACTCGTTATCAACTTCAAACTCTTGCAATTTCCTACTTAGCTTTGATCTGATATACTTTTCAGGATAAAGGCCAATAGGAACGTATCTGCTAGTCAACTTCAAGCCCTGACTCAGGAGCACTAGTTCATCTCTTGGTATATTCTGGTGATTAAATTTCAAGGGTATTTGCCCTTCCGAGTAAAAGTTACCATATCTTTCTTTTCTCAACTTGGCAAGTTTTTCGAAGGCGATTGACTGTGATGCATGCAACTTTTGCGAGATGGATGGTAAAACACATGTACTTGGTGTGATCTCTGGAATGAAATAACATAAGAGTGGTGTCATCTCAAAAAAGACCATCAGTATTAAAGTGAAAGATGGAATTTTGTAGAAATCACGCTCAGTTCTCAGCACAAGCTGCAGCTCTGACCTTTGTAAGTTCAATAGATAGCTTGATTTTGAATCAACTTCCTTTTCAATGTTTTTCAAAGATTTGAGCTCCATTAACTTATTGACTAGATCGCTGCTTGACCCTATCTGACGTTTAACAACAGCCCCTCTGGTCTCAACAGATTCATAAAAGTATTTTCTTTTGATTTCAGTCACTTTTAATCTATTCTGAACAACATTCTTTATACCGAGTCTATAGAATCCTAGTAAATTTTTAACATAACGCATGTTTTGCTTGAATTTGAGCCTCGTCGATCCTTGTCTCAAATCAGGATGCTCCAATGATACATTCTTGAAAGTAGTCTCCTTACCGTCTAGAGGAGCAGGAAGGGTTGTCTGTGCATTATACTCATCGTTGATATTTGGTTTCAAGTTGATACCACCTAACGATTTGGACATCCATAGTTGTTTGAAGATGTCATTTTGCGAGAGTTTTTTTGAAATTTCCGTCAAGTTCTCCGTAGATGACACAGTAGAACGTTTTCGAACTTGTCTTACCGTAGAGCCAAGCATCAAAAGCTCTCTATGCTTCTGCAATGTATAGTTAAGTTTGATTGATGATTAGTGCAATTCATACGTTTGAACTTTTTTTTATTTTTATATCAGATTTTATATAAGAACATTCGTTACAGACAAAAACTTGTCATACTATTATACGTCCATGCACGGTCTGTCACAAGGATCTTTACCATACCAGAGAGTCCAATCTTTATATTTTTCATACAAGCCTGTAGACTTCGTATCAAACTCTTTCTTTGCTGCAATTGCACTTCTTGTTTCGTAAAAGTGAATTGCAACACACAATTTTTTCGATATGACTGGAGAAACATCTAGAATTTCTCCAAATTTCTTGAAATCATCAATCAATGCATCCATGTTGAAGTCACCAGAGTAGTTCTTCAATGGAGACGGGTATGACTTTTTGCTTGTTAGTTTTTTATAAATGAATTTTTTCAAAATTAAACAACGACTTGCACCATTTATTACCATTTCATCCTCAACCCATCCCTCTGGTTGGGTATGGTAGTTGGTTGATTTTTTAGAACAAGGAGCCCAAGCAGCTGCTAGATGCATACCGTTTATCAAGAATAACCCAGTAAGACTGTAATTCATAAACTCAAAAGCATCATGACTCTTCAAAAACCATAGTTCCAAAGCCGGTTTATTTTGGAGCCCTTCTCTTGAATCATTATGAAGAACAATTTTCTCCAACGGGCCCCCACATACCTGTGAAATTACAGCCTTCAGTCCGACCAAATGCGGGACGTTCTTCAATTGTACAATTCTCCTCTCTTCAAAGTTTTGTAGTTCATCCTGGGCAAAGGTGTCGTCATTGTTTAAGGAAATGTTTTGAAGCTTGTTCACAATGTTCTCATTCTTTGCCAAAATTTCAGAATGCGTAACATTCTCACTGACCTGAGTACGTGATATTGGTACGTTCTTTTCACTGGTACTTGGATCTTCTTCAGAACAGAACCGACTGGTAATCTCCTTTGATGGATCCGAGAAAGATCTATCATCTCCACTATTTCCTAAAGTTTTAGAATCCACATAGCTTTTCCAAAAGCTATATTCAGATGTTTTTCCATTATTTCCTAGTGCTTTTTCCTTGTTCCTCCTAGCCATAGTCTGTAATAGGGAGAATGTTTCAAACTTGGAGGATTCCATTTGTTGTTCTGTTTGAGCTGATGATTTGAGACCATGTTCTGTAGAATTCCATAGCGATTTAGAGCACGCCCTTGCAAATTTTTTGAGGCTAAGCTTTTCATGATAAGCTTTTGTACTGTTACAGTTGGACTCAGCCAGGGCACTAGAATATGATGCCTTTCTCGATCTTGCAGAGCGAACAGTGTTAACAAAATACTCGGTCAACATTGTTTCCATTGCACTGAAAAAAAATCAAAGCGAATAAGTAGCACAATCTTAGTATCAGTTTATACTGATATTAGCAAAGCAATGTAACGTTCTCCAGCTTGCTTGTTTTTTATGTTCTAATAAACTGAAACCCACATTGTTTGATGCGGAATGTATTTTTGTGTCAGAAAATGTTATATGTGAAAAGTCAACATTTGAAGAAAAAGATTTTTACCAATTCAGTTGTTTTCTGATATTGTCTTGTTCTTTAAGTCGTCTGATGTCCTTCACTCTCTCGAAATAGTTTGGACAGTCTAACGACTCGCATAATGTGAAACAATCGCTGCATTGCCGACAAATCATAAGGGCTTTTTTTAGGCGAATTTCACTGTTTTTCAATTGCATTCTAAGATTCAACACCGATCTAAGCTCATCTTTTTTGCAGTCTTTGCATAACTTTGAGTTCGTGAGTTGGCCACAAACCAAACAGTTTTCTGTGTTGAACATATCAAGTTGGTTGTTCAATCGCTTTGGCATTTCGTTGTACCATCGTCTAATATCAACACCCATGAGATTGAATATCCTCTCCAATGGCGGAATCAAGGTCTTTTCAATATAGTACTTGGAATCAAGTTTATAGTTGAATTTGATGAAGTCTTCAGGGGATGTTGCCCTGTCTCTAAGAATCTTTCCAGGTTTTTTAACGATCACATAAGGAACTCTCTCTCTATATTGAGGTTCTGCCCTTGTATCCTTCTCCATCTTCTTCATACTGACAACTGCGCCGGGAGGAGGGTTTTTGTAATACCCGATTTTAACATCTTTAGCAAAACAGAAGTGCTGAATAGAAATATCGTTGTATGTTATCTTTCTGAACTGCTCTGTCAGGTACTTTCGAAGAAGGGACATATTGCTGGTTTCAAACAATATTTTCAGTGATTTCTCGACTATATACTGTTGAGCAGGATGACCGTCTCTTCTAACAGTTTCGATTCCTTTTGCGTCAAATTTTGGAGAGTCATCTATGTGTTCGTAAGAGTATCCAACATACCTTTTTTTTGTCATCAAGACGCTAGGGTGATAAACCTTTTCAAACTTCAGAGTAATGGGATCGGGATTCTTTTCTGTTACGACTTGAGCAATCTCTTTCCCTATATTGAAAGCATCTTCTTTTGATTTTCCAGGCAAGTAAACAAATAAACTATCAGTATCACCATAAACAACCTTAGCGCCCCATGTTTGATTATCCTCAATGATTCTTATTGCATTTTCCAAGGTCTCGCGTGCAGTCTGAACAATTGCATCAGCGATATCCGAACAGGGCATTCTTCCAGAAAACGAGGCAGAGGTATAACCATATGTAACATTGGCTGTCAGCTTCAAAGCAAGTTGTCTATTATTGTATAATTTTTTCATTGTGTCATCCAAAAATTTCATGGTAGATTTGACCATAACTCTGGTCTCTAGAATATCTTCCAACATCTTTGCTAACAGAGATTTTCTCACTGAATTCTTTACAAACATAAGGCCATTAGGGGATAGATAGATATCACTCTCGAGTAACTTCAGTAAACCCGGAGGATGCTTCACCTTCGTTGTTCCTATTGGATTGAAATCACCTGCTTTATAGTTTCTCAATCTTCCTAGTAAAGTTGAGTAACAGTAATTATAAGCAATCATGATAGAAGGATACAAAGACTGAAAATCCAAAACAATTAGAGGACTTTTGTAGAAAGCTGCAATGGGTTCTAGAATCAGAGGAATACATTCCAAAGCTTTTTGCTTTCTAACTTCCTTTTTGCTGGCAGTGTATAGAATGAAGTTTTCTGCTTTCGCTATTCTGATCATCAAAGACTCAACTTTATATTGGGATCCTCTATAGTATACATCATAAAAATCAACACCGATTAGCCTAGCTTCCTCAGAAGCTCTAGCTACCAAATCAGCAGCCTCTATTAATTTGTGTTCAATGTCCAATTTTTGCATATAATGATTTAGTACTTTGGGGAACCTGTCGTCCTTATACATCAAAGTAAGTGACATTTCCGTGAAATAGGGAATTCTGCGATGTAGAAGGTGGAAAGTGACATATTCGATGTTATTTTTCTGTAATTTCAATTCTTTAAGATGTCTCCAGATATTAATAACATGTCTTCCTGTTATTTTAATACCCGATGTGTGAGTTGCACCCCAATGATCACCAAGTTTACTTTTAGACTGCTCTGTTACTCGAGATATGGAGTGTATAATGTCGTATTCGTACTTAGAGTTGCTTCTGTCTATTAAGTATCCCCATGACCCTGAGTGGACTTCGTAACCACACAAAAGATCAGGATCTAATTGTCTAGTCAAATCACAGAACTTTTCAATCATATCAAGTTCGTGATTGAACTTCTGTGTCTCAATATTCGCAATTGGTCGTCGCGGGTCTAAAATAAATAAACCATTCTGTGTATGACTGCCATCAACAAACTTCCAAAAAATGGCTTGGATCTGATCTTGAGTTGGGTCTGGTTTGAACTCCCCCCTGGTAGGAGTAAATATTTCAATTAACAACATACTTAAGGGAACAAACCCATCTGGTCTCCTCTCTAAATTCTTTTGAGTGCTGAACTTAAATTTTTGAGGGATGCTCAATTGCGAGGTGGCTAAGGATTTTTTATCATTTTCTAGTACATCATCATATGTTGGGGGCTGTAGCATATAGTTCCATATTTTGAAACCACTGACGGAGGGAAGATTTCGGTGTAGTTTCCTGCAACTTACAGGTCTTTTTAAGGACACTCCACGGAAATCAGCTTGCTTCAGGTACTTTAGCTTTTTGGATACAAGTTTGAACTTTTTGGTCCCATGAATGAAAGGCTCTGGTGGTTCATCTGTAAAGAATGGGTCATCATACTGGATTTCTGGTAATCCTTCTTCATTCAGGGAGTGTGTTTCTGGTGGTTGTACTCGATAAATGAATCTCTTTGATCCAATGCTAGGAGGAGTGGTTTGGGGAAAATGCAGATATTTCTGGTACCCAAACGCTAGAGTTGACCCCCTTTTTCGTGGGAACTTCGCATTTATTTGTTGTGTTAATTGAATGTCAGATAATGTTTGGTCCCGAACAGCGTATCTACTGTTGTTGTTATTGTTTGCCAAAAGGTCGTAGACGTCTTCTATCACTTCTTTTTCCTCGAGATTATCTGATAAATCCTCTTCACCTGAGGATTCATCCTGGCTAATGTTGATTTTCTTGTAGAAATCTTGTTGTTGGTTGAATACAGTATTCACATCCATGAAGTCCATACTTTGGTTCTCACTATCAAAACTTTTGGATTCACTAATGACGTTGTCATCATCAACTGTTTCCTCAAATTCAGGAAAATGAAATAACTCATCGACTGTCTCGAAAGAGGTTGGAATATTATCCAAAATATGGTTTTGTTTGATAAAACTGCTGAAGTTTATGTCACATTCATCTGGCAAGTTGAGGTTTTTGATATAATCAAATTTTGAACGATTGGAGTCCTCCTCTACCCATTCTGGACTTGTCCCATCTCTCATGACAGATGGAGGAGTACTATAAGGTCCTTCATTATGAAGCTTTCTTTGATACTCACTATCTTTCCAAAGGTCCTTCGTACTCTGTATATAGATATTAGAAGTTATGGAATTCTGAAATTTCTCGATGAAGTTCGAATGTAAATCACGTTGTTTGAGTTCAAACCTGTTGACTATATTTTGCGCAAGAACGTCAAATTCCAATGCACTATTCCCAACTCTTGGGAGATCATTTGTCCTAAAATTTGAGAGAATATCAACTAAATCTTTTGTCGTCTTATCATCATCATGTAGAACTGGTACCCTTATAAATAAATCATTTAACTTAAGCCAGCCACAGCCGAAAAGATTGAAGTCAGCTAAAAATTGTAAGCCCGTAGAGATGTGACCTTCATATATATCATAAAATCGACCAGTATGTCCATCACGTAATACATCCATCACTCTTTTACAAAAAAATGGATTTAGGATAGAAATTTTATAGAATGCTCGATAACCAATATGATAGCCATAAAAAGGAACACCCTTACATATGGACACATTAGCGACATATTTCAAAACCTTCTCATCCCTCCACGGTTGTTGTTCATCCTCCTTATAGTTGGCCTCTTTCATTCTTTTCATGGATAAGCAGATAGCCTTCTCGATTTTTAGATGAAATTGGAGACAATCCTGATTATCGTAAGGCACATATATATAAGGAAAAACTCCATGGATATGTGCAACTACTTTGTGCCCAGTAGGTAAGGCACCAAAAACTCGAATAACCGGAACATGGTGAAATGTATGGTCATTGCTTGTTGGTGGAGATGACCTGTCAAACATTGTTGGTGTAGTTAAATAGTAATCGTAGGTATTCAGCTGAATCTTGAAACCGTCCTGAGTGGCACTGGAACTTGTAGCCAGCAAATCTTCTCTATTCCTCATGTCATTTTCTCTTTTCCACTGCGGATTGTCGATGGTGCAATTATTCTGTTGTATAAGTAGAGATATTCTGTATGATTTTTTTTATGTACATAAATAAAGATATTATTTTATAGAAACGCGCTTTTACTGCCAAAATGTTGGTCATATTTGATAGCGAGACAGATGTCAATTACTGGGTTAAATGATCAGGACGTTCATAGAATTACCTCGGGCCAGGTGATAATAGATCTTCAGACAGTATTGAAAGAATTGATAGAGAACAGTTTAGATGCAAACAGCACCAGCTTGGAAATCATTTTTGGTAATAATGGTCTTGATTCGATTGAGTTGATAGATAACGGTGATGGCATTGATTCAGATGACTTCAAACGACTGTGTCAGAACCATGCAACATCAAAATTGACAAGTTTTGAGGACTTGAGTAAAATTAGGACCCTAGGGTTTAGAGGAGAGGCGTTGAGTTCACTGTGTTCAATAGCTGATATCGAGGTTACTACAACAAACAATCCACCAAAGGCAACAGCTTTGAGATTTTCAAAAACTGGTGAACTGGTGAAAGAAACTGTGTGCTCCCGTAAGCGTGGTACAACCGTCTCTATTGCCAATTTGTTCAGCGAATTACCGGTCAGGCGAAAGGATTTAACAAAGAATATCAAAAGAGAATTCTCCAAGACACTAAACCTGATTTCTAATTATATTCTAATTTCTTCTGGCGTAAAATTTGTTGTCAGCAACATTAATAAACTTGGAAAGAAGCAAATCCTTCTACAATCACAAGGGTCCAAAAACTTGAAGGATAATTTTTTGAATGTATTTGGCTCAAATGCATTGTTTGGATTGATGCCCATAGATCTGAAGATAGATCTGAACGATCAAAAGACAAGACTGAAAGTTTCTAATGATCTGGAAACGAACTATCAGTTCACAATCACAGGTTTGATGTCCAAATCATCTTTTGGTTATGGAAGATCGATCTACGATAGACAATTCTGGTATATCAATAAGAGACCTGTTAATTTAAGCAAGTTCTCAAAAATGGTGAACGAAGTGTATAAAAGTTTCAATCACCTGGAATTTCCTTGCTTTCTTCTCAATTTTGATATCGATCCAGAGTTTCTGGATTTGAATGTGACACCTGATAAAAGAACTATACTGCTTCACAATGAAGCTGTAATAATTGAGGAATTTAGAATACAGTTGACCCAATTTTTTGACAACTTGGATTTGAGTATTCCAAGAAATGCTGTGCAGCGGGGTGTTGATAGTTATTCACCGACCTTCAGAAGAACATCAACAGATGCTTTGGATACAGGAAATGATGAATCGAGGTCTGAAGCGGAATATGACAAAGATGATGATGAAACTTATCAAGAGTTTACCGAAAAAAGAGATGCTTCTGGTTCTCAACGCAGCGATGACGGAGAACACCAGTTTACTGGAGATCTGAGTCAACCTCCAAAAAAACAGAAGGTCAATTTGGTTCATGATGAGGTTCCCCATATTTCAGGAAGTATTTCATGCTCTAATCGTGTTAATGATGAACATGAGGGCAGCACTACTTCGAATAGAAGTTCTCAGTCGTTGCTCAATACAAAAAGAATAATAAAGACACAAGATCTGTCATCCTTCAGGAATAATGTCGTTGTTCAGTCAAAAGCGAAATTAATGGATGTTAAGATGGATAAAGTTACCATCAGCGTTGGTGATCAGCAAACTTTTCATGATGCATACATCAAAAACTCCAGACTTTCGTTTATAGAAGACGATGATCACAGACTCATCAAACCACACAATAATGATGATAATGAGAAAACCGAATATGGGGATGATGATTCAAAGGATGGAAGTGAAGAAGATGAAAAAGAGATAGAGAACCAACAGCAAGAAGAACAAGAAGCAGAGGAAGAACTAGAAGAAGGAGAGGATGAACAAGAAGGAGAGGATGAACTAGAAGAGGATGAACTAAAAGAAACAGATGCTGAAAATGTCACCAGTAACAACCAGGAAGAAACTCAGATTGATTACAAAGATAACTCGAAAAAGCAACTTTACAATCTGCGGCAAACTAGTTATGACTCTGAAGTTTCGGGAAAGGAAAGATTGACGAAAAGACATTCTATTGTCAATTATGAGACCTCAGCAGTTTTACCAAATCAATTTGTAATCCCTATATCATTGTACAAAAACGGGCCAGAAAGAGAAGACGGGAATATAAAAATTGATGACATTGAAGACCAAGATCAGTCAGAAAAACTCCTCACACTTACAGTTTCTAAAAGTGATTTTCATCGTATGAAGATTATAGGGCAGTTCAATCTTGGATTCATATTAGTTATAAGAGAAAATAAGGATCTGTTTATCATTGACCAACATGCATCAGATGAGAAATTTAACTTTGAGGATTTGCAAAAACATACAGTATTTGACAGTCAACCATTAATTCGGCCCCAGAATGTAGAACTGAATTCTGTTGACGAGTTAACCGTTCTAGAGAATATTGATACATTTACGAAAAACGGCTTCAAAATCAAAATAAATGAAAGTGCAAAACCAGGTTTCAAGATCAGTCTAGAATCTTTACCAATATCCAAGAAGACTGTGTTTGACATTTCAGATTTTAATGAACTGATTCATTTAGTTAAAGAAAATCCCAATAATGAAAGCGTAAGATGTTCCAAAATTAGATCAATGTTTGCGATGAGAGCTTGTCGCAAGTCAATCATGATTGGACAAACGCTAAACACGAAAACAATGACTAGAATAGTTAGAAACCTAGGTTCCTTGGATAAACCTTGGAACTGTCCACATGGCAGGCCCACAATGAGACATTTGATGGAGTTAAGAAAATGGGAGGCCTTCAATGAAGACTATAAACTTTGAAGAATAGACAAAGGAGGTAATAGAAAGATATATATGAAGCACTTTGATGAGCTTTGTATTTATTGACGTATATGTACATGTATATCACCTCTTATCTTCAACAATTTGAGTCCCGGACTCTATATCAAAGCTTTGAACAAATTTTTGAAACCTGCCAAAGCGCCCTCTGTATTAAAATAATTCGTGGATGTAGCAAATCCTCTTCTATCCAGTCTGTTCAGCTTTCTAGCGGTCTTAGCATTTGTTCTAGTGTTTTGACCTCTGACAGGTAGTCCCATGGCATGTCTCATACCAGCGTATGAGTTGATGGATTTTTTCAATGCAATATTTTGTCTAACAATAGCTCTTGCATCACCTTCTATAGTGAGCTCCGAAAGTTCCTTTGTTATACCCAGTATCTGCTGCTCTGTAAGCTGATGCATTCTCATGGAGGGATACAAACCAAGTTTTGCACAGATTTGTGAAACTTCATGTTTACTTATACCGTAGAACTTGGATTTCAGACCTATCTATATTACTAGTGTTAGTGTACGGTACCTCCTATAGCACAAAGCAGAAACGCCATCAAAAAAAACTTACGCTGACAAGTTCCTTAGCACGGAAAGGCTTACCCATAATTGTGGTAACCATTTTCAAAAGAGCTTCAGTGGTTCCTTCAGTATATCCTCTGCGTGTTCAAAGTTCCAAGAATTATGTTTTTGTGGTTTTTTTAGCTTCCGATTAGTTTCGCGAAAATAGACTAGAATGTCTGGGTGTTTTACACAGAGACTACAGACTTGCACTTCACCAGCACAGATATTCATCAACTTATCAAAAGATCCACTTGGATATCTTGTCGGTTCCTAGTTCCTTGTTCTGTATATCCAGCCGTAGTATAAGCAAGGTACGGAGTAATCCAATCATGGATACAAAACTGGCAAGACCGACAGGAACAACGCAATACACAGTTATATTGTAGTAATCAACACTCCTAGCCTTGTTCTCGTTCTTCAAGTCAAGATTACTAGTGACAAAGTTCTGAATTATGTATGCACCAGTAAGAATTAAAGAAATCAAAATCCACGTGTGCAACGAGTAAGCCCCACTGGGGCTAAATATCGCCAATGTTGTTTGTTCGATGGTGATCAGCAACATTGACATTGATAGGACCCTTAAAATAGCTGCTGAAGTCTGATAGGTTACTATCCACCTAACCACAAGACCATCAATCACCGCAAATGATAGATAAGCGGCAACTAAACACCAAATTCCGGCAATGAAGTGTTCAGAGGAGCCTGGACTTATTAGCTGTTCGACAAATGCGATGTTTGACTCGAATTTTGATGGGGGGACTTTGGAATGTGCTAAAGAATAGGTGGTTTCAAAACAGATAAATGCATGATATAACGGTGGTATCAAAACACAGTCTCGGCAGATGGCTAAGGCTAAGTGTTGCCTAGCATTCAAAAAATTAAGACCAAGTATTTTCAGGAGATTCTTAGTCTTGCGACGTTCACTTGACTGGTTTTCTTCAACAATGTTGGTTGTTGCGTGTGCAAGTTGTTCATTTGTCTGTGAGTTTGTTCTTGAGTGCATGTGATGAGCTTGCTGTGGTAATGATGTGGACACATCGTTCAAGGATTGTAAAGACGTTGAAATTGACATCCTTGCTGCCGATACACTGGCAAATTGTTGATCTCTACTGATCGTCTCATCATAGCTAGGAATACTGTAGTCGTTCTCCATTTCTGATGTCATACTGTTGTTGACCCTCGGAAGTTGTGGTAAACTATTATTATGTGGCTGAAACTGTTGATGACCATGTAAGTGGTTCAGGTTTCCAGTTGACAGAGAACTCACAATTCCGTGACCATTGTTGGCTGTCAGCTGATATTGTTCATTCCGTTCTTGGTATTCTGCTGAGGTGGGTGAGGGTGTTGGTGGGGGCCGACTGGCATAATCTATGTCATCATCATCTTGTTGCTGTTGGTGTACCAAACGCTGTCTGAAATGATCTACCATAGTAATAGTGGTAGCACCAAACCCAAATATTGGGACCCTAAGACGTTGTGGATATTACCAAAGATCTTAGCTAGAAGCTGATTAGTTTGTGAGAGGTTTTGCTGTAGAGAGTGGAAAATAAAGACGAATCGTTGTCTAGTAGGCATCTCTTCTATTTTTTTTCTCATTTAAATCATACGTATATTTGACAGAAATGACATCCATAAAAGTTTCGAAAGTTGGAATGTTGATTTTTTCAGGGAACCGAGCTTCCAATCTTATGATGTTGAGAAGGCTGGATGGTATTACTGTTTATAGCTTGTTTCATTTGTGAGTCATTTTCTCTCGGTTTACCATATGATTTTCTATCTATCATAGCTCTACAGCTTACGGTTGTATTTGGAAAAAAGAAGTGAGGTTCAACAAAAACATTCTATACTTGTATCCATCGTTCACAGTAATGGCCACTAAATGCCATAATCATTGTTCCGAGTTTACCAGAACTTGTACCATGGCTTATGAAGTTTTTTACTTAACGTCTTATAATATTCCATCTCGCTCCAACAATCTCTATCCCAGCAACCAGCCATGTGAACCATGAAATCACGATCCTTTTCATTGTAGAATAGGTTTGGATTATCAGATTGAGCAGGACATGCATCAGGAGGGAACGAATTGATCTTTCTCAGTGGTATAAATGCGATTCTTTCTCTAACCCAAGCCTGCTTTTGATATAGTGTTTGAAGGGCATCCTGCTCCTTGAAAACCCAGTGCATATGTTGTTGTTCATAGAACACTGGATCCCACCAGGCATCCAGTAGAGTTTGTGACCAGTCGGATTTTCTAATTAGAAAAGAACCTAAATTGAATCCATTACAGTCTTGTCCAATTATCATATCGATTGGATTGCTTGCATAGTCGACGTAGGGAATGTCTGCAACAATACCAGTAGGGTTGAAATCATAGAGTTGTCTTTCTGTGATATTTTCTAGGTTCTTGAAAATATGGTCTTCCAGAGAAATTTGAGGTTCCATGATGTAAGTGTGTAGATCTAACCACCAAAACCATTCAGCATTAGGGTATTGTCTGAAAGCTTGTTTGATTAAATCCACCTTTTCCCAACTCTCTCTCCACTCATGGCTGTATCTTTTTTTCATAGTCAAGTCTTTGATAGTGAAGGCGTAACCATGTCTAGCAGCATAGTCTCTTTTGTTGGCGATAGATGATCTTTCGATTGACCATTCTTGTGCACCTTTCCAATTCATGACACCACCACCACCTTGATTTATACCCAAAATTATAACAACATTTGGCCCATTTAGTCTATAGTGCGGTATGAATGGAGCATCAGTAAAGAATGATAAAAATAATAAGGATACCAAGAGAAGAATGAACTGCTTATACTTGTTCAGAATCACAAGCATTCTATGAAGATTTAGCGAACCTTGGTTTCTCGGTTTCAGTTTGAGGTTAGACTCTATATCCTTGTCTATATAAACCATTATAGGTCACAAATAAATCAGATATGATCCGTAACCAATTGTCTATAATAAGGCTGAGTAAAACAGTCTTTGGATATATAAATGAAGTCAATAAAATAGTCTTTCCAGCCTTGTGTTCAAAATCTAATAATAACCTTTTCTGAAGTAAGTAGGTAACACGATTGACTGCAAAAAGCCTAACGATATATTATGGAATTTGTTGTTATGTCCACTGCAACCAAATACTGACTAATTAAACCTGTCAGAACCCAACCTGACACACTATAATCTTATATTAGTCTTTTGATCAAAAAATAATTTGTTGATTTGTGTTTTTTTTATTTTTTTCTCTATAGAATTGAATGTGAATATTTACTGATCAATTTTTCTGCCGTGTTTGTTCCAAAAGATAAGCACCAAAAAAGCAGGAATTGGTCCTTTTGAGAAACCAGCAACTCTTTGTGAGTTTAACTCGCTAAAAGGATGCTCTTAAGATTTACTTGTCACATCTACCAGGCAAACCTGCACTAAAAAAGAGACATCTGAAGGAGAAAGAAGATATATATTACAGTTGAGAATCACGTGTTTGAAAGATTCTCTGTCAGTGTGGCCAAAAAGTGCAATCTTCGAGTAGAAAATAATCCGATATAGTGTAACGGCTAGCACGGTTCGCTTTCACCGAGCAGACCGGGGTTCGACTCCCCGTATCGGAGATTGTTTTTTTGCAAGTGGTCACTACGCCTATTTCCATAACAAACAGCGTCAAGTCATCTATCTCATCTGCTAAGGACGAACTTTGAAGTTGTTTTTTTTTTAGAAATACTACTTTGGTGGCAACGCAAATTGTTACAGTTAGAAATTTTCAGCTTCAGTTTTTAGTTACTTCTTTTTGTCATTAAGTTATCTATCTCACATTGTCTCATTGATGGGATAGAGTGCCATTGCGACCATCGATAAAATAAAGGTGCGTTGCTCGCCACTTGAGAGTGGTGTTGAGAAAGGCATAGATTGATGACAGTTTTGTTTTTAAGGGCTGGTTGGAGAGAAGAGTCAGTTTTCTACCAGTAGTATGACAGAACTCATATACTTCGCTACGTATAACAGGAAATTTATAACCCTTCAGCTATAACTGTAGAAGGTGGATGTGTTCCAAAGACTACATTCCAAAGATGAGGCCACCGCAGGGCCAGCTTATCACGCCCGAAAGTCAAGTAGTTCATCTTAGTTCTTCCTTTAGTTCTATTATCATTTTAAAGCACCAATTCGCGGCCAACGAAAACTGCAAAATGTAAACAAACAAACTAAAAACAAACATACAACACAAATCAAAACAAAGGCTGTAAAGCTAAACTCTTAGTTGCCAACTACAGTATGTTTCAGCATTCTGCTGACAGTCTTTATGAGATAATACAGAGTGACAGTTATGGTGAGTGAGATTTTAATTTAGTTGCGGCGCTCTATTTGGCTAACAATCCTAAGACATCAACTATAAGCATCAGGCAATTACTGAATTGAAAGCCCATATTAAAAGAGACTTTGTGGATCTATCACAGGTCCCTGGGTACTTCGAGGCTTTGAAAGTGGCGAACAAGATGCAAGATTTTAAACTCTCTTCCCTGGCTTTTAGTTCCATTTGTCATTTGGTGAAACGAGTTGGTATGCAAGATCCAACGTCCTTGAGAAACTCGTCAAGAGTAGTTTTGCCTATATTAGTCAACCGACTTCTAGTTCCCAAAAGTAGTTTTAGATCCCAGGCTAAATCTTCCTTGGAGACATTCTGGCTTGCTGCGCCTTCTATTGTTGAGGCGTACATCAGAGAATCAACCTTGACTCACTCTAATCCAAAAATAAGATCAGAGTCTATAATATTTATTTCTGATCTGATTGACTTGAGTAAAAACTTTGATTTCATATCGTTTCTTCCCAGTTTGATTGGTCTTTTGAGGGATGATTCGGTTGAAGTTGTCAAAAATGTCGAAGTACTTATACTGAAGTATTTCACGTTCAACAAACAAAAACTGAGTGAATTAGTAAATCAATTCAAACTCCAAAAAATTGAACTTAAAGGTGCTCTTAAGATATTGAGGGAGCTCGATATTTCAACAGCCAATACTTACGCTGCTGAAATGAAGCCACAGCATCCAAGATCAACAATTGATACGTTCAGCAATCTCGCAAGAACAAGGAAAGTCACCCCATCATCTGTGTCTTCAATTCCAAGAACTTCCTCTACCTCCTCGCTATCCTCATCCAAAGAATTAGCTGAGCTGTTGAGTAAAATCCCACACGCAAAATTAGATGACTCTCTCAAGCCTATACCAGTGAGATCACCAGAAGAACTGAACAAGGAAGTTGAGAAGTTACAACCTCCCTTTCAAGGAAAGGAGACTGAACTTAACTGGAGTACCAGAGAAAAGAGCATTATCAGATTTCGAGGATTGTTAGCTGGGAATTTTGAAGAATTTCCTGATGAGTTAGTAACCGCTACAAGAACAATGTTAAACGGTATAAACAAAGCAACTTTGTCACTAAGAACAACACTTTCGTTGAATGGATGTCAACTGATCAAAGAGTTAGCTGTCTACCTAACGAAGCGTATAGATCCGATTGTCGAAAACTTGTTTCAACCTTTAGCATCACTAACTTCAGCTACAAAGAAAATGTCATCATTGAACTCATTTGGCTCACTAGCGGTATTATTGACCAATACTAGTTTTAACAACAGACTTTTCAACCAGTGCTATAATCTCTATCTTGATAAAAATGTTCAACCACGGCTATATTCCTCTACCTTCATGCAGATTTTTTTGCTGAAGCACGGTTCTAAATTGGATGAACATAACTTGTTAACGATGAACAAATGGTTATCCAAAGGTCTCACGGATTCTAACACGACCATAAGAGAGTCGATGAGAGTAACTTTTTGGATATTTTATAGAAAGTTCAACGATCAAGGTGAGACCTTATTTTCTGAGCTTGAATCTAATGTTCAGAAAATACTGGAGAGATCTAGACCGATTGAGCTACAAAAGGGACCAGTTTCTAAGCTGTTGACTTCATCAAAGTCTGGAGCTGGAATGGAAAAGAAAAGGCAATCAATAAAAGACTTAATAGCGGCAAATAAAAAGGCACACAGGCGCTCTATATCAGGACCGCAGCTAGAGTATGGTGAAAATGAACCCAATGAGCGTACTACTGAAAACAAACAATCCGCATTGGCATCTTCTGAACTTGGAAAACCGATCAGAATTGGTATGCCTCAAAGAGTCCGGAACTATAGTGGAGAATACCAGCCATTGCAGAGACAAGTATCTAGAGGGTCCTCTTTACAACAACAGAAACAACCCCACTACACCAGTCAGCATGTTCAAACAAACTCACTGTCTACCTCAAGAGTTAGTACCCCAGAAGCAGTAACAGAATCAGATTTAGAGAACAATGAAATCAAAGAGATGGTGAACCTGTTTAAATCTCCGTTGACAAGAGAGAGAACTGAAGCAGTGAAACTTCTTGAGAAGTTTCTGATGTCAAGTCCACAATCACTTCCTAACTTATCAACATGCTTACAAAATCTCGTTATACTTGATACATTCTTATTGAAACCTATATTGCAATATCCCCTGTTTTTTGAATTGATTGACATTTCAGTAGCATTGAAGGTATTAGCGATAAACAAAGAAGGATTAGACGTCATACTGATGTCAATTGAACCTGTGACAATAATTCACGGCCTTAATATGTTGATAAAAGAGCTTGAAACTTTGAAATTTGACAATGCACCATCTACCATGTTCCATATCAAATATAAAAACACCTTCTTGGATTTTGCTGTTCAAAGTATCCATCACCTGTTGACATCACTTAATACTAGTCAGTTGAGCTCTGATAAAAGTTTATGTTATGAGGTTTCACAAGTTGTTTTTCCACTTTGTATCAGCGACTATCCGAAATATGATGAATTGATTCTTCATTTGAACTCCGTTCAACCTGATGCTTTCAGAGAAATTTTGAACGGCTCCACTGCATATATTAAATCAAAGATTATGTCAATTCTGGAAGAATTCAAAGATGACCGCATCGCAGATATTAATAACGATGCAAGTTTCACTGACCACGGCCTTAAAGATATGACAATGATCAACCCCTTAAGTAAAAGTACCAGTGATCCTACAACTTCCATCAAAGCTGGTTTCAAAACAGATATGACTATGATCATACCGAATTTCAGTAATATGGTTGAACAAAATGATGAGAAGATGGATGTCGATACAAAAAATTGTTTTGCTGAGAAAGAAGATCTTTCAAACAATGGAAACAATGTTGATTACATTGGTGACATTTTCAATGCAAAAGAAGACCTTGAAACCTCGAACAGTGATTATAAAAATCTTAACGATGTTGAGCACATCTCAAACGAAAACGCAATGGACTCAGTCGAAAGTCGGGTGAACTCACATAATACCAATGACTTACCAACTCCTATGTCTCCGTTCGTGGACATAATGATGACAGATGATAAGATAGAAGAAGAGCAAGAAGAAGCAGTTGAGCAAGAAGTAAAGATTGAAGAGGAGGGAGTTGAAGATATGACACAGGATCTCACCTGTCAGATTAATGAGATCTATATATCACCAGAGAAGAGATTCAAATCACCAGATAGAAAGTCATTAGATAGTATTATTTCCCAATCTGATCCTTTTTTCAGTAAGACTAGAAAGCACATTGAGATATATGAAGATGCACTAACTCCTGCTGCTCAAAGTGAGAAACGATTGATTGATTTTGAGTTATCAAAATTTGACGTGTTGAATGATAATGAAGCAGTGACAATTGAGCTGATCAAAGATCTGTTGATGAAATTAGAAAAAGATGTGGTTGGAAATAAAGAGCTGAATGCTTTAATCAAAGCCTTACATCAATTGATATATGATGATGCAATTTTGGAGTGGATGAGGGCGGTTGGATTCAGAAACATAATGGCTAGCTTGATAGCCTACTTCAATCACAGTGTAAATATCACGAAAAATCTATGTCTGAAAGGCTTGATTATTTTTAAAGAGTTATTGATAGTTAGTGAGTTTCTCGAACATTTGATATCACCCGACGAAGTCTTATCAATTTGGAGTATATTGATCATGATTGTTGAAAACTTGAAAGACTTCAAAAATGAAATATTCATATCCGTGGATGAATTGGTTGATGATATACTGGAGCACAAAATAGGTTTTGCAAGGATGGACATCATTCAAAGCTGCTGTGAGTTCTTGAGATGTAAATCAGAACATTTACTGTTAATATCCTTTCATTTACAAACGTTAACGAAGTGTATTGAAAAAGAGAGTCTCACACTTGAGCAAATAAGAGAAATCGATTACTCTGTATTCGTTTTTTTGACTAATAAGGAAGTCGAGATTAGAAGATTGACCATCATTTTGTATTCGAAATGCAAAAGAAAGCTTCAAGAGTTCGATCAAAACTCTAGTCAACAAGCTTCTGAACTGGCTCAAAAAGTGGCCCAGGAAACTTATAATGATGTTTTTCAGAAGTTGAGTCCTCCTCAGCGAAGATTGATTGATTACTACTGCAAAAATTAAAGTGCACTGTACCTCTTTTGGTTTTCCAAGTTTCCATCATTGTATCGTGAGAGAACATCTCAGAACATGCGTCAGGAATCACTTAATTTACCAATCGGAGAGTTCTGACTTTTATCTGAGTAATCTATTAGCTTTCATAAATAAGCTTTGCTCTGAACATCAAGTAGTATATATAGACATGAGTATCTCTACATGCTTGTACTTTCGAATGTTTCACTGTAGTTTGTTTCCCCATTCTAATCTTGAAGAATTAAGAGTTCTTCATAGTTTGCGAACCTTCACTTCTAAGATCAGGAAATGGTCCGAGAATAGTGGAAATACAAATTGCACGCCCATTCAACTGAACTAACGTGAAACTGATCATCGCAAAAGACTTTCTTCTGTTCCTAAACCTAATACTCAGAGTTACGCTACATTCACATTTTTAGCTAGCAGATCTATCACACCTAACCACAATAAAACTGACCGACGGTCGGTTCAGTTTCCGCCGGCTGACTGTTATAAGAGTGTGACACATTGAAAATCGCAACTTTTGGAAAACATCGCGAAAGCGGAAAGAAAAGGGCCGGAGGACGTAAAATGTGAGGGCTTCATAACTCCGGTATCGCTTCCTTTTTTTTCCCATGTTGTGATTTCGACTCATCCATCAAAATTATAAGACTGAAAAAAAAGAAGTCATAATTTACGTTTAACTAAGTAGTCTCACTGCATTTTCTCTCTATCTATATAACAGGATGTTACGCTTAAACACTTCCATGAGATCTGCTATCAGATCTGCTCACTTCAACTCAGCCAATGCCTTCGCTTCCTATCGTCAATTTTCCCAAAGTAGAATTGATTTGGACAAAATCAAAGTGAAGACCCCAATCGTAGAATTGGACGGTGATGAAATGACTAGAATTATCTGGCAAAGAATCAAAGACAAGTTGATCTTGCCTTACTTGGATGTTGAACTGAAATACTATGATTTGGGTATCCAATCAAGAGATGCCACTAATGATCAGATCACAATTGATTCTGCTAATGCAATCAAAGAGTATGGTGTTGGTATTAAGTGTGCTACTATCACTCCAGATGAAGCTAGAGTTGAGGAATTTGGCTTGAAGAAAATGTGGAGATCTCCAAACGGTACCATCAGAAATATCTTAGGCGGTACTGTCTTCAGAGAACCAATTGTCATTCCAAGAATCCCAAGATTGGTACCAGGTTGGGAGAAACCAATCATTATTGGTAGACATGCTCACGGTGACCAATACAAAGCCACCGATATCGTTGTTCCTGGTGCTGGTAAATTGGAATTAGTCTACACTCCAGCTGATGGCTCTGAAGGTCAAACCTTAGAAGTATACGACTATAAAGGTGCGGGAGTTGGTTTAGCTATGTACAACACTGATGAATCAATAGAGGGTTTTGCACATTCATCCTTCAAATTGGCTATTTCCAAACAATTGAACTTATTTTTGTCCACCAAGAACACCATCTTGAAACAATATGATGGTAGATTCAAGGATATTTTCCAAAAGATTTACGATCAACAATACAAAGCCAAATTCGAAGAATTAGGAATTTATTATGAGCATAGATTGATTGACGATATGGTTGCCCAAATGGTGAAATCCAAGGGTGGCTTTATTATGGCTCTGAAAAACTACGATGGTGACGTTCAATCCGATATCGTTGCTCAAGGTTTCGGTTCTTTAGGTTTGATGACTTCTGTGTTGATCACCCCAGATGGTAAAGCTTTCGAGTCAGAAGCTGCTCATGGTACTGTTACTAGACACTACAGACAACACCAGCAAGGCAAAGAGACATCCACCAACTCTATTGCTTCTATCTTTGCTTGGACTAGAGGTATTGCTCAAAGAGGTAGATTAGATGGTACTGAAGATGTTGTCAAATTTGCAGATCTGTTAGAAAAGGCAACTCTGGATACTGTTCAAGAAGATGGTATCATGACCAAAGATTTAGCTCTAGCTACAGGTAGAACTGATAGAGAATCTTACGTCACAACTACTGAATTCTTGGATGCTGTTGAAAAGAGACTCAAGGCTCAAGTTGATGCGCAAAAATAGGTAGTTTTTAGGTATACCATTTCAAACGAAAGGACGGACCACTAACATTGAATTGTTGACTCCATCCTTGTATAAATTTATGTCTTTTTAATGATAAAGTAAGTTAGTTTTCTCCCTTCTTATACAGTTGGTGGTGTATCGGAAGATTGGTATACAACAGGTTGAAAGTGAAATCTTATAAGAAACTGATAAAAGGGATCAATGTAAAAATACTATTTAGCGTTCTGATAAACAGTACTTTCGATTCCAACCCAAACACTCAACACTTGAGGGTCAGCAAAGGGCAACAATTGACCTGCAACATAACCAGCTAATCCCTTTTCACGATCAACCCAGTAGTACAAATTTGTGATACCAGCCCAGAAACCAGTTTTAGCAGCATGGCCTGTTTGCCCATCTTTGGTGAACAAGAACAAGGATAGTCCCCAGCCTTGAGGAGGGTTTCCAGGTTCTGGATAAACATCAGGAATACTATTAGAATAGAATGGATTTGATGCCTTGATACCATCGTGACCAAAGTTTGGGTGCTCTGGGATTTGGTTCTCAAAGATCATATCAACTGTCTCTTTTTTCAAGATCTGTTTACCAGTGGTAGGAGACGTACCGTCGTTCAAGATAGTAGCCAAGAACTTAATATACTCATTTGGTCTCGAGACTAAACCAGCCCCACCAGAATGGAACTTTGATCGGGATTTATCATCATCATAGAATTTTTGATATGGATTCTTTTCCAGAACAGTATTCTCACCATTCTTATTACGGAAACTGACTTTAACTAGTTTCTTTCTTAATTCTGGACCCGGTTCAAAAGTCGTATCCTTAATTCCCAGTGGCTGAAAGATATTCTGATCAATGTAGTCTCCCAATCTTTGACCAGTGAATCTTTCCAAAACAATGCCGGCCCAGTCAATACCCAAGCCATAGGCCCAATTGGTTCCTGGTTCAAACAGCAAAGGGAATTGAATTTCACGCTCAGTTGAGACATTGAACTCATCTAGTCCATACATCTCACCATATTCTCGGTATATGTCACTGAAGAAAGTATACGCAAACCCAGCAGTGTGTGTCAATAAATGTCTCAGGGTGATTCTATTTTTTTTGGGTTTAAGCAAGATAGAACCATCGTCAGCTCTGGTTGCGATTGGAAGGTTTTTCAGTTCAGGAACCAATTCCTCAACCTGGTCAGCGTCATCTAGTAAAAGCTTGCCTTGTTCCACCAGTTGTAATAAAGCAACTGTTGCGATTTGCTTCGTTGTACTGGCAATCCAAAATATATTATCCTTTGTCATCTCGGTTTGTCCTGAGGCATCTGTATACCCAGCAGCATAGGAGAAGAGATCATCTCCCTTTGAGTTGGTGATGGCGACTGAAAGACCCGGAATGCTAGTTTTTGGATTTTCAACCGATTTTTCGATGAGCTCTTTCAACTGCTGTTGAGCTTCAGGTTTCAATCTTGGTGCTGGACGACTCATTTTGTGTGTCGGTCACGTATAGAGTAGAAGATGATGTCTTCTAAAAACTATATAGATGTGAGTTGTGAGTTGTGGATAATTCGGTATTTATATACCTATTATATAGATGAGAACTCTCTTCCCCACAATTGTATGTCTGCTTCTCTTTCTCAAATCACAGCTGATTGTCGATCACCCTCAAAATATCTTGCACATCCAATAGGGGGCTCACGACCAAGACTTATTGAAGAACGGTAGAGAGGGGCGTGTATCCAACGGGTCATTCAATGTGAGTGGTTTACAATGGAATCAACGGTTCCCACTTCTGCAAATTGTTTGATGTCCGAAAGACGATTAGCTACATATTAGTAGTGTAGCTTCATGTGCTTCCGATTGGAATATATACATGTAGTGTGTGAATATGATTGATACGAAAGTTTAGTCCGACGAGCTCTCGTTATTACCTTTATGTGAAGACAATGGTTTTGAAGAAGTCTCTAGTAACTCCCAGAGCAGCTGCAAACCGTAGTACGTTCCGAAAGTAAACGCTAGCACCTTGACTAGCGGTTTAGCGAAGTTTCTATAGAACAAAGCCTGCATACCCATGACTGTCAGTTATATATTTCTCAATGCTTATGGAAGAGTACTTACATGTTGTGAGGGCTGCTGCCGCTGCTGCTGTGGCGCTGCTCTCTGTGACTTCGTACTGTTGAGGAGTGGACGGCTAGTAAACAAAGTTCTTCTATTTTGAATACGCACACAAGAACGGATAGCAAGCTTGAGCATTGTAATAACCGGCATGCAATTTCTTCTTGATGACTTGGTGATTGTCTGTGGGTTTCAATTGTTATCAATTGTTATTAATTGCTATAACCTTTTTTTTCCATTATTATTCTTTTACATGTTTTTTTTTGTAGTGTTGTTTATGTTGACATGTTAGCGAGATGAAACATGCCACAGCATAAAGAAGTAAAGTACTGGGGTGATATAGTTGTGTTGAAAAATCGTAAAGTGCTTCTCATCCTTTACATGTTCAAACCACTTCAATAGTTGGGAGGATAATTTTAGTCCATTGGACTATACAAGTATATACAGTAGTATACGACAGCAGTATATGACATGAATAGTATTTATCTGAGGTAAAATTAGAGGCACCGACTCGAGCCTACTTTTCTGGGTGGAGAGCTCTAAATTCTCGTTCCAAGCCTCGGACGGTTCGCCAGAGAAGATTTCTTTCAGCATCCGTAGCCTCACCACACGCACACCATCTAATTCTCCCATTATGATCGAGTACATAGATGAATCCACCATATGTATTATCAAGCTTTATTTTCTCTCTCAAATCAAGACTTATGTTCTTTCTAGGAATGATAAAATACTTGTCATGTCTAGATGGATGAGTGATTTTCCTCAAACCAGATTTCGATAGCTTGATGAAAATGGCTTTTGACGCATTCTCCGTGATGTTGAAATCAACAATCTGAGTGTTCGGGTACACCTCAAGGAACTTGTCATAGTCGCTTGGGTTCAAAAAGTCATTTTCAGAGGTTTTGAAGAAGGATTGTGTGGCTTTCTCACCTATCTGTGAAGTGTATGCTCTTATCACATTTATCTTGCCCTTAAGAATTGGCAATGTTGGCTTAAACTCTGAGCTTTGAAGAGTTTCTCCATAAAAGTTTGGGAAATATAACGCCTTTTCTGCCTTCCAATATGATGGAGGTGCGATGAAGAATTTACCATTCGTTTTACGATAGGTGTAGACATCATGCATCCCAGATTTTGAAATCTCCTTTTCCAACTCCGCCTGTCTGATTTTATTTTGTTTAGGATCTAAAAAGTCCTTGTACTTTCTGTACAGCGATCTTTGATCTCCTTTATTATCATTAATCGTTGGCTCACTCTCCAAACCTATAGGTTTATTCAGTGTTTCCACAACATGCTCTCTAGGTTTAATCGCTGATAACTGGCGATTTAGTTTGCCTAAAAAGAGACGGCTAGATGAATTGCAAAAAGTCCTTACTTGAGTATGCGATACAGCTCTGAAACTCATGCTCAACTTTTCATAATTTTTATGCTAAAGGTTAATGAGCTAGTTTTTTATTTTTTTTTTTTTTGTTACTCAAATCTCTTTAATTGTATTAGGTATTATTATATATGTCTACAAAAATGGTTGATTAACAGTAATAGCTATAACAGGATGTATAAAGTAAACTAAAGAAAATAAACATACGATCTTAACCATCTCAAAACCTGTTGCCGAACGACACATGACCTTGATAAGGATAGAATAATTTGAGCAACCAGACTGAACCTTCTCAATAGGCATATGGAAATAGAAAAAGTCATGACCAGCTCGAGCAAAGAGAATAGCTCTAGAAAGTAAATATCAAAAAATGGAAATGCAGCATAATTGTAAAAGGGGTAACCAGTATATGTTCAAAATATCTATTAGGTAGAGACAAATTGATACGATTGATCTAAATGTTTTAGAACAACAAACCGAAGAAGGCAGCACCAACAAGGGCACCAATTGAAGCGTCCATTGGAGAAGCACCACCCGTCTGAGTCATGATAGTGGCTGAAGTCATCTCAGATGTGGCAACAGAGGTGCTAATAGTTGAAGCAGGTTGTTCTGAAGCCGAGGTTGTTGTTTCAGCTGTTTCCGACTTGGATTCCGATGTTGGTTCAGATGAAGAGGAGGAAGAGGAGGAAGCTGAAGCTGAGGAGGAAGAAGCGGTTGAGACAGAGGATGATACAGCAGACGATGAGGCAGATGACGATGAGGCAGATGATGAAGAGGCAGATGATGAAGATGAGGAGGCAGACGATGAAGATGAGACATCCTTAATTTCAGCACCGACTTCTTTACAGCTGGATTCATAGGCTTCATAAGCAGTATCAACGTCGTTTGGACAAGTCTTTTCCAAACATGCCTTGACAGCACTAGATTCGTTTTCACAGATACATGCGATTTGGTTCAAAGTGGAACATCTATCAGAATCCCTAGTGCTTTCGGCAACACATGCCAACACACAGGCTGGAGGTGTAGCAACAGCTTCTCTGGCCAATAATGCAACAATTGCAGCAGTTGATAAAGTGAAAGCTTTCATTGTGAACCTAGAACGAGTTTGTAAGAAAGTAATGAACTCTTCAAAAGCACTCTTGAGAGAAAAACAAATCAGATGAAACCCAGATCAAAAGAGATATTTGATGTTTCGAAATTTTCCAACTGCTTTTGGAAGAAAAGAAAAGAGATGAAAATGTCTAAAAATAGATCGACCTAGAACCACTGATTACGTCATAAGATAGAACAATAGGAAAATGTAAAACCGAGAATAGCACGTGATATGTGAACCATAAACGCCATATCGTTACCGGATCTCATTTAGTTGTGCTCGATTGATAATAACTCTTGAGGTTGAAAATGGTAGTCTGGTACATGCTTTTCCTTTAAGAAGGTTGATTCGTTCATTTAAGTCTGTTTGCAGTGTTCTCTACAGTCTATCGAATGAGAAGTGGCCTGTTACGTCTACCGCTGTTTCAATCACATCATTTGCTAAAGGGAAGTTTAAGACACCACAATATCAACAACACAGCTCACTTGAACAAGCTCAACCAGATAAGAACCAAGATGACTTTCAACACTTCGAACGGAATTGAGAAGCCAGATCTTGATGACAGAGACTACAAGGTAATCACTCTAAAGAATGGTTTAACTGCTCTTTTGATCAGTGATCCAACGACAGATAAATCAGCCGCTGCATTGGATGTCAATGTCGGATCCTTCAGTGATTACGAGCATCTACCTGGTTTAGCGCATTTTTGTGAACATCTCTTGTTCATGGGTACAAAGAAATATCCATCAGAGAATGAGTATTCTTCGTATTTATCTAATCACAGCGGGCACTCCAATGCATACACTGCCGCAGAAGACACCAACTACTACTTTGAAATCAACCATCAGTATCTAGAGGGGGCGTTGGATCGTTTTGCCCAGTTTTTTATTGAGCCATTGTTCGATCCATCTTGCAAGGACCGTGAGATTAGAGCAGTAGACTCTGAAAACAAGAAAAACTTGCAGAATGACACCTGGAGGTTATATCAATTGAGCAAGTCACTATCCAATCCTCAGCACCCATACCATAAATTTTCAACTGGTAACTTGGAGACCTTAGGAACAATTCCTGCGTCAAAGGGTATTGACGTTAGAGAAGAATTACTAAAGTTCTATAAGAATAGTTACTCCTCTAATTTGATGAAACTTGCTATCATTGGTAGAGAGGATTTACCAACACTCGAAAAATGGGTACAAGAAAAGTTCACAGCAGTACCAAATTATGAAATACCGAAACCAACTTTTGACGGTCCGGTATATTCCTCAAATGAATTGAAGAAACTGATTAAAGCGAAACCTGTTATGGCCAAAAACAAACTGGGTATCTCGTTTGTTGTTCCTGATCATGAGAAGCACTGGGATGTTCAAACTTCCCACTACTATAGCCACTTGATTGGTCATGAAGGTAATGGCTCACTCTTCGAGTTATTGAGATCTTCCGGTCTAGCTGACGCTTTGAGTGCTGGCGGATTCACCATATCTGAAGGTAATGCTGAGTTTAGCATCAATATTGAATTGACTGAAGCTGGTTTGGCCAATTATGAAGACATATTGGTCTACACTTTCCAGTACATAAAAATGTTGAAGGAAACTGGACCCCAAGAATATGCTTGGGAGGAACTTCGAGAGGTTAGTGAAATGAACTTCAAATTTAGACAAAAATCGTCCCCATCCGCAACTGTGTCTAAGCTTGCCAAGGACCTGCAAAAGACTTTTATTCCAAATAGGTACATTTTGAGTAGAAATGTCTTGCAAAGGTATGACCCTTCGTTGATTGCCGAATTTGGAACATATTTGAGTGTGGAAAATTCAAGAATTACGCTCATTTCACAAACAGTCGAAACTGACTCAAGGGAAAAATGGTATGGTACTGAATATTCACTATCTGATATTTCAGATTGTTTGCTCGAAAAGCTATCTTTCGTTGATCTTAACTCAAGATTTCATATGCCGCATAAGAATGAATTCATTCCAACAAAATTTGATGTTGAGAAGTTGGATAATGTGATACCAGCCAAGAAGCCAATCTTATTGAGGAACGATTCGAAGTTTAGAATTTGGTTCAAGAAAGATGATCAGTTTTGGGTTCCAAAGTCGCATATTCAGATATTATTCAATATACCTGTGACTGTTGCAACGCCATTCAACTTCATCTTGACTTCCTTGTATGCCAAATTAGTCGAAGATGCTTTAACTGATATTTCATATCAAGCTGAACTTGCAGGCTTAAGATTTGATCTCTCAATTGGTAAAGAAGGGCTAATGTTGAGCATCTCTGGTTATAATGAAAAATTGCCTGTTCTTCTCAAATCTGTCTTGGAACATATCAATTCGTTTGCTCCTGCTGAAGACAGGTTCAACATTATTAAAGAAAAGCATTTGAGAACTTACAGAAACCACTACTACAATCCACCTTACAATTTAGTTACTGGTGTGTTTTCTTGCTTGATCAACGAAAAATCGTGGTCAACCGAGGAAAAACTTTCTGTTTTGGAGAGAGTTGATTTCAATGATTTGCAGCATTTCATCCCTTCAATATTCAAACAAGCCTTTGTTGAGGGGTTGATCACAGGTAATTTTCAGAAGTATGAATCCGAAACAATCGTAAAGATTGTTGAAGATGTCATTTCATTCGAGCCGTTGACACCGTCACAAATCGTGAAGCCAAGATCATTTTTATTACCAAAGACAGAAACTTTCAAACTAGATAAAATACTACCAGATGAAAACAACATCAATTCGTGTATTCAATATTTTATACAAGTTGGCGAAGTTTCTGATCATCATGCGTTTGCAAAAACGGAGTTGGTTTCCCAGCTATTGAGAGAACCAGCGTTTGATGTTTTACGGACCAAGGAACAACTGGGTTATATTGTTTTCAGTGGTCTCCTGGAAACAAGAACCACATTTGGATTTAGAGTTATTATTCAAAGTGAAAAGAATACTAGCTACCTAGAGTCTAGAATTGATAAATTCTTACAAAGTTATATAGAAACGTTGAAGACCCTTTCGCAAGAGGAATTTGAGAAGAATAAAGAAGCTTTGATTCATAAGAAACTACAAAGTTTGAAAAATTTGAGTGAAGAGAACAACAGATTTCTGCTCCACATAGCATCAGGTTATTATGACTTTTTGAATCATGAAAAAATCGCTACACTAGTCAAACAAATCACTAAGGACGAGTTGATTCAGTTCTATCAGGACACAATAATCAAGAAGGGAGTTTCCAAGTGTATAATCAACTTGCATGCAAAAGGTAACACCGATAACAGTCATACCGAAGGCTACCCAACAGGCAAGACCATTGATGATATTGGTTTTTTCAAAGGAAGCATGTACTTAACCCCATCCCCTTTGCCAGTTCAAGAATTGATTCCTAGCAATTTTGATTCCAAGTTATAATTATGAATCAGGAGGCGCTGAAGCCCACTTGAATGCACCTCGCGTCATGTTTAGAATTGTTATAGAGCAACACTTTGTATACATAGGGTTTAATAGTTTTGTATATCATGTTCCTCTGATTGCTGTATGTATTTCTACTCACATATGATTCCCCTGTCTTTGGGTTATGCGACTGCGATCCACTACAACCGTTACTGAGAGCTTTTATATATTGGGAGACACCTCCTGGTGACGTGCCCATATATAAAAGTAAGAGAATATATCCTTTCATCGACATTCAGAGCTCATCGCCTATAGTAGACACAACGAATTCCAAACTTCCTATCCAGGAGTATTTTTCTAGGATGCGAACATTATTGGGACTGCAATCCCATGTAATGGCAATGAAATTACTTGGAAAAATGTAAGTTCATCGTGGCAAATGCTTCCATGTATAAAATACTTTTTGATTAAGGAAGGAAAAAGAAGGAAAAGGTGATTGAGAAGAAACAAACAAAAAAAATAAACTTTTTATACTTCTTTGAAAAATAATAAATAGCCCTAGCATCACGTGCTATAGACTAGGGTATTGCTTTTTTTTGTGACAGTGAAAGTTTTTTGATGGAAAATTTTCGTCAAAAAAAGCGTCGCGAAATATAATTTACCTGGTTTCTATAGCTCCTACCATAGTTAAGATGAGGTTCGGACCACATACGAAGCAGGAAAAATTGTATTTTGAAAAACGACAAATTTCCAACACACTTTTGATACTACAAACAACAGATTAAGACAACTAATCAATGTAAGTGACGCGACGTGGCAGAAAGAGAACAGGAGACAGAGCGAACTGGAGAGCAACAAAGTAATGACTTCATCGATTCACTGAGTATCCATCGGGAAGGAAGGATTTTGATCAAGAAGAACAGCATCATTAATCAATCGTCAAGAAAGTGAGAGTGTGGTCATAAGTCAAGCATTCAAAGCAAATACTCAGAAAGTACGATGAATATTGCCAACGAAATAGCTCTTGATCCTTAAATGCGCAATTAGTCCATTGCATCTGTTGAAGGCTATATCGAACCATCATTACATTGCCAACCATTGCTCAACCAAACTTTGAGCCCTTTTCCACCTCTCTACTGACTCAGCTCAATCGACTCACGATACTAACATTACTGCAGCAAAATGGCTCACGAAAACGTCTGGTTCTCACACCCAAGAAATTACGGTAAAGGTGGCCGTCAATGTAGAGTTTGTGCATCTCACTCTGGTTTAGTCAGAAAATACGGTTTGAACTTATGCCGTCAATGTTTCAGAGAAAAGGCCAAAGATATCGGTTTCAACAAATACCGTTAGGAAAACATATCTATTTGTCAAATGTTTCAATGAAGTTATAAAAGGTTTTTTGGCATCAAAGTTTTAAAATATGATGGCTTGAATGTTTCAAAAATCAATCATGGTTTCCTCATGTATTTAAAATGGTTTTAATTTGAGAAAAATTTCAATAAACTGCACTGACATTGCGTAGATACATTCGTGCCTCTATTCAAGTATATTTTTCTTTGACTTCGTGCTTTATTCTCTTCTGGGAACTGCCAGTAAAGGAATTTCTGGTTAATACTGTCTACTTCTTACGGAGGTTCTGCTTCTGCATTCCTAGATCAACACGAGCTCTTCTTTGGTTAATCTGCATATCGAATTGTAATTGAATAGAGTACATGAGAGACCAGTTTCTTTGTGACACTGTTATGCCATATGATTTCACTTTTCTAAGAATCTCGCACCCTTTCACTTCCACAATATGAGTGAGATAGAATATGTAGGCAGATAATTAGTATTACCCTTGTATTTACCAGGCTGCTCCCTAAATGATCAGAGCTCATCATACACGATCTTACAATAACACACTATCAAGTTGACTAATCTTTACTAAAAGTATTCTTATTGTGTCCAAACCAACATACAAACTTATCACACAAGTGCTAATACAAGTCATCATTATAAAACAACGTCTATCAATATCTAAATTGCTCAATGTCGGCTACTCACTTCAAATGTAATTCATGTGCTATCCAGTTTTTAGACTCTGATGCTCAGAGATATCATATGAAAACAGACTGGCATAGATATAATTTGAAAAGAAGAGTCGTTGGGTTACCAGCAGTTGATGCTGCTGTATTTGCTGAAAAGGTGAACCAATCAAAACAGTATGAAGAGGAGGTAGACGAATTTGGATTCAAAGTGATTCCTGAAATCAATCGAAATGCTAACAAAAAGACTGACCAGAGGAGAGCAAATGGTTTGCACATTCAACATACAAGAGGAAGAGTTGGTGAAGGCATTACTAATACAGTTGGTCCAGCAAGAGATGTATCGCCTGCCGGTACAACAATAAGTGGACTCTCCCATTTTTCATTAGGAGAATCTGTTTACAGTCAAACTGGTACCCATACTGATGTTGACAGTACTTTCGAAACTGGATCAGAAGCTGATACACATAGTAACTTTGATGACGATTACCAAAATTTGGAATCAGAAGGAGAAGAACAAACACATGAAGGTAAAGACGGAAATTTTGAAACTTCTATTCAGCCAATCACTTCATGTATATACTGTGGTATACCACATCAAGATGTGGAAGTCAATGTTACTCACATGTTCAGAAGTCATGGACTTTATATACCCGAAAGATCATACCTGATTGATCTTAAAGGATTATTGGAATACTTGATATCAGTTATTGTCCTGGAAAATGAGTGTTTATGTTGCTCATTCAAGGGTAAAAGTCTTGAAAGCATCAGAGCTCATCTGGTATCGAAAGGTCACTGCCGCCTTCCCTTTGAATCTAAGGAGGAAAGGGCAGTTTTCAGTAGATTCTATGACTTTTCGTCCATCAATTCAGATGTTAAAACATCTAAGACTGGAAAAAAGGTCAATTTCGCTAATGATGCTGATCTTGATGAGTCTGATTCGCCAAATGATAGCATAGAAGAAGATGATGAGAATGATGATAATGGCATCAATGATAACTACACTGTTGCCAAAATTGATCCAGTTGATTCTCAACTGTCACTTCCTAATGGGCAAAGACTGGGGCATAGATCACTTCAAAGATACTATAGACAAAATATCCACATTCCTTCTGACCCCTCTCAAGGTCAATTAACTGTTTCAACAGCTGATATGAGACCTTCCTTATTATCATGGGAGGATAAAAAACAACAGAGAATTATGCAAGTAAGTGAGACTAGATGGAAGAACAAGAACGTTGTCCGCGAAGTCAGAAGATCTAATTATCAACCTCACTACAGAGATCCAATGTTGTGAACTTTTGCATTGATGTATCTAGATATTCCATTTCATTTATCACCCCCAAACCCTTTCAACACGAACGATCTTCCTGATAATTTTCGAACGGCAGATCGAAGCTCACTTTCTTGATTTTTTCTTTCATCTTTAGTAGGTTCCTTTGATTCAAGTGGGTTCTCTGCTTCGTTCATTGGAGTAACAGAGTATTTGGGCAAAGCCTTATCTTTTGATAAAAGCGTTCTACTTTGTAGTAATGAAGCTTCTTGATCTCTCTGAACCTTTCGGAAATTCTGTAGTAATTCGGCCCATTTGAAGTCTCTCTTGGCCAGTAAACTAGCGGAATCAGTAACAGAAGATGAACTTGGTTTGAACTCAGAAACGCTGGTCTGGTTCGAAAAGGTGTTCATAACACTAACGCTGCTCAGTCTATTTTTCAAAGTAGTGAATGCAGTTGACTGTGGCAAAAGCATCAATATACCATACATACATTTGTATAAATATGGATACTTCTCAGGCTCCAATAGTTGCAATCTCACTCTAGTGAAAACAGGTGATTCCAGCAACTGGACAAGTATATCAAGCTGTACTAGAACATTCACTGTTATCTCGAAATCGACAAACACCTGCAAAACAGAATACGCAAGTTCGTAGTATTGTGCAAGTAGGCATAATGATAGTGTTGCTGGAGCGTTGTAGGACCAGGCTCTGAACAAACAAGAGAAAAACTCCCAGTCGTCTTTATCGTCCAGATTTCTTAATCTCTTCCTCAAACTAGATAATTCAGGAGCAGTTATAAAATTATTGTTAAGAATCTGAATAAGTATTCCTACAAAAATCGTATCTTCCTCCTTTTCAAGAACTTTTGCGAGTGTTTGGTAAACTCTACCTGGATCCAAAGAAATGCATAATCTTCTAAGAATGAAATTTCCTCTGGATTCCAGGAGTTTTGAGTTCGTTTTAAATAGATCAAGAAGCCTGTTCATGAATATCTGGAAAGTTTGGTCGTCACTTTGATAAGATATTTCACTAATAAGTTGCAAATCTCGGTAGATTACTTCCTCACTTGAATCAGATAATGCTTTCAGTAAAGTAGTGAAGAGACCATTCTGTTCAAGTATCCTTCCTGGGGATTTCATGTGTAACATTCTTAGCCAGTCCAGAGTAGATACTTTAGTAATCTCATTTTCATCCAAGAAGTTCGTAATTAAAGTGTTGATTGTCATTTTATAGTCCAGTTTTCTCTCTTCTTGAGGCGCAAGTTCGGAAATGAAGACCAGCAGCTTATCATTCAATTCTTTTGAGCTCTCTTGAGAGTTGGAGCCAGTCTCTTGATTGGACATTGTTGTTAATAATATCGATAATAACTTTGGCAAATACTGAATGAAGCTTTGTGGTGAGATTTCAAGTAGTGTATCCAACCAGGTCAATACCACCAATTGAACTTTCGCATCGTTTGAATCAATGAATGAAATTAGAATTTCAATAATCTTAGGATAATCAATGTGGATGTCTTGACCTGGTATATAAAGTTCACCATTATGAACTGGAGCATCTTGCTTATCGTCACTGGCTTTTGTTAGTGATGATACATTATCTTCATTTTCACTGACTTTAGAGACTTGTTCAGTTTTTGAGTTTGAAACTATTTCTTCGGTTGAGATGACTGATTTTTCAGTAAATTTGGCCTTTGAAGGAGTTGATGAGTCTATCTCTTTGATAGTAATACCATTTTTTAACCTTGCATCATTGTCGAATTGAATTTTAGTCTCGTTTGAGCTTTTTTGTTCGGCAACTAGTTTCTGTATTTCGTTGACTCTTCTGATCTCATGTAAAAACACATCTAGGGCTGACTGAGTTAACACCCTCACATCATTATGCGAATCTTTCAAATATGTCAACAGGCCACCCAGGAAGGCTGGTAGATAGGAAACCAATTCCAAATCTGGAACAGAATTCAAAACTGTGATCCAGGACACTAGAAATACTCTTGCAAATGGGTCAATGGTATTGATTCTTTCCATCAACAACGGAATGAATTTCGGTAATGAGAATGCAGTAGGATCTTGGGGAGTTTGCAATTGAAAGGTTTGGCCATTTGCATCCTTATACACTGTTTGCGTTGCATTTCTATATTCCTGTTCTGGATCTTGCTGGATAACACTAACATATGAGGACGCCTTTTCACAAACAATGTCCTTGATCAGCCGATCCAAAAGGTCTGCACCATTCTTAACTGAAGGCTCAGAATCAGCAGCTAGTTTGCATAATACATCAAAAATCTCATTGAAGTAAAGCAGTATCTCACCTTTAGCAACTTTTGAAATGTTATAGAGACTCTCACAGGCATAATATCTCACACCAGCATCCTGATCACCAAAGCATGCTAAGACCGGATGTATGATATCCTGTAAATAATGTGCAACTTCGTTCTGACCTAATGCGATTGCTGTTGCTGCAAGGCCAATTAAACCCCCATTTCTTGCATTTGGCTGATGTACAGCATAAGCGTAGTCGCGCGAAAGCTGATCAATGATACTTTTGATCTTCTCTGTATTCCTCTCCGCGACACATTGCCTTATCACTTGCTCAAGGTCTAGAGCACGCGCTTTCCTCTTTTCGTACAACCTGTCGCTTAGACCCTTACTAATAGTCTTATCCATATGATTAGTTGTTAATACGGTTTCAATTTTCAGGCAATAGAGCTAATTCAATGAGAACTTACCCATTTTACTTCTTGAGCTATGAGTCCCAACTTTCCACTGTTACTTCAAGAGGCAGTAAAGATTGGTTTGTTTTGATTTTGTTCCTATTACACATTACACAGGCAGATTACATACCGATATCACGTGATTTTAGCATAAGTGTAGTCGAGCATGTTCTTTCTCTATATAAAGGCTTATTGTTGCTGGCAGTTCTCCTCCAGGTCTTTCTCAATATCTCTATCAAGGTCTTCAGGAAGATCATCCCCATCAAATTGAAATCCTGGTAATCCCGTCTTGTCAAAATCACCCATCAAGTCCTCTGGGGGTGAACCAGCTTCCTGCATCTCCTCCAATTTCTGAGAAATGAAGGCCTTGTGTTTAGCGGACTGATCTGAATAGGACTCTTCCTCAAATGTGGCCACTATGCTCTGTACTATTTCTGACTGCAAGACGAATCTCTTGAGATCCTCATCTTTCGTTGTTTCCTTGTTCGCTTGAATCCATTGTGGGTATTTCACGCTCAAGTCTTTCAAAGGTTCATACAGAACGGCTTTAGACGCCAGTTGTTCGAGGAGCTCGCTCAACAAGCCACCTACATCAAAATCATCGCCACTCAGGCCATCTCCTTCGCCATCTTTGAGATTTAATTGGCTCAATAAATTTTCTAACAACTTTTCAGGTTGTTCGTCTTTGATTGACTGGTCCACTTTGGTTCCGCTCTCCTTTAACCTATTGAGTGTACTAGAGATGGTATCTTTTAGGTTGGTAGGTATCATTTCCTGTGACTTCGAAGTTGGCTTCATTTGGCTGTCCAGTTGTGAAGCATTCTTCAGTAATGCCTCGAATTGAGCAGTCGCCTCTGGCGAATCTGACTGCAGCTCTTTCAACACATTCTCCAACTGATCTGCAAGCTCTTCGTCTGCATTATGCTCACTTTGACTGCTCGTTGCGTGTTTCAGTTCACCTGCATCACTAGCAGTTTTGCTCTCTTGGGCTTCTCTCGCCAATTCTTCTGGTGGTTTGCTTAGTATCTCATCTTGAAACTCATCTAAGTAATCGTCTAAATCATCTAAATCATCCTCCTCAGCTGCCGGATTTTTCCCTAGATTCGCCATTTCACAACCTGAATTCTTAATAATACAATATCCGTGGAGAACAGTGTTCAATTCTTAGCTATCAAGAGCGAATATGGCTTGTATCCCGAGCTTCCAATTGTGGAGATGATGGAAAATTCCTCAAAACCGAAGCTTTAGAGATACTGTCATCGCGATAATTTCCTGTTTTAGGCTATAAAATATGAGAAAGTTCACTTTTAGAATATTTTGAAATTCTTTAAAAAAGATAAACACAAATTGATTATATTAGCTGAAATAATATTTGGTGTTCGATACAGAAAAGGATAAATCTCGGTAACTCGTGCTGACATCGATCCAGTGGTAATATAGCGTACAAGTATGTCAAACTTGCTCAAGAGTCGTCTTCAGGAAGAGAGAAAACAGTGGCGTAAAGACCATCCTTTTGGGTTCTATGCAAAACCAATCAAGGCCGCAGATGGGTCCTTAGATCTACAAAACTGGGTTGCAGGTATCCCCGGTAAGGAGAACACAATATGGGCGGAGGGAGTGTACCCTATAACGCTTCAATTTCCTAATGACTACCCTTCCAAACCTCCAAAAGTAAAATTCCCAGCTGGTTTCTACCATCCTAATGTGTATCCATCTGGTACCATCTGTCTTTCAATTTTGAATGAAGACCAGGACTGGAGACCAGCTATCAACTTGAAGACAATTGCATTAGGTATTCAGGAATTGCTTGATTCTCCAAACCCTGATTCACCGGCCCAGGAACCAGCATGGAGAGCATTTGGTAAAGATAGACCACTTTACGAGAAAAGAGTCTTAGACCAAGCCAAGAAGTACGCAAAGTAGTAGACGAAGAGACGAAACAACACTGCTGTAATTTTTAATTCTGTATCATTATTTTATCTTTTATTTTACTCTGTTGGGCTAGCAAACCCTTCTTACGTTAGTCGTCCTCATATCTTTGTGTATAGAAAAAAAAGATACAGAGAAGATTAATCTAATGCTGTATTATAATGTGGATGACGTAGCGGTAGTGCTAGAGGTAGTGGTTGTCGTTATGGTCAATCGTACCTCAATTACGCTCAGTTTTTTTATACTGAATGAATCTTCCAAGATTATTAAATACTTCTTCACCTTTCAACTTCAAAGCAGGATGTTTGTTTTTATCAACCAATTTGATAGAAGTTTTTATCGCTGGTGTGAGTTCCTGTAGTTTCGATAGGTAGTCTCCATTCACAAACACTGGTTCATCATAGTCATATTCAGAATCACCAAAAATTTCATAGAATATATCCAAAATCTCGATAACTAAAGTCGAAGAGATTTTTGGCAATGAATCCAGTAATTCAAGGAAAAACTTGGAGATCTTCGAATTTCTATCAATGTCACCTTGTCTTTTTGCTATCGTACCAAGGAATCCAATGATTCTTACGGAGTATTCGTCCTTCACTTCATTATCAGTTTCAGGGTCGTTTAAAGTCTTCTGAAAGTCATTGATAACTTCGTTAAGAAAGTTATCTTGAATGGTAATTTTCGCTCCAATATCGTTAACTACCAAGGCCCATAGGATACCAAAAACTTGAACTTTCTCACTATCCGTGATATCCTTCAGATCAAGGACCGTGTTCCATAGAGAGTTTGATAAATCTTCTCCCAAACTAGAACCGAGTTTGACAAAAAGCCAGGTATAGTTGTTTAGCGCAGTCAATGAGCTTTGTCTGAACTCTCCGTAGGACAACAACGTGAGCAATACTTCAGAAATTGACGCAGATAGGTACTCAAGCAAGGATTCTAAACTGCTGCTGATACCATTCTCCAATGAAATGTCTTCAGATGCAATATATTCAATTATAGCAGTTATCAATTCAACAGCCAGTTCAATAGACTGCAGTTTAGATCTAGATTCGATTCTTTTCTTCAATTCATTGTTTAGGCTTTCAGCAGTGGCATTGTCAGTCTCCTTAAGCAGAACGTCTCTATTAGCATTTATGTCTATAACTCTGATAATGGAAACCAGTTCTTGTAGCAATTGCATTACTTGTGATTCTTTATCTTCTGGATTATTCAAGTCCAAAAGTTGAAATGATATTCCCTTAACATAAACTTTGGATAACTCGTTACATCTATCCACGTTATTTACAAACTGATTCAAAGCAGTGAAGTTTAGCTCATATTTTGAGGATAATCCTTCCGTGAAGTCCAATGATTGCGTACTGAAATTATAGATCAAATCGAGTATGGAATTGAACAAACTGATAGAGATTTGTAAAGTTTTGTTCTCTATTTTTACCCCATACTCTAGAATTGATTTCAAGAACTCCATTATTGGATCAACTTTGGTGAAGATTTGTTCGAATAAGTTTTCTGCACTGTCACCTAATCCAGTAATCAAAGAGATCAAATTCTCCAGATAATCAAACAACAGCCCACTTTCAATTTTACTAACTTTACCATCGCGTTTGACTAAATCATCAAAGGACACTTTAGCCTTCTCTAAGTTAGATTCTATTTCTTTCCAGATGTTTTGTCTCCAAAGGTAAATGGCCACATCGTAGCCTTCTTCGATGACTAAGTTTCTTAACAACCCAAAACTCTCAACGATGATTTCATCATTACTATCTTTCAAACATTTTTCCATTATAATTTGCAGTAGCTTTTCCTTTAGCAGTAACATTCTAAACTTTGGGTCCTCCGCCAAAACTGAAATCGATCCCAAAGCCATAGATCTATCATTTGGAGCATCAGCACTTAATTTGGAAATTAAGGGAAGAACTTTGTTTGTTCTCAAAGTTTCATTCTCTTTCTCTTCTTTTTGTCTTTTATTTTGAGACAGTGGATTGGTTCTGCTCTTGGATGATCTTGATCTCTTCTTTAACTTCCCCATCTGCGGTCTTCAACTATGGCAACTAATCTCCACTAACAGCTCAGTATCTCAATTAGAAGTGAAATTTTTTTTAATTTTTATTTTAACGTTTTGGGTAATCTCATCGTGCTTATGTAACTAATACGGTTAAATATCAGAATTAGGAAATTGTCCTATTTTTGAAAATCAGTTCCTCGAATCTTCATGTCACATGCCATTCATATATCACACAACTTTAATGGGCTGTTTCACATGACCTCGGGGTTTTCTAAGGATGTATGAGGCAGACCTTTGACCAAACCATATCTCACGATGCTCTAGACCTTGGGTCTCCCTAAAGTGGCACCTATTTTTAGTACCTTCTTACTTACGCCCAACAACATGCCAAATTTCAAGACTTATAAACTTGGCTGGCAGGGGTACTGAAAATGGGGATAGGTAGTTTAGCTCAAAATGTAAGTTTGAAGGTAATGGAAGTTTCAAAGAGGAAATTTTTGAGAAGGAATGGAAAAGCTTAAAGCAAAAAGGGTCACCTAATCCTGAATCGAAAACTTTATCTAATAATAGACTGTAGTATTTCTGGACATAGAATAGTAATAAAAACGCTGAGGCTAGAACATTGGTAAAGAGGACAAGCCCGACCTTCAATTATTGTGCCACTTGAATGACGATCATCAGTTGTATCAATGAGTGTTTGACCTATCATATGGAGATTTGAATCACGGTAATTCTAGGGTACACATGTTTTTGCGTGACCTTGCGTAATTTATGCAGGGTTGTGATAGACACAATAGAGTTTTTGAGTTTAGATTTCATTAGATGCATGCTCTGCACTTTCTGCAGAAACAAACAGAATGAAACAATATGGACTAATGATAGATTTAAACTTTAATAATGAACTTTGAATTATGGGAGACTAATGTCTATATTTAACCTCCTTTTGTTGATTATAAAAAGGATGTGTTTGTCCCAATCATCCATTGAACTGGAGGCTTATTTTTCAAATTCAAACAGTTTCTTATTCTCGTTTTGAACATGAAAGTCCCACTAAAAACACTGCTAGTAACGGCCGCTTCTTTGTCATTTGTTGTTGGTCAAGATGTTGGTGGTGATGCAGGATCAAATACTCCTGCAAATCCAGACGACCCAGTCCCTCTTCCAGGTGAAGGAGACCCAGTGACTCCTCCACCAGGTGATGATGATACTCCAATTGATCCACCAGGTGATGATGATACTCCAGTTGATCCACCAGGTGATGATGATACTCCAATTGATCCACCAGGTGATGATGATACTCCAGTTGACCCACCAGGTGATGATGATACTCCAGTTGACCCACCAGGTGATGATGATACTCCAGTTGACCCACCAGGTGATGATGATACTCCAGTTGACCCACCAGGTGATGATGATACTCCAGTTGACCCACCAGGTGATGATGATACTCCAGTTGACCCACCAGGTGATGATGATACTCCAGTTGACCCACCAGGTGATGATGATACTCCAGTTGATCCACCAGGTGATGATGATACTCCAGTTGACCCACCAGGAGACGGTGATGATCCAACTGACCCACCAGGCGATGGTGATGATCCAACCGATCCACCAGGCGATGGTGATGATCCAACCGACCCACCAGGAGACGATGATGATTATAGTGCAATAATTACGGGATTTGCAGGAGCCGATTGGACTGGTGATGAAATAACTTACTGGGCTGTTGTCAATAATGAAACATGGCCAAAATCATTCAATGGTGACTGGGGACTAGGACTAGTGAAAATCAGTCCACCAGATGATGATCTTGACTACTGGATCCCACATTTACCAAGTGTCCTTATTTTGGATGCAGAAGGTGAAGATATCACAGAAGAACATCTAGTGAAAGAGCCACGCTTAGGAACAGATGGTCAAACAGCTCAATTCACCGTTGATATAGACAGCTCAATGACTCTTAAATTTGAAATGACAAATGGCATACCTGAAAAGGATATCGAGGAGAGAAAACCAACCTTCTCCGCAGAAATACTTGCCATTTTCAGCAGCCCTAACAGAACTGAGCCTTTCATTGCCAGCTATAAAGATGCAACTGTTTCACCAAACTGGGACGATTATGAAGGTGGTACCAGCTCTGATGATATCCCAAGAAACTCTACTTTGACCCTACCATATCCATCAACACTTGACCCAACTACCACACATGATGACAGAGGTGGAAAGACCACAGATGGAAACATCACACCAACAGGAACTGACGGTAGAACATCACTATCATACTCAAGACCTAGTCCATCTAGTTCATCCGAAACTGCTATACCTTATGAAGGTTTAGCAGTTTTCAACAATCCTGGTGAACAAGTCTTCTCAATATTCTCCTTCGTCGGTTTAGTCTTCCTTTTGTTGTGATTTGAGCCCCTGTTATGATTCAACTATTCACTATTTACGATATTTTTGAGATGAAACATTTTGATGTATAAAATTTGATGTAGTTGTACATGAGTTTTTGCAGCTCTTCATCGCGTTATTGGACTGCCGGATAAAACTCAGTGAAAGAACTGCTCCGATGTAGATCATCTTTAATTTTTATCCAAACAGAGACGTGTATTCAAATACCAAGAGGTACTATCAGACAATGATGTATAGACATTGTGAATGTCTGTTCCTTTATGACCAAGTCCGATGGCCTTTCCGATGAACTCATCTTGACAAATATCACGCCAACGCACCCCAATACTCTGACTTTTTGATTGAGTCTATCGTGGTAGATCAGTTTGTATCACTTTTCGAACTCTGTAAGGCCTGCTGATGATCCCCTTCTTGTTGTTCGTTCCTGAACGCTTGTACTTCAGGAACAATGGGATTACCTTCTTCATCATAATTTGGAAACTCCATGTCAGATCTTAAATTGCCGTCCTCCCGCAGCCTCTCACTAAAAAAGTTAATATGAGTCTATACCCTGATAATTCAACATAACAGTCATCAAAACTTACACCACTATAGGTTCAAAGAATCTTATTCCTTTGTCTGGGTTAATACATCCACATCAAGACTTTCCAAAACTTCAAAAGGGCTACATACCTGTATACAAACCAACGCATACACTGAGCATCATTGCTGATATATTAAACATGTTAATTCTGCTTCCCATTTTTGCAAGATTTGTATTAAAGTCTTCTGATGAACTTATCCAAGTGATAAAATCAAGTGTTGATGTTTTCTCGATTTTTTTTTTAAATGACTTACAAAAAATGAATGGATAACATTAAAATAACTATCAGATTATACATGTTGTACAACTTCGTATGTGTCAAAAGGTCTAGCTAATATCAATCTCATTCCGGAAACAATGGCAACAACACCATTCGAGCTGATGCTACCAATAGGTTTGGCAGCAGAGGGTAAATGGAGTTTGAACTGCAATATTTGATTGGATGTTGAAACTAAGTCGTAGAAACAACTCCTCTCAGAACCAATACCACCTATCAAATATCTTTTTCCAGTAGCAGATCGAGGCTGTGATATATAGACTGAGTTATGAATCCAACCATTCAAATGGATTTCTTCATCAGGATATGTGTACCCAGTTCCACCTTTTAGACCATCAACGTTGTACTTTTTCAACCAACCATCTCCAATCACAGTGATCTTACCTTGTAAAACAGTGACATCATGAAACTTCTGTTGTAGTGCTGTCGTATTTGAGTTTGGGTATATGGTGTATAAACATTTATGGCTCTTCCAATCGAATACCTTTACCACGTTATTATCTTCCACCACGATGATCTTATCCAAATCCTTATCAATCCAAAACTTGACCAATGTTGGAACCCCACTACAGCTTATTTTTGTTTTAACTTCATCGCCTTCCCACACAATGATCTGTTTATCATCGCCAATACTAACAATTAGATTACGGTCAACAATATCAAAACCATTGATGTCTTTTGTATGTCCCTTTTTGTTCAACCTGACCAATGAATGTTTATCATTCTGTAAGTACGCCAAAGAATAATCCTCATTTGCAGTTATGTATTCGTCTATGTCGTGTTTGACATCCAGCACAGGCGTGGGTGATAGAATCTTTCGAGGTGAGAACATGAACTCCAGTTGGAAAAAATTAGGCTGGCCAGTCGTAAGCTCCGTATCAATCATACTTTTTTGAGCTAGTTCAAGAACACCATCTTGATATCCACAGATTAAATTCTTGGAACTCCAGCTTATCGAGTTAACCAATACAGGGAGGTCATATCTTTCGAGAAAGTTAGTTTTCAGTCAGGTCACAATAATCAATACAGAATTATACTCACATCAAGGTATATACTTCGAAATTCTGTTTGTAATTTTCGTCATAGATTTCAGGTTTCAAAAATGTATCATCTATATCGTTACTATTCGACTCAGCCATGATTACCGACTCTAAAGTAAGGCAATACTGGTCAAATATGTACAAATCAAATATTTCATGATCTTTTATTCACTTTTCTATATATGAGTTTAATCCTTGACTTCCTAATTGGGAAATAACAATAATCAGTAACATATCAAAGACTGCATATGACTTTAATGTGAATCATGCCTTGAGACCACTTCTATCAGCGAATGCTTTATAGTATTCTAGCATTTCTGATGTGATACCCCGACTGAGCTCGTTTAGGGCCTTGTCAAAATGGCGTTTACAAACTTTTTCAGCATTTGCGTTTTCCATGATTGCAGCGAGCCCAGCTTCTTGACATACCAGAACAACTTCTGCTCCAGAACAGCCATCAGTTTCTCTAGCAAGCTGTGCGAGATCAACATCTGCAGAGTCAATTGCCATTTTTTTGGTGCAATTCTTGTAAATCTGTAACCTCGCTTCAAAATCCGGAGGTGCAACATACACATGTCTATCCAATCTTCCAGGTCGTAATAGAGCGGGGTCAATCTCTGTTGGTCTGTTTGTAGCTGCGACGATAACAACACCCTTGAGTTCCTCGATACCATCAATTTCATTCAATAGAGATGTTAAAACATGACTTGCTGCGGAAGTAGATCCACCGTCGGATCTATCCGGTGAAAGGGCATCAATTTCGTCAAAGAATATTATACTAGGTGAGGCTGCTCGAGCTTTTCTAAACACTTCTCTAATTGCCTTCTCAGATTCGCCAACATATTTGTTGAAGATTTCTGGTCCTTTAACTGCCAAAAAATTAACTCCAGATTCAGTAGCTAACGCTTTAGCTGTTAAAGTCTTTGAGCAACCAGGTGGGCCATATAACAGCACCCCTTTTGGCGCAGATACTCCAAGTTTTTTGAAAGTCTCCGCTGCTTCTAATGGTAACTGAATCATTTCTTTTAGTTTGATCTTCAATTCCTCCTGGCCTCCTATATCGTTCCAATACACTTTTGGCATCTCTAAAAAGATTTCTCTCATTGCACTAGGTCTAATCTCTGGTAATGCAGCTTCAACGTCATCCAACTCAACATTCAGTTCTGCTGATGCGGAATTACTTTTCAGTCCACGCTGTATAGTCTTCATCACAGTTTCTCGACACAAAGCTGTAAGGTCAGCACCAACATATCCATGGGTGCGCGATGCGATATTGAGTATATCCTCATCCTTGAGACAATGACGATCACGCATTTTCGAAAACTGAAGTTTGAGAATGTCATGTCTAGCTTCAACATCTGGAATACCAATTTCAACTTCTTGGTCAAACCTACCTGGTCTTCTTAATGCCGAATCTATGGAATTTGGTCTATTTGTAGCTGCAACAACCACCAACCTTCCACTATCACCAACACCATCCATTAAAGTTAGCAGCGTGGCAACAACTCTACTTTCTACTTCACCAGAGTCATCACTGTTTCTACTTGGAGCCAATGAATCGATCTCATCTATAAAAACAATTGAAGGTTGATACTTCTTTGCTTCAGAAAAAATATCCCTCAAAGCAGACTCGGTTTCTCCCAAGTATTTCGAGATAATTGATGGCCCATTTATTGTGAGAACATGTGCGTTCGTCTCAGCAGCAACAGCCCTCAAAAGCATTGTTTTACCTGTGCCAGGTGGACCATGAAGTAATATACCTCTTGGAGGAGTTACCCCAAAGTCAGAAAAAAGAGTAGGCTGGTGTAAAGGGAGCTCAATTGTTGATTTCAGCAGTTCAATCTGAGATTTCAAACCTCCAACTTGAGAATATGTGGTCGGCTTTGGCAGATTGAATTTTGCATCCGGTTGAGTTGCATCTGTAAATGAAATTGAGGTTGATCCCTTTTTAAATAGAACAGATGGCACAATGAACTGGTTTGAGCTTTTTTCTGGAGACGGTCCGTCGATCTTCAAACTATCTAATCCTAAATTAGTATCATCAATATCTGTTATTATCAGATCGTAGCATTCTTTTTCATCTGATCCAACCACATTTGGAATTGCAACTTGCAACAATCTCATACCTGGAGTTATAATCCCCATGTCGTCCAACAATTTCTCCATAGTTTTCTTAGCATTTTCATGTAACCGGACGCCATTTGTAGTACCAACAGCAACATTCAGCGCAAATGAGGGCTGTTGATCAATCTTGCTTATTTCCAGCCTGTCACCGAGTAAAATATTGGAAATGGACCTCAAAGTCACAGATATTTGTATGACGTTGAGTGGAGAATTTAGATCCGCTGTTCCTACTAGCGCTAAAATTCCTTGATTATCGCCTTCTTTCTTCACATTTATGAATGAACCGGTTGTTAGATCGTTAGCTTTCAATACAGAAGCGTGCAATAACACTTTGGTAATGGCCTTGTTACTAGAGTTGGATGTTGGTCTGGCAATAAAACAGCTTGGAATCTTTACTTTTGGACCAGCTGAGCTACTTTCACCTGACTGTGAGCTGGGCTTCTTAAGGGCCTTCGAGCTACCGCCTTTCGACGAAGACATCTCGTTGTAAGGTCGAAATTAAGAACCTGGGACAAAACTAGATAAATCTAATCTCATCTATCTCATCGCAACAAGAACACAAATTTTGTTGGTTCGGACACACAAAATTAAACGCAAAATATAAACTCATACTCTCTAGCAAGTTCTCTAATTGACTTAAGCAACTCGAAATAACAAGGGATACTTAACTGCGATGATATGATACAATCAACTGCTTTGGCTTATAGAGTTAAAAAACTTGTTTTGGGTAATATTCGGCTTTACAAATCACTAGCTGTCAATATAAACGAATTCGACCCAGCTTCAAAAACTCAGACTACCTCATCATCGATACGTGATAAATCGAAAAATGTTTCCTTCAGTCCAAGGCTAAGGAGCTTGCTGAATAAAGAGAAGGCTAGATCAGGAATAACGAGAAGAGTTTCGTTAATAAAAAAAAAGCTGGGGGAGAGATATTCTCTTCCAGATGAACTGCTTATAAAATGTTTGTTTTGCTTCGAAAACGATTTCATTAAAGTTCATCAGAAAGGGAATGGCAGAGATGTGCTAGTAAGTGTACAGTCCCTTGGAAAGTTGGGCCATGACATGTTTCAATTAGAGAAGAAGTTGTTTATGATTAAGAAATTTGCAGAAGATGATACTAGAAGCTTGGACATTCTTAACGAAAAGATCACCAAATATTTGCTACAGAAGGATAGTTTCAATCAGTTTTTGAAGAACAAAGAGTTATCAGATGTTGCAATAAACTCAAGATTCGGATTAAATGATAAACACAAAAATCTATACGGTCTTATAAACACCCTGATTGGTCTGATTGCACATCAGTACGATAGAGAGACAGCAAAGGAGTTTATCCACGAAATAATTTTAGGAGGAAAAGAAGGGTTGCTGCATATAGCTTTACAGAAAGTTAACAAATGAAATGGAAATGGTTCAATGTGTCTATAAACATGTAGATATCACAAATATAAACTTGCGCAAAATACAATATCTCTTTTTATCAACTCTTGAGCATCCGACATCTTTGAATGTAATGCTGAATCACCAATAATCAATGCTGCAGATTTCACTTCTCTACAAACTTCATCCAGTCTTGTAATCACCCTAACAATAGTACCTTCCGCCTCAACATTCAGTTCCATGATTTCTTTGAAAGACATCCCTCTAGCCCATTCATACACAGTGTTAACAAGTGCAAATCGTTTTCTTTCCATGAATTGTGCCTCGTCAGATGTGAGCTCAACTTGAAAGGCATCATAAACTTTCAAAACATGTGATACAATCTCAAGGATCTTCTTTTTGCCCTTTTCTAACCTTGGTGTGATTATCTGTTCGTCTTCTTCAGAATTTTTACCTTCATAAACAAAAGCAGACAATAGTGCAACAATTTCTGCCGCTTCAAAGTCACCTAGGAAATTATCAAGAATGAGTTCTGTCAATATCAGCTCCCATCCACAGTTTATCTCACAGGCTACTCGGCCTTTGAGCTCAACGTTCAGTTTTGAATCAACAAATCCTAAAGTTTTCAATACTTCCAATCTTTGCTCGTAATCTGGCAATAATTCTAAATTTTCCTCAGATACCAAAGAACTATAATATGCAATCTGCTCCTCCGTTTTATGTTTATCATTCAGTATTTTGAAGATGCTCTTGAATTTTTCGGACCTCATCAATGAATCAGTTAAAAGTTCACTGTGTAGTTGTTCTCTCTCTGTGGACGCGTCGTGGAAAGCTACAGTACTAAAACCGGACCTATCAATCTCAGCAAACCTATCCTGAAATTTCAATAAGACTCTCAATTGCTCTTTGAAGTCATGAAGAGCAGATGGTTCACCTTTCAGTAAATCATTTATGCTTACTTTCAAAGAGGCCATACCGATGAATTCAATTCTATCAACAGGAACTTGAACAACTCTCAACTCACCCTTATACTGTATCTGTTTGAAATTTCTTTTGTAGTAAGAAGTTAAACCACTGATGTATGGAAGGCCAGAGGGCTCGTCATTTTCGGCTGCTCCCATATTGAAGGTCAAAGTTGAGTAACTAATTAATTCTTGAGTAGATTGTACAGATTTCAAAATGAAACCGACTCTTGTTAAGTCCTTATGATCTTTGAATATTATCAACCTTCCGGCCTTCATTTTCTTCGACAAAATGGCATGAGTGCTAATCTCCTTCGCGATGACTTTTGACAATTCGTTGAATCTTAACAATTTCTGGAAAGTTTCAAGTGCATTGTTTTCGGTAATTTCCTCATCGTATGGTATAGAGGGAGATGTTTCCAGTTGTCTATTCAGTTCTTCAATCTTCTGCTGATGTTCAGGTAAGAGTGTTTGGGCGGCATTTTCACCAAATGAGTGCTTGATCATTTCTTCCACTCTGAGAGCTTCAATTCTCAATAAGTTCAAAATCATATTATAGGTAAGTCTGAACTGTGAAATGAGTTTTGTTGGTGTACCCAATATCACATCCTTTAGTGTCAGTTTACTCAATGGCTCTGTGTAAGACATGAGTATAACTGTACCTGTAGCATCTAGACCTCTACGACCAGCTCTACCTGACATTTGAGTGAATTCGCCTGGCAGCAAGTCTCTAAATTTAGTTCCATCATGCTTTCTAATCTCACTGAAAACTACTGTTCTGGTTGGCAAATTCAAGCCCATTGCGAAGGTTTCCGTAGCGAAAAGAACCTTAACTAAAGTTTTTGCAAAAAGAATCTCAATGACCTCTTTCACTATAGGCAGCAAACCTCCATGATGTACAGCGATACCTCTCGATAACATATCCCTGACAGACAAAATCTGCGGTAATTCACGATCTTCCTTTTTCAGTCTAGCAACAGCTTTATCTATGAACATATGAATCTGGGACTTTTCCTTAGCACTGCAAAAATCAACACCTGACAAAGTATTCGCATATTCTTCACATCTTTTTTTCGAGAAAACAAAAATCACTGCAGGTAGTAAATTATTAGAATTCAAATAATGAACCAACTCAGTCCATGTGTTCTTATTGGGTCTACTGACTTGAGTAAATCTGCGATTATTGTTACTACCAGGATTACTGCCACCTCTGCCACCAGGTTTTCCTCTGCCACCACGCGAATTGTTATTATCACCACGACCTCCTCTTGAATTTGTAGCACCTCCGCGACCACCTGAGCTGCTAGGTGGTTTTTTATCCTGATAAAGATCTAGGTATGAGTTGAAGTTTTTGTCCAGAAATGTTCTCTCAGCATCAATGAACTTTGTGAGCTTCTTCTTACCCCAAATAAATATTTCTAGTGGAACAGGTCTTTTCGGAGTTGAAATCACGTATATATCTTTATGTTTGGTTCTACCGACCCAATTTGCAAATTCAAAAGTGTTAGGAACAGTGGCAGATAGCAAGATAAATTTAACATGGTCAGGCAACATGATGATAACTTCCTCCCAAACAACACCCCTATCGATATCGTTCACATAATGTACTTCATCAAAGATAACAAACTCTACATCTCTGATAAGATCAGCCCCTCTGTAAAGCATTGATCTAAGAATTTCAGTTGTCATAATCAAGCAATTGGCTTCTGGATTGATTTGGACATCACCTGTAACAAGACCTACATCTACTTCTTTGAAAGTTTCTTTGAAATCTCGAAATTTTTGATTTGAGAGTGCCTTGATTGGTGAGGTGTAGATTGCTTTTGTCATATTTCTGTTTGCCATAGCTATTGCATACTCTGCGATAACGGTTTTACCTGCGGATGTGTGTGCAGCAACAAAGACAGAATCACCCTGTTCTAAATGATAGATCGCTTCTTGTTGAAACGTATCCAACTGAAATGGCCATTCTCTTGCCATATTCGGTATCATTTCATCAAAGTTTTCAATTTTGTGATTGAGATCGACCACATGTGCCCAATTTCTATGACTTTTGACATTTTTCGCCTGTTTTTGATACAGCGATCTTCCGAAACTGATATCAACAGGCAGTAACTCATCGATCTCTTTTTCAAACTCGGATGAAGCAGATGATAGAAGATTATCATTCAGGTCCTGAAGTAATATACCATCTGAATCCAGATCATGTTTCACTTTGGCATCATCAGCACCATCCTCGCTCTCGATGATTTCTTCATTTTTGATATCTTCAAGTTCTCTTATGTCTCTATTTATGTGTGAGTCATTATCAGCATTCATGCTTCTGCTCAAACCCTGGGCATGGTCGAACAAACCGTCTTTATCTCTATGTAACAAGGACTGTTGTTGTGAGCTGTCATTCACAGTCAGACTGCCTCCTGGCTGAAAAGGCAAGTTGGAGGTTGTCCCCCTAAACGAATGCTCCTTCGCAGCGTACTGTCTCTGTAAACTAATCGAATTAGCTGCTTGTGAATTGATAAGATCATTGTGATTCAACTTCTCTTCATATCCAACCACTTCTGCCTCAATTCCCCTTCTTTTCAAACGGTATTGTGTCCTAGAAATCAGCGGTGGTAACTCAACCATCATGTCATACAAGTGCTCTTTATTCATTTCTGGAACTTCCTGTACAATATCCAAAAGGTCCCATGGCAGTACATTGGACGGCGTCAAAAACCTCTCCTTCAGCTCAGCATTGATCTTATCCTGCGAAGCCTCCTCTGAAATTGATTCTACCAGGGAACTATCATGTAATAGCTCAGTGAGCTCTTCTAGCCCATCAATGGTAGCCATTGCGTAGTTGCCTCTTTGTTTTCTTGTCTTGTTCAATTGTTGTTCTTCTATGATTAAAGTAATTTGATGTTCACCACATATAGTGGCCGTACCGCTTTTTTTCTTGGTGTAATCCAGTTGGCAGTTCACTTTTTTTTTAGTGTTGAGAAGGTAGTATTTCATTAGACATTCGTGTATGTTGAAGCGGTTCACAGTGCTGAAAAGAACAATAATGTCTGCCGTTGAACAGGAAGTGTCCTCTGCTGCCAGTGCCAGTACCAAAACTGGGTCAAAAACCAAAAGTTCCAAAGCTCAGTTCCAATTGAAGGTTCCAAAAGGTACTAAAGATTGGGCTGATACAGATATGGTGATCAGAGAAGGAATCTTCTCGTCCTTGTCGAAGTTGTTCAAACGTCATGGTGGTGTCACTATTGATACGCCAGTATTCGAGTTACGTGAAATTCTCGCAGGCAAGTACGGTGAAGATTCAAAACTGATTTATGATTTGAAAGATCAAGGTGGTGAATTATGCTCTTTACGTTACGATTTGACAGTGCCATTCGCAAGATACGTTGCCATGAACAATATCCAAAACATCAAAAGATTTCATATCGCCAAAGTCTATCGTAGAGACCAACCTGCTATGACTAAAGGTAGAATGAGAGAATTCTACCAATGTGATTTCGATATTGCTGGCTCATATGACAAAATGGTTCCTGATGCAGAGGTGTTGGCCATCTTGGTTGAAGGTTTGACTGGATTAGGAATCAAAGACTTTAAAATTAAACTGAACCATAGAAAGATTTTGGACGGTATTTTCAAAGTCGCAGGTGTTGCTGATGAAGATGTCAGAAAAATTTCAAGTGCGGTTGACAAACTGGACAAGTCCCCATGGGAAGCTGTCAAGAAGGAAATGACCGAGGAGAAGGGACAATCTGATGAAACTGCGGAGAAAATTGGTGATTTTGTGAAACTGAATGGTTCCTTGGAAGAGATTTTGACACTATTGAAGTCGAAAGAAGAATTAACCAGTAATGAGCTGGCTTCTCAAGGTTTGGAGGATATGGAAACCTTGTTGACTTATGTCAAAGCCTTCCAGATTGAAGATTATATTTCATTTGATCTTTCTTTAGCAAGAGGTTTAGATTATTACACTGGTTTGATTTATGAAGCAGTTACCTCTGCTTCCGCTCCTCCTTCTAATGCCCAAGAGTTGAAAAAGAAGGCTGCTGCTAAACATGATGAAGATGCATCGGAATATGTTGGTGTTGGTTCTATTGCTGCTGGTGGTAGATACGATAATTTAGTCAACATGTTTGCATCTGCCAATGGTAAGAAGAATGTTTCGATTCCTTGTGTAGGTGTCTCATTTGGTGTTGAGAGAATCTTTTCTTTAATCAAACAAAGAAATGTCGACTCTACAATCAAACCAAGTGCTACACAAGTTTACATTATGGCTTTTGGTGGTGGTCCAGACTGGAAAGGATACCTACCAGAACGTATGTCTGTTGCTAAAAAACTATGGCAACATGGCATTGAATCAGAATATTTGTATAAAGCTAAGGCCAATCCTAGAAAACAGTTTGAAGCAGCTGAAAAATCTGGAGCTCCATTGGCCGTCATCTTAGGTAAGGAGGAATTTGCCGAAGGCAAAATCAGAGTTAAAAGATTAGGACCTGAATTTGCTGACGATGATGGTGAAGTCGTGCCAGTCGAAGACTTGATTTCTAAAGTACAAGAAAAACTTTTTGAAAGCAAAGGTAAAGATGGTATTGACAATGTGACTCGCTTGTTAAAGGGTCTTTGATTTACATTATTTTCAATATGATATTGAACTTGAGAGACACACGAGGATTGTTTACTATTGATGTTCTTGTAGTTTTGGACGTGATATTTCATATGTGCATACAATTATACAGTATTAGTGTTGTTTATCATTGTTGAAATTCAAGGAAGTAAGTCCAAAGGTTGCCTTTTCCAATGGAGAAGGTTCTAGACTGGGAGTGGAAGATAGTGATTTACTGATTATTGGAGTGGAAATTCCTTGACCTGGTGGAGGAATGAAGTAGGTTGACAGTTCATTATCATCAATGTCTGCAGGTGACTCATTACCTTCATCATCAAGATCGAGATCATCAGTGTTCCCTTGATCACTCAAATTGTCGTCAGAATCATTAAAATTGAATTTCGTTGACTTGGACATTTGTTTGTTTTTAGCATAGTGCTTTTGATTCTTAGTAGAAAGTAAATGTACAAAGGATTTTTGTTCTTCCCTTGTGTTCCAGTTCAGAGTTCGACTGACACTTTCGAAATATTCTGTAGATGAGGACATAACGGTTGGAAAAGAAAATGGGCTCGCAGAAATTGTCACATAGTCCCCTTTCATCAGTTCTACTCTAGATCTTCCATCAAATGAAGCCCACGCTGTCGAGCGACTTCTTCTTGGAACCTTCACTTTCAGCACCATATTATCTGGTAAAAGAATAGGTCTGAAGGATAATGTATGCGGACATATTGGGGTGACTGAAATAACGTTTACACCTGGATGAACTAAAGAACCCCCTGCACTCAAAGAATAAGCGGTAGAGCCTGTCGGAGTTGCAAGAATTAAACCATCAGCTTGTGCAACAGTAAGAAGGCTGTTGTCTCCATATAATTCCAGCATAGATACAAAGGGAGATGGGCCTCTATCGATTGTTAGTTCATTCAAGGCTTGTTGCTCACAGACTAAAGTTCCATCAGCTCTATGAACTCTACAAGACAACCTCGTTCTCAGGTTTGTGCGAACACCCTTTTCCAAAACAACTTTTAATGTCTCTTTGAAATCTTCGAATTGAAAATTCGTTAAAAATCCCAATGACCCTAAAGAGAATGATATGACAGGTGGAACACTTCTTTGGAACAAAGAAGAGACATACAAGACTGTGCCATCTCCTCCAAGTGTAATTATCAAATCAATATTGTTGTTATTCTCTTTGATGAAAGCCTTGTCCCAGTATCTAAGATGTTGTTTGTTCTTTGGCAAGTCCTTGTTGAGTGTTTCAGCATCAAATTTCTTCGATTTTTCCAGGTGGTAATCAACATACACAGTCAAATCAGAAAAGGAAGTCAACAGCCATTCTGCCAGCTCTCTCGTTAAATAAACGAGCGAGTTGTCTCTGGCCTTTGTAACAATCATTATATGCTTCGCATCCAATTTCACAGTAGTTTTGGCTATATTCTTTGACAGCATTCTTACTCCATGAACGGTTTCTGATAATTTTGCATGAGATCTACTCTTTTGAAGTAGGTCTGTACTACTATCAGATAGTCTTTGGAACATCCGGTACGTATCATCTTCGTTTCTCGGTTTATTCAGGTATGATCTGGCTCTTTCAACACTGCTCATTATTTGTGGAGAGGTAATTAATAGGAAACACCTTAAATTGAAATAATCTTAGACACTACTTCAGGAATATGTCTAGCCTCGTATGCAATGAGAATAATCCTCTGTGGCTTGTCTATCAGTGGGTGATGGCAGGCCTATTCAGTAATAGCAATACACACTTAAAAACACTTTCTCTTTATGGGCAAATGATATGAATCTTTAATAAAGTTGAAAGCTGGGAAATTGTACTACCGAGGAAATTGATTACCCGAAATCGAAATCGGTGATGACTTACTAATTATTATGACTGAAAGTTGAAGAAAGTAGTAAACCTACGAAATCTAACGATTCGGTTATACTAATTGAATGTGTATTATAGTGTGCCTGCCTCTTGCAAATTTAAACTGTGACCTGTTCTATACGACATTCCCAACCGGCGTCTTTGTCTAAAAGAGTTAATGACGCACCTAGACACCATCCCAGTTCGTTTCCGTCAATCTTTTTAGCAGTTCTTAACTCTCTATAAAGTGGAATATCGTAACCTGTATGTAACAACGCAACTTGGAAAGAAAGATCTAAACACCATTGTGGTTCTTCTGCCAATTTTCCCACGGAACCATCGAGGAAACCAAAATTAGAGCTCCAGCTGTCTTTACCAAGACAGACTGATTTGGCCAAATCAGACAACTCACCTAGTGTAAATGAAGATGGCATACCTAACGGTTCGGTTCTATCGTAGAAGTATGAAAAAATGTATAGATCGCTTTGTGATTTGAATTGTCTTACCAAAGAGGGTTGATGGACACCATTGAAGGAGCATGGCTTCTGTTTACATTCTGCATCTTTCTTCAAAATGGCCTCTGCAAGATATCTGCATTGTGCTGAACTAGCTGTTTCAATACCCTTGAAGTTTACAGTGTACTTTTCTCCATTCTCAAGCTTTACCTCAACGTTTTCAGCAGTCGAGCCAGGAGGAACGCAAGGCGAATCTAAAGTGATTCCAGTTTTTTTGGACTCGGAAACACCACCTGCTTTGATAGCAGTTTCCAATATGTATGAGTTCACCTTGTTTCTACCAGCCATCAACCCATAGCCTAAATGGGAAAATTGATATAATTCAAAATCTCTTCCACCGAAAGATGTCTTATACTTGTGTTCACCTTCGACCATCTTCTCACCGTTCTTGAAATCAGGTTCGAAGACAATTTGTGTAGAACCACCACCTAGATCAAAGACAGCAGCAGTTGGGGTTTTCTCACTGGTACCTATATTACCCAATAGATAATTAGTTGTGATCCAAGCATAAACACCTTCATCATCACCGCTCATAATCTCGATACCACTATCTGGAACGACAGCAAATGGATAGTTTGATGTCAAGTGTTTACGTACTTCCTCTAAAATAGCCTTCGATTTTTCTTGTCCAAGCATTCTCAATCCTGCAGTTGCCTTAACTGCAACAGGAGTACAACCCCTTTTAGCTTCAGGGACGGCTTCAACAGCTATTTTCAACAGCGGATCAAGTGACTTTGCAGCACCAATGGCATCACTGTCAAAAGAGGACAAACCTGGTTTTATCATTTCAAAAACTTCATTATTTAAAGCTGGTGGTGAATGACAGACATCAAATTCGTAAACATGAACTCTAGAACCAGTGGAACCCGCATCAATCATAACAACGTACTCTGGATCCTTTTTACAGTTTTCAAAGTTTTGTTCAGAAGGAGTATTGACTTTGTTATTGTCGTCATCGTCTTGAGAAGATGGAGAGGAAGATGAACTTCCTGAGGATGCTCCATTCTTCTCAGGCACGCCCTGATAAGCTTTATTAGCATCTTTGATAGCAGTCACGCCGTTATTATTGGCTGAATTCCCCTGGTTAGGTTTTGGAGCTTCTTTGATTGGCGTCACGTTATCTTGTGCTTTTGGATTCTGTCCATTCTCATCAACTTTGGCTTCTTCACTAAATTGGAGTTGCTGATTCACTGGCTGTTTTCCTGATGATGGTTGTGCAACATCATCTGCATACTGTGGAGATGTCCCAACTGCTATGGTGTCTCCATTTGGCTTTGGTGGATAGTCTTCCAAATCAGTTGAAATTGAAATAGATGACTTGGCTTTTTCCAAAGAATCAACTATTTGCGAAGTTGGTGATGTGGTGAACAAAAATAGCATTAATGAGAAAATAACAACCCCTCCAAGCAGGAAACGATAGTTTCTAACTGAGGGTGACAGAGTGATGGCCATTTTTCTATTCTTTTGTCTGAAAACTAGCCAAAAGCTGAAAAATATCGCCAAACAAAGATATATTTATAGTGAAAAAGATTACTTTCAACTAATTTGTACCGTGTCACAGTGTATTTTCTGTTCTTATAGGTAAAGAAAAAGAAATGAACTTTTCACGAATGTGCCCCAACCGTTGACTTTTGTATTTTCAGAGATGAGACTTAAGCGATATAAGTAAGCATGAGGTTGGTGTGTTGATTCTTTCACGAGTTAGATAGCGGTGGAAAGTAGAACAATATAGACAAATGTCCAGGAATATTGATAAGGCTAACACAGTTTTGGCTAGGTATCAGGAACAGCAGGCAGAGGCCAATGGGTACTTAGATTATAATTCCACAGAGAGACCCAGAAATGTCAACAAAGTGACATCTCTAAAGGATGCAGAGAACTGGAGAAAGACAATCATCAAGGAAATCAACGAGAAGTGCCTGAGGATAAACAGTGATATAAATTTGTCAGAGTACCAGATTCGGGATCTCAATGAAGAGCTGAATCGGTTGTGTAAAGAGAAGTACACATACGAGTATCACATTCTGCATAACCTCAACGGGCCGAACTATCTGACGAGTGGTGGTACTGTGAATAAGTACATTGAGAGTAATTCAACAAAGATAAAGGGATATCGCTACTTCGGTAGGGCGAGGGAGTTGAGTGATGTTCGTACACTGATTGAAAGACAGGAAGAACTGCGGGCACTCACTTTGAGGAATAAGCAGAATCAAGCACACTTCTTGAACAAGATCAAAGAGCTCGAGAAGAGAGTGAATTTGGAGTATTTTGGCTATCTTGAAGATTGTGATTCATCTGAGAGTTTCCAGTCAGAGGTAAGGAACAACGTAAAGGAAGTACTTGCCGATAAAAATATTGACTTTGATGGCGTTCATGAGGATGATGAGGGTTTCAAGAGCCATAGGCCCAATGCTTTCAGCAGGGCTGAAAGAAAAGCAACCAGACAGCGATTCAAGCTCATGAAAAGCATCGAGGGTTCGGATCCAGAAATCTTGATTGAATCCGCCAGACCAGCCACTACGGAGGAAGTTCAACAATTTCTTGTTGATAGAAGAAAGAAAGAGTTACAAGCAAAATACGGTATTTGATATACCTTGGATACTTATTTTTGCACAGAACATTACAAATGAATGGAATTCGTGATATGATTGGCTTAATCGAAATTGAAAATATCATTATCAACGTCCAAGTACACACCACCATAATGATACTCGGGATTTACTTCTGCAATTTTGGGTTCCACGACTGTCTGATTTTTTATTTTGAATTGCGGGTCAATCAGACTTTGTACTGTATCAGCTGCAATGCTGCGTGTGTTCTCAAGGACATTGTTCTTCTTGCTACCTGTGTTTGAACTATCTTTCTCATTTTCTATATTTGTCTCAGGGTGATCACACAGACAAGGCTGGAAATTTGAGATACCTTTTTCAGGGTTGAGGAAACTTGGACCAACTGCTTCCGAAAGCTTTGCGTACCTTGCTACCATTCTGTATGCTGTTCTCTTTTTTTGTCCGACACGATCTTGGCATTTGAAGCACGATACGTCTGCTATCTTCATAGGCACAGTGTCATAGGGTAGATACCGATCCATCTTGAAGGCATCATCGTTACCTGGAATTAATTTTATGTTCTGAAGACCCTTCGATTTCTTCTTTTTTGACAAGAACAATTTGAGCTCCTCTTCTGCAACTTGCCCATAAAATCGATATATTTTGCCAACAGAGCATTTAAATAAACAGCATGGGGTATCCGGGTGTATATGGTAGCATTTTTTCTCTATTTTAACGCCATTCTTTGACACGAGCTGTTCACGAGTTACTCGAAACACTTCCGGATTGTCTGCTAATCTCAACCTTAAATTGAAGGACTTGTCTACTGTTTTCCCTCTGGTTTTTGCCGTGAATAAAGGTTTCCCTAGATGCGAGCAGTCAATTATCCTGTGACCTCGAATGCAGTTCTCACAACCCACTCGTTCAGTCTGAAAGATGATCATTTTCTTGGTTTCCAGAGTTGAATGATTAGGTATTTATGTAAGATACAAATTACAGTTGAGAGCTGACTTTCAGGTTAGTGAGTTACTCGGGCCTACATTTTTCTCCTCTCTTTCGTGCTTGTGTTTGTGTTCGTATTTGTGTTTCGTTTGCGTTTGTGTTTCGTTTGCGTTTGTGTTGATCGCATTGCGTTGAGACATGAGGTAGATCTGAGCTTAGTGAAAATGTGTCATTGTTTATATTAGCAAAAGTGATCCGGAATACAAAAACCGCATGCCTTTCCGAAGCATATGAACAAATGAATGCTCAGAGTACAGCGAGGTCACAGAAGAAACAACACGAGCGCAAGGAAGTACGCCTTATTGCGAATACTAGAACGGAACTATGGACCTCAATTAATTAAACAAAAAAATATATACAGATGTAAAACTCATCTCTTGAGCAATGTTCTCTATAATCAAGAAACCAAATATTTTATATTTTCAATGAAGATATCTTTGTTTCTTTCAACTCATCCTCTTTTAGTCGCACACTCCTCCACTCATCATTATTCATAAAATTATCTGATCTGATCTATGTTGTTTATTTACAAGCAGAGACCAAGTAAGTGACTAAGTCGTTTCTGTCTTTTTCTTTCTTCAAACCACCGAAGGCCATCTTGGTACCTGGAATGTATTTCTTTGGGTTTTCCAAGTAATCTGACATGGTTTGTTCGGTCCAGGTAACGGCTTTGTTGATGTTAGCATCTGTGTAAGAGTATCCTTCAGCTTTACCAGAAACTCTACCAAAGATACCATGTAAATTTGGACCAACTTTGTGTGGACCACCTTTTTCAACAGTGTGACATTGCAAACATCTGGTCTTGAATAAAGTTGCACCTTTCTTTTCGGAACCTTTCTTGTATGGAGCTGGCATTTTGTCTTATGTGTATATCAATCGATAAACCCAACCCTGCAGAAGAAAATAGAAAAAGAAAATTTCTATCGTATTTATATATTCTGGTTTTGCAACAAAATTTTCATGTTTTATGAATGGTCAAAATTTATGCAGATTATGAATTAGCGAGCCGTGATTGGCCGAATTTCTAGTCCTCTTGCTTAATGCGCGTTTTATTACTGAGAGCTACGACATGCCTGGTCTTAACTGCGGACAGCAAAAAAGCAAACACCGCATTGTCTGATGTAAAGCTTGGAATGCGGTTGGGAAGGAAGCTGTATGGTTCCTATTCGACGGTGCAACGAGATTTCAACGTTTTTGGTTGTTACCACATTGATCTGTTAGATAAAACGACGCAGAAGGACGAGACAGAATATCAGTGCACGGTACCATTTATTTGTGGTAGCACGTTTTACCACGATACTCCCTCGATTGAGCAGCACGGTCAGAAGACCATCTCATGTTTGGCGTAGTCGTTCGGCTGAAAATGAGTGCTGCTTCCTTCCTCAAGACATCATAATGTCTTGAGCTCTCATTGGGATTGGGATAACCGGAAGATATCGGCATCAGGAAATCATCGGGTTACGATGCGATGGGTAATGTGGGTAGTAAAAAATTATATAGTGTAGAAGAGATGCGGTGTGATAGTGGAACAATTTTGAGGAAGTGCACATTATTTGAGACTCTAATATAGGGCGAGGGCAATGGCGAGTCTAGGGACATGTGGCATTTGCAATGAGCAGTCAGCTAAATACAAGTGTCCGAAGTGTTTCGTTCATTACTGCTCCTTGAAGTGTTTTAAGTCAAAAGGTCATCAGAGTAAAGACTCCGATGCGCTTCTCGCAGCTTCGAAAGATGACAAGAACGCAGAGGAAGCAAAACCAAACATCGATATGAAACAAATAGACACGACTCTGATTGGGCCGAAATACAAATCGTTGCTGGAGGACGAAAAGCTGAAATATCTACTCAGTTTCAAGTCATTACAACACCATTTAAAGGATGTGTATCAGGTGTTCATAAACAATCCAGCACTGCCGAAGGATAAGAAGTATGATCTCGCCAACGAGAAACTTACACAGTTGAGACAGGCTGGAGCGAATGAAAACGAACTAGTGGAGGAATTTTGTCAACATGTTATAGGTTTATTAAACTCTTGAGTTTAGGTCTCAGAATTCCCCTCTGGCCTTCGATCTTGACAGAGAACAAGGAACCCCCAAAATCAGTTGGATTTTCGTCTAGTTTGCTGGAATCCTTCAAATTCAAATTCGCCGATGTCACAATCATTTGATCCAAGTTCTCACCACCGAAACTCACGGCTGTTATCAATTTTGCAGGAAATTCGAAGGTTTCAACCAACTTTCCACTCTCATCAAAATGTGCCACTGTGTTGGTACCCCATACTGCCGTATAGATATGGTTTGACTCGGTTATTGCGAACCCGTCTGGTTCTGGACTCTCTATATCCGGGTAAAACTCTTTAATCTTGATAAACGGAGCCATGTTGCTCACCTGGTTTGCTTCTTCGTCATAATCGAACTTGTAAATAACAAAATCTAGAGAAGAAGTCCAAAACATATTCTTCCGGTCTTTGCTCCAGTTGATACCGTTTGAGATAAGGACATTTGGAACAACAGTATGGAACTTTCCATTGGATATGTCAATTTTGTATAGTTTTCCTTTCTCAGTTGGGCCAATGTCGAAGTCGCCCATCAAACCTGCGTAAATTGATCTACCCAACGGATCAACATTGCCGTCATTGGATCTCAATATGGAGTCTGCGTCAGGATAATGGATTACATACTTGAATTCTGAAGTTTTGAAGTCTATTGAAGCAATGCCAGATTTAGCACCTACATAAATCAAATCATCATAACCCTCAACCAAGTAAATGACAGCAATACTCTCATTTGGGATTGTTATTTCTTCGTGTGTAGAATCTTCCTTTCCCACAACGACTCTGTGTACTTTTCCAGCAATGATATCAACCCAAAGCAATGTGTTGTTCGCAGGGTTGTAAGTGGGACCTTCCGACAATCTCCCCCTATAGTTTAGATACACGTTGTCAATTGAAGTAGATCTTACCATAATCCAGTACGTGAGCTCTTCTGATACGGCTTGTGTTGAGCAGATTCAACAGATGGAATTTCCAGTCGAAGTTTGTCCAAAAGTGGTATAATTCTCGTGAAGAAAGTCGCGCGAGACACATATAGAGAAACTAAATCACTGAGGCTTCTAATACAAGGTACGGGCTGCTCAAAAGCGTCTCAATATATGTGACATGTGGAATTAATCAATGGCCCTCTACTTTTCCTTCAGTAAGCAGGCGAGACAATGACAATAAAATTTATTTTAGCTACAATCTACCAGCTAATAGATTCATTAAGGAATCAAGATATTAAGAGCAGGCCAGTTACGACATTTGACGTTGAGCTTGTGTGATCTCTGAACCTATGAGTTTCTGAGTTTATTTCACTACCTACAACAGCATAGCAGAAAACAAAACTTGTCATCGTTATTAAGTTTGAACATGGATAAAACATATATATTCATAAGGTCATCAAATACGCAATTTTTGTCATAGCAGAGACTTCACCATTACTGTATTGCTTCTGAGATTATACTCGTCTGCAAGATTGGTCATTGTACAACATGCACAGTTGAACGAGTGGGCCTGGAAAGCTGGAGGTTGTTCTAAGGAACTATGTTGTGGAATGAAGGGTCCAATGTCAGATGCAGGCTGGGTTTGAGTGAATTGGGTAAATAAAGGTGGAAAGTCAACAAATGTCTGCTGTGGGAGTTGAAGCACTTGAGGCTGCGTTGGTGGTCGTAACTGTGGTGGAAGTGTGTTATATGGTATGACTTTCACAGGAGTTAAAAGATGAGCCGATGCAGGAGGTAGTCTCCGTCTTTTGATTGAAGATGACTGGTGGTGCAGATGATGCTGCTGGTTTTCCTGAATATAAGCAGATTCGCTGAATGTTCTCTTGTGTTGAGTGTTCTGGTTAACGTCCTTGAGAGGTGACTTTGGAGTCAGTGGATATGCATTCTCGAAAGTTATGGATGATGGAGCTGCGAGTAAGTCTAAGCTTGCTGATTGCGCTGCTGGTGTGTTTGAAACTGCTGGAAGAGTCATAAGATTGGATGTGGCATTCAGCTGCTCCAGCACTAGTTCAAACTTAACGCAGTGGTTGTACAATGTATCGCACCATTTGCTGTACTGAGACGGCGTGAGAAACACATTGTAGTTAATTTTCTTTAGGATGGTTATCTCACGCTTCTTCAACATGGGAACAGTCAAAGAGGTGAGATTCTCCCAGGTTTTCATAGTGTAGGAGGAATCGTCATGGGATTTGTTTGAAATCATCAAGAGCACGATGACAAGTTCTTTCAACTCTTTGCAGTTTCTTCGCTGTCCACCACTCAGCAGTTTGACTCTGGAGGACGACTGGAAGGAAGAGTAGGTGCCAGAACTGTTTGGGAAGAGTGATGTTTTGTGATTCACCAGCAGATAGAGGTAGTAGAGGGCATGGATGAGGATTTGCTTGTTGAGGTTCGTGGTATTAATAAGACTGTTGAGTTCCTTATAGTACTGGTCGTACTCGTGGGAGGTTTGCGAATCCTGTGCACCGTGCTCCTCCATGGCCAATGCCAACTGCGATTGCAGCTGCAATTGCGGTTGTGTGGACGACTTGAAGTAGAATGCCCATGCCATCTGTACACACAGTTGCTGGTCGAAGAACATGTCGTTGCTGTACAGCATATTTCTCGCAACAACAACCCGTTCACTCATTTCAACGTCACAGTGTGGTGTGAATGGTGCCGGTATAGATATTTATGAGTATATATATATATAATCAAGTGAAGAAAGAAATAAGTAAAAACATACGTATATTTAAGTTAAAACCATGTCGAATAAATCCCCTTAAAATAATAAGATCTCTTCTCTAATGCGCTCACTCTAGGTCTCTCACTCGCTTCAGAAGTGGATCCAAACTTGACAGCATTTTCTGAATTTTGCAGATACACACATATGAGAGTTCCCGAAAAAGAAAAAGAAAAGTGGTAAAGTGTGTGGTGGTGTTCCGCTAAAAAAAAATTTACTTACATCATTGGGCTATTGCTGGGTGGAAAAGGGCAGGGGACGGAAGCGGGAAAGTGGGAGAGATGCGATGGTGTTCCCTACTTGTATCGCTAGTTGTGCAGTCTGGCTGGCAGCAACCGGGAGTTCGTATTGGAGAGGATATCGTCTACTATCTCAGAACTGTATTTTTTTTCTAGTACATTTTTATACTTTATTAACGGGTTTTAATGTTATGATAAAATTAGTCGTTTGTGCTTACACGATTATTTTTATCATCATAATATTTTCCTTCCTTTCCTTCTGGTGTGTTTGTTGGAGCAGGAGCTGCAGCAACATCAACAACCTCAGTGGCTCCTGTCTGTGGACGCGGAATGTCTTCAACATGGAGAGCAGAGCAGACATTGGCAGGTCGGCTGAGGTTGTGGTGAGGTGTGGGAAAGTGAGTCTAGTGCTCTGTAGAGCTGTAGAGCTGGTTCGTTTGTTTGCTCAATGACGTCTGTTTGTCGCTCTTGTCTCGCTCACTGGTTTGTTTTCGAGACAGATATGGAGTTGGCACACAGATGACTGTTTCTGGAAATTGTGGTGAATATCAACTGGCATACATCACATACATGCGAGACACAATCGCCAGCAGTGTAGCAGCAGTCGTAGCTTCGCTTTTCTTTACTGGGTGGTGGCAATGCCTAGTGTCTCGAAGGCTCCCGACAGCAAAGCGGATAGCAGCAGCAAGCAGCTGATGGCAACGGATACTACTTTACACACACCTGGCCAAGGTCATTTCAGTGTGTCCGTCCCATGTTCATAAAACGTTAATGGTGATTTCCAAGCACAGAAAATGGCATCCACTGATACCGAGAGAATGTATTATCGTTGTTTCTGTTATCGGCAGAGGCATATATGGTGCTATGTCCTCGTCACCGTCATGTCATTCCTCGCCTCGTCTCGTCCGCAAAGTTAAAAAAGTTGTGTGTTTCTAGATTAGGTCATGAATACCCGAGGCTACGTCTGCTTGCTTTTCTTTTTTAGCAATATCTGCTTCGTCTCTAATCGGTTTTTTTTCTTTTCAACTTCCAGAGTACAATACTAGTACAAAAAAGCGATAATTAGATTGCAGGTACATTGGCTTGAATAGTAAAGGATAATTACGATAATTCGTTACTTCGAGCTGAGTGTTCGTCTCTTTCGGCTATCAATGTTCTCGAGTATTTACCACATAACTAAAGATTGTTACAATCCCGTCATGTTCCCCAATTCGAGAGTTTACATATCTAAGACTTTTTCACTCAACAAACAACATATGCTGCGACTCATCGTACAGTGACTGACTAAATGATGTAGTTGTAGAGTGGTCGAAAGATGATAATGCACTCGCACTTTAATACTCTTACCTAGCCTCTACCAGTTCTCTTTACCCCGTCAAGTACGTCATCTTTTTGTTGTCCGTCAAATGAAATCGCCGCAGTTCCACTATACACAGGCCTTTTTTTCTTTCGCTTATTACATGAAACCTTTTTTGCGCCTGGAGTAATCTCAGTACTAGAGACACAGCATCCATCCCGGTCCGTGTATACTCACAATGTTATTAATAGCTCCAGAACTATGGCTTGGTACTACAGTGATCATCTCGTAAGTTCGCACCAAAGTGACTACTTGGGTATTAGAAAACAACACTTTGCATAGCGTCATACTAACACGGTCTGAAGCTCTTTCTTGCCTTCTTTGAGTGAAAACCTTGTGGTATAATCCCTCGAATCAACATTCTGAACCGTAGCCCTTGCTTACTCGAGAAGATGTCTCCATCTATTCCCGTGTCTCGTCCATCTGCTCTTGCTTTGGTCCATCTATCTGTATCCTTGTTATATGTATGTAACCACAGAAAACGAAAAAAAATATGTTCCAGCTCCCACTTTATGCAAGATTGTTATTCCCAATCGAGACCCAAACGGCAGATTCCCCTTCTCTTTCACGAGGTGGTAGTTTCAGCTTTCCCACATCCAACCATATCCATTCGAACACAGCAGCAATGAGATGATAATACCATGAGCTGATTGACATACAAAGCGATCTTTACTCCCTTCAATCCATCACTCACTGATGCCCATAACTGGTAACAAGAGACATTTTGTTCTTCTCCTTTTCGAAACCAAGATTTCGCTCTAATTTCCGATAATGACAGCCTATGTGTATATGTTGTATTCAGGTGTTTTCAAATTGGCTGGATCAGGATCAAGCTGAAAGCCTAAAAAAGATAATGTAGCTTAGCTCAATATCTTCATGTGCTACGAAACATCACCTTTACCCTAACAATCAAAGCTACTGTTTTCTGTTTAGAAATATACATGACTCCCAGTAGTTCTCCGAGCCTAAGGTTCAAGTCCAAGCTCTAACCTCCACTGGAATCTGCTTCAACACATATTTACATTTCTTTCTAACCCTCATCATAAAAGCTGCATCTCTTTGATTTGGTCCCAGTTCACTTTTGTCACAGCTTTTTACAGTTCTTTAATTCGTTACCATAAATCTTCTCCTTCCATGTCGATCGGAGCATATCGTGAATCCCTGAATTCCGCAAGCAAACTTACTCTTCATATGGGTAATATTCAAGCTCTCACACACCAACTATTTGTACTCCGCGTGAACACTGCTCGCAACCGTTTCAATCATCCAGTTCGACTTTAACGTGTGTCCATATCTCATCAAAGTAATACCCCATGCATATCACGTGCATATACACGTGACATTTATTATCTTTTCTCTTTTCTTTTATCCAAAAAGTTTATGGTAGTTTATATTAGACAGGTAAAAAGCTAATCTCAAAACTCAGTCAAGTCAAGTACTGTCATCGAAGTAGCTGCGAATGAGATGGTCAACGATGAACTTTCAATTGACTACTCATATCAATCAAATGCCATTAAATCGTCTAACGATTCATTCTCAAAGGCTTCAGTGCATCATGGCATCACCTCTTTTGAACAATCACTGATAAAGCTGGTTTCTCTACCTTGTTATTACAATGATACGGGAGAGCTGGTGATGAAACCTAGCGCAGATGCTGTTATTCTTACATGCGGCTGTGTGATCACGGAGCTGCTAGCTAACACACTCATCTCTGATACCAAGATCATCGGAAAGTTCAAATGTCCCATATGTCATTCTACCTCTAAAGTACTGAAGGAGAATATTGAACTAAGGCAGCTATATCAACTTTTAAGAAGCAAGGATATAATAGAAGATGGTATAAATGCCAAGGACCAAGACATCTCTCGAAACAAGAAACAGTCACTTCTTTCTTTGTTCTTCAGAATCTCCAAAACGATCAATGACGAGCAGGTAGAACAACATGATTCACATTCTCTTGGCTCCGACAACGATCAGGTTTCAGAAACAATCTCCTTCAATTCGAACAGCTCCAACACTGTTTCAGTAACCTCATCCAAAAGACCTTCTGCAATGAGTTTCAGAAAGGAACTCAAAACCAGTGAATTGTCCTCTTCTGCCACCTCAATATCACTTTTATCCAAAATCCCCTCAAATAGCATCACTGGATCAACTTTAAGTAGGAGACGTTTCTCTAGCACAAGCAAGCATAAGGAAGAAACTATTGATCCCGAACAAAAAGAGTACATTTTTGTAAAATGTTTTCCGACATTCAGAGCCCATTACACTCACCAAACACACTCAAAAATATTCAAAACAAAATCAAAAACCTTTTCGAACGTTTCCATATCACCAAATTGCAAGTTCTTTGTGTTGTTGAGCTCCAAGAAATGGGAAGTTTTCAAAATCCCTCTATCTAATAATTTTAAGAAGCCTCCTGTCTTATTCTGTTGTGGTACTTCTCATGGCGAATATGGACCAACTTTAGAAAAGTCTAGTAAAGTGGAGAAGAACCCAGATGAGATCAAAGGAGGTGGGTTCAGCCCAAATAATGATCCAGATGGATCCGAATTCAAGAGGAGAATATCAGAATGGGAACATCTTTACTGTGCGTTGAGCAACTCACTACTAGTTATATCTGGTACAAACGGAATTCTGCGGGTGTTTGACTTAAACCAGTATGGTAAACCAATTTATAGCTACTGTTCAAGCTTTCCTATCAGATGTATTGACATTTCACCAAATTCTAAGCTAATTGCATACGGTATTACAGGTAAAGATAGAATAACAGGGAGTGAACAAGCCTTAATAGTCATGCATTCTTTAGAATTCAGTAATTCTAGTACAGCCAATCACACAAATCGCTATCAATTCCTTCAAACAGAGACAGCAGATAATGGGTCAGATGACTTTGAGTTCAATCTTTTGGGTAAGCTGAAATCTGTCGATCCTATAACGATCACCTTTCCATACCATGATCCAATCAACCATATATCATTCTCAGATGACTCAAATTATCTGTCTTGTTCAACTGCGATGGAATCAAGATTTATGACGGTTTCCGTCAAAGATCCTACCAAACCCAAGCTGGTCATGAAAGCAATCAGATCGCTGGATACTTCACTGGAGAGTGAAGGCATCACTTCCTTCAAGATGTTTCCGAACAACAAATACATGGTGGTGTCATCTGTCGCGTTCAACGCACCCCCAATAATTATAAACAATAATATCAAAACAATTGGATCATCATCATCTGTTACAACTCCATCCTCATCATCGAATTCTGGCATGGCTTCAACTATAGGAATGTCCACAGATATGGATTCAACTTCAGATATGATGGCTTCTAGACATCATCAAGCTCCTTTATCATCATCCACCTCGACATCAAAATCACAATTGGTTCAAACAGTTGCACAGCCTAAGCTACTACAACGTTTAAGCGAAGTTGGTGATAATATACATAAGGTTGCCATCTCTCCAAGAAATGACTCCATTGCACTTCTAGACAAAAGCGGCACAGTGTACTTGATGTTTGCAACAAAGATGGACGATGCAAACTCCAAGAGACTGGTTATAGTAGATCAAGTGTCCAATTCTTTCAGAGTAAGAGAAAGTGCAAGTTTACGCTTCAGCAGAGATGGACATCAGTTATTTATTGTTGACAGAAAAGGTGTCTTATACATTAATGATTTTAGCGCCGGTCTTCCATCCAGCCCAGAGATCACTCGGTGCAAGCAAGTGTCCAAAGAATGAGCACAACTATACTATATTCAGATATAATTTAATGACATGACGACATCACGAACCGAAGATCTAAGATATCAGATAACACTTTTACTATGACTCCCCTAAGAGTGTCTCAACCAAAGTAGAACTTTCAAACTCCACTGAAGCCCCACTTGTTAGGCCCACTATCGATCAACAGTAAATGACTCGAAAAGTGAAATGCCGAACTCGGATAATGGGAAACGGTGAATTTGCCAGAAAAACAATGCAGCTCTAAGATGAGAAGATAGTGGGTCAGATGGTCGGAGTTTCAAATATACAATAGTCATGAGAGTGATACTCCGATAGCAATAGTTTGACGCAAGCCCTCTTCGTCTTTAGTTCCTGGATGTTTTTGTGGTGTTTTGTTATCTGTTTAAGAACAATAGTTGTTGTTGTATCATGCATAAAGATGAAAAAGTATATAACTAGGGTGTTTTGCACAATGTTTCTTTTATCTGTTCAAAACAAGTTGACAGGTTATAACTGTTCCCTTATCTCTAACGTTCTATTACCATTCACTTCATTCACAGCTGTATCTATCGCTATCTGAGACTGGTGAATTCGGGCCTTCTTATCTCTATATACTTTGTGTGTGGTGAAGAAATTTTACAACATATATAAACATGACATTTTCTGACTTTGTTCTCGAGAAAAGACTAGAAAAATATGACACACTACCTCATCTCAATCCTAAGGAGCTGGAGGATATAAGAAAGAAGACCAGCTCAATACTGAGCCAGATAGGAAATGACTACTTTTCCAAAGAAAAGGTGCTTGACCCAGAGAACAAGCATCATCATACCCATGCGCATGTGAAGGAAGTCGATCATGTTAATACACGGCATTTTTGGAACGAGTTCCCAAGATTACAGAGCAACAACGATATGAGCTATCATGAAGAAGATATAACAATGAGGTTCATTGTTGACTACTTTTTCAACAAGGATAATAAAGGTAAATAGACAAGAAGATACTATGCTGTCCAAGGCGGCGATAGATTGTTTCCATATAAGATATACTTGATTTGTCATACTAGAGGAGATGTTCTATATTTTATGAATTTATGAATTGTGATCATGATTGATTGCATTAAAATGTAGTATGTAAACTGTAGGGTTATTTCGAGGACATTGGCAATTTGGTTTCATTAATTAAATCGTTCAATCGTTCATTCATACGTCTTCCTCTTCCTCTTCCTCTTCCTCTTCATCTTCCTCTTCATCAAATGTTTGGCCTAGTTTTGGTGCATGCTCCGAATGATAGTGCAGCTTTCTAGCTTCGGCAAACGACATTTTTTGAGTAGGTGGCTCCTCCTCTTCTTCTTCGTCATCAGCATCGTTGTCTATCTTGTTCAGAAGCGGATTTGCGATAGGGATATGTTCGTTGTGATAATGTTCCTTTCTGAGCTCCTCAAATGATTTTCTACCGCTGCTTGGGTTCGGTATCTCGACAGAAGCGTTTTTTTCAATGCTGTTCATTTTGTCCAACTCGTCGACTTTGAACTCTGGCTCTCCCAAAGAAAAATTCTCCAAGTCCTCCCTCTCCTCCTCATCATCTTGGTAATATTCGTTCAATTCTGGCAAAGTGGCGTTTTGAAAAGGGGTTTTAGGTTCATCAATTGTCTGGCCTAGGTTCTCCATGATGGTTTTCTGGAGTTCTTCATTTTCGGAAAGATTCTGTTTATTCCATTTCAGCCTCTCTTCGTTACTCATCTGCGACTTTTCAGTACCGTCTCCCATTGAATTCAATGTATCAATGTCTATTGCTTTCTTTAGCGCCGCATTCAATTTAGTGTTCTTGAGGACCTGTGCTCTGAACTCCTTAGTGGAGTCAGCGATCTTGACATCCTGATCCTTATCCAGCTTGTTCTTCAAGATTCCTCCCATAACGTGATTAGCTTGCTGTCACTTTGAAAATTTGTACTTGTTCTTCTACCACAAAGAGAAAAGAAAACAATTGGTGTAAGTACTTATGTAGTAGGGAAACAAACAGAAAATGGCAAACTCCAAGTAAAAGAAGATATTGTTTCTATACAGAAATGGAAATGCTGGGCCAACCATTACTCACGTGACTATTCTTTTTTTCCATCTTGTGGGTATAAAAAGGCTGAATTTTCGCATTTTTCTCATTCTTGATTTTGTTTCTGTTTCGCAACCAGCCAGAAGATCAATATCGATTTGTAACTTACATCGAACATGGTTCTTGCCTTTTACCAGAGCCATCCGGGTATTGTCTTTTACAATGGCTGTGTCCTTGTATTTTTTGGAAACTTCATTGTCTCTATGACAGATTGAGCAAGCTTGTCTGGCCAATCTTTGTTGTGGAATTCTCTTTTTAAGTAATCCTTTGTGAGTGCACAAGTATTATTTAAAATGGGCATCAAACATTTGGCTGAGTAGATGTTAGGCTTTGTTCGCTACTCTAAGCATATATGTATACTACGGTATCATTCGCTCGTTTTAAATCGCCTACATTACATATTCTTGTTAAACAGCCATATGAAGCTACATTTCCCCTCCGTCTTTCGTAGCTAGTTTCCTGAGTTCTAGTCCCTCCTAGCATTTTATCTGATACACGTTCGACACTGCTTCTCGACAGGTTAAACTTTCCTTAGCTTTCTCTTGTCCTCGGATAAATTTGTTTTTAGCACATTCCACGCTTCTTTTCTCCTTTTTGTGTAACCTGAAAATTAGACGAAAAAAAAAATAACGGTACGAAACGCCAATTTTTATAAAAGGGAAGAAAAAAATTGATTTCAGATCTGGTGAAAAGCGCCCAAGAAACATAACAAAACAAACTCGAAAGAAACAAAACAAGACAAACCCATACGCGTTATTCGCTTCAGTTTGTGTGCTGCATTGATATATCCTGTTATTGCCAATCTAGATAGCAGCTTGTCGCGGTTTCTAATTCAATTTCTGTGCGGTTTTGATCCAATCTGGATTCTTTTTTGCACATTCCTAAGTACTCGCTGACTTCAAAAGCACTTGTCGTCCGTTTGTCAGCAAAGCAGAAGCAAGAGAGATTCATTTGTCTTTGTTTTTGTTTTCGGAGCTAGTTTCCTGGTATCTTTCCATTGAAGCTTGACAGCCGCTGAAAGACGCAAGATTTCAGATTCTGGATCGTTTGTGAGACGAGAGAAAGAAAAATTGACTTTATAGTCGGTTCTTGATAGTGTTTCGCCCCCTTGGTTCCATACACGTTGCTGTAGCTGTCATCTCGCCTATCTCAGTTCAATTTAGTTTGGTTTGATCGTGCTTGGCTACTAATCTTGTGTTGATTTATCTACACTCTCATAGACACAAGTCCTCTGTCATCTATTTGCTTTTAGAACATATAGCTAGCTTCTAGCCCATTTGAACCGATTGACCCACCCACTGATTCGCTCATTCAATCATTTGCTCTTTTGTTATCTATTCATCCATTATTTACTGATTTATCCTAACTAAAGAATCATGGCGTTTCATCCGCATCACTCTTATACGTATGGGCATGACCTTCCATCATCTACCATAGAGATTTCGAGGTATAATCAAGCTCCAACTGGTTCTCACTGGTCCACTGAGATAAGCTCTTACCCAATGAGCATCACAACTGCTTTTCCTGATATACAGAAAAGAGCAGACTCGGATACTGAATCCAGATCCAGAGTAACCAGATCAAGAACATCCGCTACAAGTTGTGAAGGCAATAAACAACAATGTCAAAAAGGTACAGATCTTGGTGGAACAACCATCGCCTTGGCAGTGGCCATTCCTGTTGCTGTTTTCTTGATAATTATTGCATTCTTCGTTTGGAGATCTTACAAAAAGGGAAAGAAAGAATCAGAAACTGATAATGACCCAGACTTCTATGGAGAAACTACGATATTACCTGATTACCCAACTCCCGATAATTCAAACTTTAGAGGTGCTAATGATAGATATTATCAAACTGACAGTCAATCATTCTATTCCTTGAACCCATTTGGTAATGACGCAAGTGGCCATAATAGTCGATATCCATCACAAGCTATCAATCCTCCCCCATCAGCTCGTGTTGCAAGTGAGAGGTCATCAGATCAACCTTATTACGAGAACATTCCACTGCCTTACCATCATCATCTAGGCTCAAAACACTCTTTAGATGAGTTTGCCAAGCACACTTTAGGTAATGAATACTCCGGTTATGCTGTGTCGAGGCCAACCTCAAGAACTACTTCGAGAAATGACGTATCATCTCTTTATCGAGCACAGTCACCTAACTCCTCTACTTTCAACCTAAGTCAACAACAACAACGAAGAGCTGCCACTGAAAGGGCGTTGTCCAGTGAAGACCCAACAACAACAGCTGAATCTTCTTATAATTTGGAGAAGAAACAAAATTTTGACGAGACTACTGCTATGCAACCTGATCATAATGAAGACGATGGTGACATCTTTAGTGATAAATACCTTGATGTTAATGATGCTGGAAGTAACCACCATCACAGACAAAATAGCGATCTATCCTACATCGAGGATGAGCCTGAAGTTATTATCTCCTCTAAACCTGACACCGAACCTAATGAAACTGATAAAAATGAAAGAGTTAAAGGTCTGAAGATTGCTAATCCAGACGCTGAACAAGTAGACGATGATGAAGATGATGAGGATATCAAAAGAATGAAAAGTGTCTATCGTGTTTACTTTGACAGAGAGAACTCGATTAATAATAAAGCAGCTGTTTCTGAATCAAGGGCCGAAGAAGAAGTACCACCTTTGCCTGCTTTACGTGACTCACTGGTTCAAGCCAATAACAAGCATGTAGAGGAAGGGGAATTATCATCTGTCAAGGAGGAAAAGGATAGTATTAGTCAGGATAACGAGGAAAGTGTCACTCATATTGATAATGAATACACTTTTGAGCAACAACCCATCAATGAAGATGGTTTCCATCCAGTAAATCCTTTAAACAATGTTGAAGAGACAACAAACCCCCGCAGAGCTGTTTCCTCAATCTATTCAACTATTCCTCTACAACAATTTGGTCAAAATCAACAAGAAAATCTGCCATCACAACAATATCACGCACCACAACATTTGCCGGAACAGTACCCTTCACAACAGTATTCAAACCAACAGTATTCAAACCAACAGTATATAAATCGTCAATATCAACAACAGCAACGAAGCTATCCATCGTCAAGAATTCAAATGCCTCTTTACAACGAACCTGGGGCACCGCAAGTTCCAGCTCCAAGTAAGATGAATTATGACTCCGTTGTCACGAACACCGAATATGCACCAACCAAATCACTCACCGGTGGCAGTAGACCTTCAGATATGGAAGTCAAACCATTCAATCCTATCCATTACTCTGACCAAATTTTTCAACCAACTTCCCCAAGTACACCAAGCACTCCAACTTTCGACATGCAACAACCCGGTCCGCTCCACGATGTTGCACCACCATCACCCCACCATATCAGACAAAGCATTGTCATGGTGAATCCAGTGGAGATTGGTAAACCAAAAGTGTTCAGACCTGCTGGGTCGTTCACACAATACCAACAACAAAGTGCTAACAGTTCGAGAAACGGTAGTTTGACCAGTCAATCGCTTGCCTTCAATCAACAACAAGGTAGCGATTATCTTCCAAGAAGTGGAAGTCAAGCAGATTTGAGAAAGCAATTGGGATCAAGTGATAACTACTCATTTGTTTGAAAAAATTATGTTTTCTATTGGATCATTACTAGACTGTGTATTTATTATAATAGACTCTCAAATTTGAAAGGATCAAAGTATGTAGGAGGTCGAATATCAGTCTCCACTACAAAGAAAACAGGACGGCATATAACATACACCTCAAGCTAAATCAAAATCGTCAATCTTGTTTCTGTATTTCAACAAGTTTTCTTTGATCTTACTTGAATCAACCCAAGTTAGGTAGTCTTCCATGTTTCTTGTGACTAGAAAAGCTGGATCTGTGATCACATTAGGGCCCACCCTGACGTGGCCTTGTTCAATAAACGTGACAGCGTCTTTCAAATTTTCACTCATCTTCAAACGACACATAACGACACCAATTCTTCTTCTACATATGGCACTCACCGTTACCTTGTTCTCTAAATCAGAAATTTTTGACTTGGTTGCCAGTATGCCCATGGAATACAGCTTTTCTAGTAGCAGTTGTTCGTGTTTTATTCTAAAGGGATCATTCGGTTGTAGCAGAGCTAGTTTGTTCGCCAACTTTCTGATAGAACCGCATAGTTTGTTATATTTGTGGTAGTCTTCACGATTCTGTATATAATAAGTTCTCATCACCTGAGCGTCCCGGTGTCCTCCATCCTGCTTCCAGTCCAGGAAGTCCACTTTCTTCAGCAGTTTTTTCTCATGATACTTTAGTTTTCTCACCATATTCACAGACCTTCACCTTCGAGCAATAAACACACCAGACTCTATTCTGATCATACCAATATTCACATATAAAAAAAAAAATTATTTCTCAACTTGATGAGCGTTACCCGACTTCAGGTTTTTATTTTTTTTTTTTAGTTTCTGTATCGAAAAAAAGTGGAAAATTCGAATGACATTTAATGTAATTGAAAACAAAACAAAACAAAGCAAGTGCTATCGGTTACTTGGTCGCATTCACTGTTCTAGGTCGTGGTTAAATGCTTTCGTCATCTTTTAGAACAGTTGTGAAGAGAAATTTCTCATCGTCGGTGATACGACCATCACACATTGGATCGTCTCCTATACTCATTCCAGAAGAAGTGACCATCCAAATCAGTAAATTGGATGAGCCAATCATCAAAACAAAGGGGAGATCAACATTAACGCTATCACAAAATGCAAAGATCATAGGACCAAAGGGTGAACTGAACCTTGCAGTTCCAGATTTCATGAAATTTGAAAGAGACAACACAAAATTGAGTTTGAGCGTTGAGAATGAAGCTAATAAAACCCAGAAGTCCTTATGGGGAACTATCAGATCAACCATATATAACCATGTTTCTGGTGTTACTGAGGGACATCTGGCTATCTTAAAATTCAACGGTACTGGTTACAGAACTCAAATAGAGGAGAGAGATGGTAAACCGTATGTGTGGTTGAAATTAGGTGCTTCTATTCCTCGTGGTCTGTTTGTTCCAGAAGGACTAAGTGTTTCATCCCCATCTACTACTAGAATCATTGTTGAAGGTATTGATAAGCAGCAGGTTAGACTATTTGCCGCAAATATCCGTCAGTTCCACCCACCTGAGCCTTACAAAGGTAAAGGTATCTACCTAGATGGTGAGACTATCAAACTTAAAGATAAGAAGATCAAATGATTCGATGCCAAATCAGCTCATGTATATATTTTTCACTCAATCAAACAGATCAAAACTCACACTCTCATTTTTGTTTTCGCCCTCTTCGTATACACCCTCTAACCTACAATTGAATTTCTGTTTATCTATGTCTATTACTGTAACTCACTCTGATAAATTACTTCTCAAAATTTCTAATGCTACCAAGCCTCCTACCATACTGGGTACACTTCCAAGTAAGTGCCCCCTAAACCCCTTGTACATCCAATCAAACCAACTTAGCCCTGACTTTGACCTGATGAAAATCAAATGGTCAAGTGAGTCAAGATAAGTGTTGTAATATCTCAAGAACCATCTCCTTCTAGCCTGGTACTTCTGATTTGAAGTCAACTCTAATGAATTTGTAACAGGTTTTGTGTTGAAGATGTCATACGCCTCTAATCGTGAATAATGGATATTTTGAAACTTTGAAATTGGGTACTGTAATGAGAGTAAAGATAAGGAAGCTGTTATTCCACCTAAAAACACAAATGAGGTTTTCAGTAACTTGAAACTTGAATCTTGGTTTGATTCCTGCAAGAAACGTTCTTTTGATTGATGAAATTCACTATCAAACAACATCTTCTTGTAGTATCTATAGCTCAAGATTCTGTTCTTCGTGAAGCTATAGCCTTGGTTCTTGATTGTTTCGAAAACACAAAAATAGGTAGCAAAGCCTACACTTTCTTTTACAAAACTCAGACCAGCCCCAGCAAACACACCAGTAACGCCTATTTCTTTGAGTTTCATCAGACCAAACTTCCACAGATTGCTATGTTCACCTTTTAAGAGTTCATTAGCTGATGATCTGGCATAGATCGCATCGATCGGAGCTGCTGCTAAAGACTGTGCAGAACCAGCAATGAAACCAGCTCTGAAAGTATCCCAAACCCTTGGATCTGTCGTCACATCTTTGCGGCCATCATTTAAATGCTGTAGTGAAATCAAATATGAAGTATACAACACAACACCTGTCGCTGAATTGGCTATCAGTGGAGGTAACACTCGTTCTGGAAAAAATCTCCAGCCATATCTTCTTATAGCCTGAACAAGAACACCAAGCGACGAGTCTCTCCAAAACTTGTACTCCCTTGTCGGTGGTGATGGCCCATTAACGAACAATCGAGTGATCGCCATGTAATCCACACGTGCAGGCCTAAACAGCTTCACTGGTGTTCTCAAGTAAAACGAAGTGAATTGATACATCAAGGCACGAATACCTGCTGTAGATGCTCCCACAAATCGCGACAAACCAGGTGTGAGCTCCCGTGAATCTGATTCCCTCGTACCAGATACCTCAACAGCACAGGAAACTGTCATATCATTCTTTTTCGATAACAAACGCTTCTACCAAAACTATAAACAGATCTCTATCTCAATAAATTGTACCTCATCAAATAGACATGAAAAACATCAAAAATGACTGTAAATGGAAGATGTCTATAAAAGGTAATTTTATTATGTTTTTGGAAAAAATAAAAAAAAAAAAAAACAGAAAATTCATCAAAATCCGTAATAAAGGCTCAAGGCAGATTTAAGTGACAAGAGTCAGCAGAATAATGAACTCTATGTTGGGACTCAAGTGTCTCAGAGCACAGGTATTCACACCAGTGCCACGTCTTGTGCGTACAGGTGCATCTTTAAGATCACCTTCTACTATCCAGCCAGTAGTCATCCCAAACAGCCCAAATCATTCACCAACAAATGGGTATCTTAGAAGAAGACTGCCTTCCAGAACAGGGTTGATTGCATTGAAAAGAGGAATGGCACCTTGGTTCAACAAGGAAACAGGCGAGCAGTTTGTCGTAACAATCTTACAGGTGAACCAAGTAGAGATTTTGTACAACAAGACTATTGAGAAAGAAGGGTATAATGCTGTGCAAGTCGGTTATGGCTCCAAGAACCCAGAAAAAGTGTCGAAGCCATTGTTGGGACATTTTGCCAAAGCTCAGGTAAACCCAAAACTGAAAGTTGCAGAGTTCATGATCAAAGGAAAAGAGGGATTACTGCCAGTTGGAACTGAGTTGAAGGCTGATCATTTCAAGATTGGACAATATGTTGATTTACAAGGTGTTTCTAAGGGGAAAGGTTTTGCAGGTGTAATGAAGCGTTTCGGATTCAAAGGTCAAAGAGCTTCACATGGTACCTCTTTGACACATAGACACGGTGGTTCTTACGGTGCCAACTCTACTCCAGGTAGAGTGCTACCTGGAAAAAGAATGCCTGGTCATATGGGTGCGAAAAGTTCAACAAAGCAAAACTCTCTTGTGGTCGATGTTGATAGCGAAAAGGGCTACATTCTTGTCAAGGGCTGTGTTCCAGGCCCAAAGGATTCTTTCGTTAGAGTTTCTGATGCCATCAAAAAATTATAAAATCTGAAGTTACATGCTACTGTATATAGGAAATAGAAATATAACTAATGAAAGACTACCCTAAACTACCAAGAAATTCAGTTGTTAAAGATATGTGATTGTGGAGTACAGGTATCAACACATTTTTAGCTATATAATCTCTCAGAAAAAACACATGGTTTCAATCGTCTTCCATTTCTGATGGTTTCAACAAACCACCAACTTTTGCATCCTGTTCTTTTTTCAATCTTTGTCTCTCCAAGTTCTCTACCTCTCTATCTTCGGCGTACAGGTAATCTGTAGCATCTCCACCATACTGTTTAATCTGGACCAAAAAGTCTCTCAATGTACCTCTGAAAGCGTTTTGATCTTTATGTTTGGCGATCAAAGCTCTAATGAACCCTTCCACTTGATCCTGCTTCAAATGAGGGAAGGCGTTGATCAACATATTAGCCAAATACTGTTTTAAGTAATCTGAGTTTGTAGTCCCTTGTGGTGCTTGTTCCGGTGAGTATAATGGTTCTGAAATGAATCCATTCTCCACTAGTTCAATCAAAATGGATAGTAACTGTGACTGTAATCTGAAACCTGCTTTATGATCGGAGTCAGTAATAACATAAAATGTATCATTTAAAATTGGGAAATAAAAATTTTGGAAAAAGGCAATAGTGAATGGTGTTTTGCCCAATTTTTCCACGTTTTTCAACAACTCAACTGCCAAATCTAATCCATGACTTTCGACTGTTCTGTTGTTATGTTTGAACGCCCACAAAATTGCGTTGACCAGTGACTGAAATGCAGGGCCACTTAATTGTAATAAAGCACCGAATGATTTCAAATTGATTTCCCTCAGTAGTTTGTAGAATTCAACTCGATGTTCTGGATATTCTGTAAAATCTTTGTTAATCATATCCAATGTTGGCTCAAAAACATTTTGTAAAACAGTTACCAGACCCTCTGGGATCATGCGACCAACTCTGGAAACAACCACCGTTAAACAACTTAGAACTTCAGCGTCTCTAGCATCCGGAACATTGCTCTTGTAATCAACTAAAATAGTTACAAATAATGGCTGGATCAAGACAGAAACAACCTGATTCAAATCTTCAGCTTTAGAAATGTATGCCTCGACTAAATGAAGAACTTCCTTTTTGATAGTTCTTAAACCACGGACTTTTGGAGTTTTGGTTGCGATCAGTCCACTTTCAGCGACTGCGTCTGAGATCATGGTGGAAACTGCTTTATATAATGATAACATGTTTTCATAAATTTGTGCCAGTTGATTATAGAAACCAGCACCCAATGAGGTGCAGACCGCAACGTTAGTCTTGATGATATTGGCTATGATTTTGACCGTTTCTGTGTTCACCAATAACTGAGGGTCCTCACCAGCTTTAGCAACAATTGCGGTCCAAGCAGTATTTGGCAAACTCATCAAATCAGCTAACAGTTTCTCCCTTATAGGTTGAACAGTTTGAGCTCCAATTATGTAACCACAAGCTTCATAAAATGTGTGGACTTGTTGTGGGTGAAGATCTTCAGTGATTTTCTGGATATCCCGAATGATTTCATCGATAAATGGTTCATTCTCATCGGCTTGTTGAACAACAAAATGACGACGACATTTCAATGTGATTTTCATGAAAGTATCACAAGCCATATCTTGAACACCTTCATGTGTTTCATGCATAAACTCGAACAATTTATTGATAACTGTCTTCAGAAACTTCCAATGAGCTTTCAAAAATCTCGGATATTGACCAACGATATACATAATATTAGAGGCAACAACGGCTTTATTATCCTTACCACGTTTCATATCTGTCAAAGCCAATAAATGCTTGATAACAGCAACTAGAAATCTTTTTTCCATATCTTCGTTCATGGAACCAGATATAGAACCGATGGCCCAACATAGTGTGTTTATATTGTGCCAAGACCACTCAGAACCATCAATCTGTTTGTTTAACTTCTCACTCAGGATTTTTTCAGTGTCAACAACATCTAAATGGGTCAAGTAAACAAGTACTTCCCTCATAGATTTGTAAAGGGTGATTGTATCTGATTCTTTAACAAACTCACGAACTATTTCACCTTCATCGTTTTGAACAACTAGAACTTCCTCAGGTTTTGCCATTGATTCGATAATTACCAATCTCAGCTCTGATAAGATGTTTTTATAGATGTGCTTTCTCAATGGGTATTGTTCTAAAAGAGCAGGGTCTGGTGCACCACCTGAAGGGGAAAAGGCATTTCTGAAAGTAAGCTGCATCATTGGCGTCAATTCATTGGATGGAAGGTTCTGAACTTCTTGAAATAATGAGGAAACTAACTTACTCCAGTAATCTAAACAGGTTTTGAATAGCTCTCGTTCTTCAATTCTGGAAAGTTGAATCAGATATTCATGAGACGTGATTAACAGGTTCAAATCCTTTTTGGCCTCCACAGCTTGAACATGGTTACCCAAAAATGTACTGATAAACATGGCCAAGTCTTGTAAAAAGGCCTGATCACTAGCATTAGCGACTGTGTAACTTTTTTTCAACTCGACATTTGGAGGAATTACATGAGAAATTCCTTCCATAGCATTAGCAAACATGGTAACAAGTTTGTCATCGTAGTTTGGAGGTGTCAAAGAAGAAATTTCAGTTAGACACTTCAAAGTTACAGCTCTTGTGTCCTGTGGCTGTAAAAACTTTGAAGTTAATAGATTGATCAAATCTGTTTCAAAAACATATCCTAGAGGAATCCATTGTAAATATCTCAATAAGGAGTTTAAAGTAGCCACAATCAAGGATGGTCTAGTCGCCTTATCTAAGACTTCATAGCAAAGTTTGAAGATTTCTGCAAACTCCTCATTCATTCTTGTTTTCAAGTTTTTGATCTTTGCTTGAGTCATTTGTTCAGAGGAATAGTCAAATACTTCTTCAGATAACAACTTCAAAATCACCATATTATTTTCACAAACATTGAAACCTGCTCTTGACGACTGAACAATCTCTGGAATGAAGCTTGGCCAGTTTTCAGGCCATTCCTGTTTCAAAATTTGAACTAGTGTTAAATCACATTTGTTGATTAATGACTTCTGCTGATGAAATGTTTCGTCATCATCACATTGAGCAATAATCATATTGACGACAAAGTTTCTAATACCTTTTCTCTGCTCATCTGGTAACAATTTCCATTTGGTATTGATCAGTTTATCTAAAATTGACAAACCGATATACTTGGTTTGTGAGTTATTACTGTATTGTAAAATTTGATCAACTTTTTGCCATGCATCTGGATGTTCCTGAAATTTAGTGATCACATCTTGAGCAGTCTTTTGTTCTATACCAGATCCTCTATAGAAGGTCTCCACAACTTTATCTAAAAGTGAAACATCCAAATCTTTGGAAAAATCTAAGATTGAGTCCATGTTGACGTTCTAGATTGAATGTTAGTATCAGCCTTCCACAATTTAAGCATTCTTAGCCTAGAAGGGTCTTTCCTTGGACATTGGAGCAGGAGAGAAGAGTTGGTTTTCCAGGATTGGAAAAATGTGATCCTCTGCTAGCCCTCATCTCCTGTTAAAAATTTAGGGGAAAAACCAAAAAAGTTTGAATTGAATTCATCTCTCATATGAGAGCTTCAGGATTCAATCCGAGTATATACCCAACTAGATAGAAATACAACACATTGTACTTACAGTTCTGTGGCTCAGATCTTTCTAACTTTCAATCAATAAACCAAGGAGTGGCTTTCTTAAAAAAAATATAGTCCGGTTTTTAAAATAGTAAGCCTTCGATAGAAATTACTTTGTTTGTTTACCGATATCTGTATGAATCAACCAAGTCCGTTTTCTCCAGCGAGAAGCAATTATCACTCAATTGATTGTTAAAGCGCAGCTGACTAAAGACTAGAATTGCCATTAAATATTTTGATTTGTTTTTTTTTACTGAGTTTGTTGTGTTTTGATTTTGAGTATCGGAACTCGTTTTGTATCCTCGGAACTACAAAGCTGAGAACCACAAGACTACTTGAACTTGAAGAACCATGAAAGCGATGGAAACGGCTGTTCGAGTGCGTATTGTAGACGGGTCTACGGATATAGAGGTAAGTCAGCGGGAAAGAAAGAGTCCTAGCTTTCATGAATCTACTAGATATTTTCTATTTTTCTTGTCAATTACTGAATGGTAACAGGATTGTTCACAGTACACAAAAAGTAATGGTGCCATTCTTATGTAGTTCAAGGTATGACTACTTCTCAGTAATTTGTCTCTTAAGTCATTGATGTTTACTCTGAGTGCATTCTGATTGACAGTCATAGGATCCATTCTAGATGACATTCCGATTCGTTGATTGATTATCTTCAACTAAACAAGTAAATTTCTCTTGAGGTCCGACGGCAATACCGAAAGATTTCCAGGTGCAGGTCTACTTATTGTTTAATAATATCATACATATATTGGCGAGATAATAGAGTGAAACTTATGGATTTTGAAATCTGTTGACCAACAGTTAATCTCAAGTTAACCAAATTTGTTCATTGTTTCATTCTCAAAATCTGTTTGGCAGCCGCATTTGTTGCATCACGTTTGGTGTCTTGACGTTCAATCAGGAAAACATCCAGACTAGAAATAACAGTAGTAATGGGCGTAATGGGGGTAATGTGTAATGGGAATTCTGAATCTGAGTGTCAATATCGCACCAGTTTCTATGAGACCGAACTTGGCTCAGACTTTTGCTTCATTTGTAATGTGTCAGCCAGCCAAACTAACTCAAAAAACTTTCGATAGGATGTAATACTCAGGCCGAACGATTTTACCTCTCCTTAGTATCCTATCGTGTGGCCCTTCCTCTGCAAGTTCATAACCCAGCTTTCTGTACCAATAGTATGCCTCATTATCACTGAAAACAGTCAGTTTTGTTCCTACCAGTCTCTCAATAGATAATCCTGGGATGGACAACTGAAGCCTGTAACTCTGGACCAGATTATGGAAGCTTTCCATCAAAGCTTTACCAACACCCTTGAATTTCCATTCAGGATGAACTTGAATTTCATATAAATACAGGACTAAGCCGTTGTCTTCAGTTAATACGAACGAGACAAAGGCTACAACGTTGTTACTTGAGTCACAGTAATAGACATATATCAATCCATCTTCTTGCATCTCGATCAATTTGTCATGTTCCCATTTTGTACCCTTGTGTTTGGAGTATAAACTACCAATACTCAATTGCATTAACTGAATAAACCTTGAACATTCTGCACCAGTATTATCGGGAGAATGCAGTATATTTCGTACAAGATGTCCCCTCCCTGTTGGCTCAAGGACAGCAGGGAACGTGTTCTCAACAATGGGAATCTGGTCTACTGGGTCAAAGTTCATGATATTATCAAGGTAGCCATATTATCAGAGTAAATGTCCAGTTTTGTATCTATTGACACAAATTTTTCAGTTTTCTCATATCAAAGTGAAACAAGTAAACAAACAAAGCTCCATGAAGAAACGCACTCTGGTGAATTTTTGAGACAAAAATTGGAATAGAACAACGGAGATTGCTAGACCATACTTCTTCACTGCGTAATCAACTTGTGTATTCAAATCAATAATGAGTAGCGATACGGCACCTTTGAAGCTGTTTATAAATTTTCATCTGGTCGTGTCACTTGATGCAATACACCCGATGTCAGCCAAGCCCTATCATATTGTGAATTTCAATTGCATTCAAACTTGCTAAAACCTGATTTGCAGTGGCTAATGACTTGTTTACGAGTGTTGACATACCACTGTCTGAATTTGTTAATTATTGTGTCTGAAGATTGTAAGCTGCATATGTTCTAGGCTTTCTGAACTGGCATTGAAGTCACGGCGATACCATAATGAATGGCTTTCAAAGTTAAAAATCCAGTTTTGAAAGCGCAGCAGAACAAAGAGATATGGGTCAGTGTCTCGGAAGAAGTAGGGATTTTTTGGTAGCTAAAAATCAATGCTAAATTAACAAGATCGACGACTCGATGTGAACTCAGATGCACAAAGGCAAAACGGCTCAGATCTGAGAGCAAATTTGACAGAAGTGATGCTGTCTAATAAGTTCAGCGTTGAGGTATAAACATGTCTTCCAGGCTTCGGCTATTCTGGCTTTGAATAAAAAACCTATTACCAATCAGGATATAATGGACCTTTTAATGTCATGTGATGTACAAACTTTGAAAACATTCTTGTTATGGATCAACCTTGCATCTTATGTGGATACACTGATTACTCTTTCAGGATAATTGTGTTTCAGTGATATCCAGCGTATTTGCTTGACTCCACTGAGTCCCGACTTGGTAATTGACTCATAGCATTGACTCTGGACTAAGGATAGTTGGGGATAAGCAGAGGAAAAAACACTATGACAACCAATGCACTCAAAACGTTTACTATCTAGTTGAAGCTCTTGGAAATAATGTTTTGTCTACCATGCGTGCGTCACCATTATTTTTCTACGCAGATAACACATAACGGGAATACATTCCCTGGTATTTTCTAATGCTTGTTTTCATGAAAATAATCCTGAGCAGGCGAGGATTATGTTTGCGAGATAGAGTGTTGAAAGAGTGTTTTCAACCAGCCACTAAACAGTAGAGCCAAAGTTCAAGATGCAGCTAGATTTATGTTTGGATATGCAGGTTTGCTCATTACCATGCGAAGATGCACATATACAAGCATGATCTTGCATATCATCAAGGTACAAACTTGTTTTTCCCTTTGTCGCATAACGAGCTTTGTTACATTTTACGTCTCAAATCCCAGAATTATGCACAGCCCAAACCATCTGCTATCACAATAAGCACCTCGACTTTTGATTAGAAGTTGGACGCCTCAGAGTTTTCTTGCTTTTAGTTATGATGAGACGTAAGAGGAAGCCATGGAGTTTGCGAGTTGTGGTGTAATACACCAGCGAAGGATTCCAGATTATCGACATATATATACGCTGCTTGTGTCGAATGTGTGAGTATGATGACGCACATATGTAAATATGGATATGTTTCTAGCAAAAAGCGAGGAAATCCACATATCTAAAAACTTGACCACAACAATTACAGTACAAGTACAGTCAGAAGACAACAACATGAGGTGAAACACACTTTAGTACACAAACAAAAAAAAAAGACGGCAGTTCTAAGAGCCTGTCCGAAGCCGTCGTTCTTAGACATACAACATCTCAATATTTTTTTTTTTTTTCTCTACAGCGACTTTAAAACCCGACAAACAACTAATCGAAAAGATTATCGCTTGTACTGGTATTTATGCAGACTAGGTATATATTATTAACGCTACAGGACTGACAGTTTGTTAGAGAATTTGACCCTGAAAAGATACTCGAATTTCCGCCAATTCAGGTCAGAGATACTTCAATTATTATACATAGTAACTCTCAAACTTTCTTGTATCTGCACGCGGTACATTCTCACATGCTGCCACAAGATAATCTTCAGGGGAACTCTCTATTTCATTATATTGTTTTTTTCTACCAAAGTAGCAAGAATATGTTGTTCCGCATAAACACAAGAAACAGCCCACAACATCCTTCCATTGTTTCACTGCTTCACTTAGACGACCAGCTTGGCTGACGTAGGGGTAACAGACTTTCTTTACCTGTATCTATATCTCCGTTTCCCAGCGTCATGTGGGAGGATAGTTTCAGCCTTCTTCTAGCATATCTACATTATGAACTGTAGCTGTAGTTCTATACTCCTTACGGTTTGTACTTGTACTTGTACGCTTTGTGATATGTGTCTTTTTATCTAGATGAGCCCCTTTCCGTTCAAGGTCATGTCAGATGTTATCAATAAATGGACAACAACATTCCCCTAACTCTGTCCGCGGCACCCGCGGGGCCATCCAAACACACACCATCAACAAGCTCCAGTAGTCACTAAGTACCCGCTACATTACTCACTCTCAATTCTCCTCAAACCAATCCCAAAAACGGATTCCAGAACTTGCGTCAAACCGTCGATCAGTCATGCAGGAATACGCACATAGTGTTCTTACCGTAACAACGTAAGCGCCGAGCGCCGATGAACAAGGGGACACATGAATTTCCACTGAATTCATTCCTGATTATGAAAAAGAACAAAAAATCTTTAGTAACATAAGATCTCAGGATCTTTCCATAACGATACACGGTTGCCAGTACATTGAAAGAGACAGTAAGAGTTGCACTTCTATACAGATACACTTAGCTATCCCTATTCGCTCTTTAATTCTCAATTTAGTCTCGTGGTCTCGTTGAAAAACAGTGTGGCATCTGTATCGCTTTATTTTACCTGCTCCAAAGTCCAGTTCCAGCTGTGTCTTGTTTACTTTTAGATATCACAGATTTGGTCTTATTGAAAAACATTGAGTCCAATCAGCAGGAAAGCTTTCATCTTCGCGCGGCAAACAACCATAGTTAAGAGGACGAATCAACAACACTGAAATCGACATCAGGATCGTGTTATGATATTATTAGAGAGTCAGGAGAACCAATATAATTACCAAATGCAATACCAACCTCCTCAGTCAGCCACTTATTCAGTTACACCGCCTACTGGGTCACAATCGCATTCGAATGCAGCCAGTACCACAACAGGCGCATACAATCAAGTGCCACCCACATTCCAAGGACAGGCTTTCAATGCTCCTCATAATAACAATTATACAACGACATCCACAATCACAGCTCAGTCCAATGGTGGCTCCTCATTCTCATTACCGTCTGTCAACCAGGTTTCCATTTATGAGCAGCAGCAGCAACAACAACAGCAAACACAACAACAGCAAACACAACAACAGCCTCCACAACAGCTCAATACTACACATACCCTTCCTCAGCACTTGAGTCAGCCTGCAAACATGGTCCAGCAAATACCTTCGTTGTCACACTTCCCATTAACTCCTTTCACTCACCCTCAAATGGAAACGGATGACAAACTGAATCCCAAGCAGTATCCATATGGTCCGAACTCAGCACCTTATTGTACAAATATAGGCCATCCACCCCCGCAGACAATGGCTCTCAATTCACAGTCTGAGTATTCATACCCATATGGTAACTACAACCTTCCTTTCACAGATCCCAACCAACAACCCTTGGTTTTCCAGCCACCACCACCTTTAAACACTTCTCAATCTGTTCCTAATGTAATGTTCAATCTCACAAGTTATCCAAATCCTCAAGCTGGTCCTGATGATGTTCCATTTCCTGGAATTCTTGAGCCTCAATATCGCTCTAATGTTCCATACCACCCAAGAAGCGCGACGTATCCTAACGATGCAAATTCCAGCAAACAGAAAAGACTTTCATCGCGTGCTTCCTCCGGATCTCTACAAGGCATGACTCCAGAAACTGCTAAACGCAATCGTTGTAATATCTGTCAAAAGCAATTTAAGAGACCATCTTCATTGCAAACGCATCTATACTCTCACACGGGTGAAAAACCATTTGTATGTGAGTGGGAGAATTGCGGAAGACTATTCAGCGTAAGGTCTAACATGATTAGACATAAAAAATTGCATGAACGTGATGCCCACCTAAAGAAAGAAGAAGAAAATGATGGACAACAGAAAAGTGTAGATGAAGATTCACAGAAGGAAGATGAATCTACAGAGAAGACATCTAAAAAAAAGAAAACTGCTCCTGAAACACAGAATGGACATACAGCTGGCTCCCTTCCTAATATCTTACATCCCCAGTCCACTGATAAATCCCAGCCGGAATTTGAATTAGAATGGTGAGTTTTTGAAGAGTGTCCGACATGATTGCAAAAATTTGATAAATAAATAAATGGTATATCTGTGTTCTTCTTGGTTTCTGTCTGGTTTCTTGTCGTTGGTCGATCTTCTTTGTTTGTTTTCTTGTTGGTTAATGTATTCTAATTTCTTGTTTGTGTGGGTGGGTCTTTGTGTTTTAATTTTTAGCAATAGATTTCTCTTGCTACTCGGTACATCTATCTCATCCTGATCTTACTGGGGTCAAGTATCTTTCTGTCTGCTCAAGTTCAAAATCCAATACACCTCCTTTCATTTTCGCCCTTCCAATCCCTGATATTTATATCGGCGGTGATATTTGTATTTTATAATTGAATCAACCATTCCATAAATGCGTTAATGCTCTAATGTAGGGGTGCGCTCACCAGCTCAAAAACAATTGTCCTCATGTCATTCAGAGCATCACAACATATAACAGATCAGCTTCCAATATGGTTTGTTGATTGGCACAGATTTGGTTGTTCTGAATCCAACATCAAATGGTGCAAGATCCTGTCGAGAACGTGATATTCACATGATCTGATCATTTATAAGACCGGGTAAGCTCATCTCCAAAAGAAAAAAAGATAAAAAAAATTTTAAGAGTTAAAAAAGAAATCTAATACATACTTAATAAAGAATCTCTTCCTTGTATCTCAGCCAGTGGTTATAGTAGCCCTTTCGAGAATTCATAGAGATGCAGTTGACTTGGAAAGACATTCCTACGGTGCCAAATGCCAATGATCTATTGGACATCGTTCTTAACAGAACGCAAAGAAAGACACCTACTGTCATTAGGGCAGGTTTCAAGATTACCAGAATCAGAGCATTTTATATGAGAAAAGTCAAATTTACAGCTGAGGGTTTTGAAGAAAAGTTTCAAGATCTAATTTCTGGGTTCCCTAACATCAACGATGTCCACCCATTTCACAGAGACTTGATGGATACCTTATATGAGAAGAATCATTATAAAGTTTCTTTAGCTGCCGTTTCTAGAGCAAAAACCCTAATCGAACAAGTGTCTAGAGATTATGTTAGATTATTGAAGTTTGGTCAGTCCTTGTTCCAGTGTAAACAACTGAAGAGAGCTGCTTTGGGTAGAATGGCCACTATAGTGAAAAAATTGAAAGATCCTTTAGCTTATTTAGAACAAGTTAGACAACATTTAGGTCGTTTACCAAGTATTGATCCAAATACCAGAACCTTGTTGATCTGTGGATACCCAAATGTTGGTAAGTCTTCTTTTTTGAGATGTATTACTAAAGCTGATGTTGAGGTTCAACCATATGCTTTCACCACTAAATCTTTATATGTTGGTCATTTTGACTACAAGTATTTAAGATTTCAAGCTATTGATACGCCAGGTATCTTGGATCGTCCAACAGAAGAAATGAACAACATCGAAATGCAATCCATCTATGCCATTGCCCATTTGCGTTCTGCTGTTTTGTACTTTATGGATGTTTCAGAACAGTGTGGTTTCTCAATTGAAGCTCAAGTCAAATTGTTTCACTCCATCAAACCACTGTTTGCCAACAAATCAGTTCTAGTTGTGATAAACAAAACCGACATCATCAAACCTGAAGATCTAGATCCTGAACGCCAAGAGTTAATCAAGACGTTGACAGAGGTTCCAGGTGTTGAGATCATGACCACATCTTGCCACGAGGAAGATAACGTTATGGCTGTTCGTAACAAAGCCTGTGAAAAACTTCTTGCTTCCAGAATTGAACAGAAATTGAAAGGTACGGCCAGAGTTAACAATGTTTTGAACAAAATTCACGTTTCCAGACCAGCTCCAAGAGATGATGTCAAGAGAGAAGCCTTCATTCCAGAAGGTGTCAAGAATGTAGTCAAATATGACGTTAATGATCCAAACAGACGTAAATTGGCTCGTGATATCGAAGCTGAAAACGGTGGTGCTGGTGTTTACAACATCAACTTAAAAGATGCTTATTTGTTAGAAGAGGAGGATTGGAAGAATGACACCATGCCTGAAGTGTTGGATGGTAAGAATGTTTACGATTTCTTGGACCCAGATATTGCAGCAAAGTTGCAAGCCTTAGAAGAAGAAGAAGAAAGGTTGGAGAAAGAAGGGTTCTACGATTCTGATTCTGACGTCGAGGATGAAGAAATCGAAGAAATCCGTGAAAAGGCCGAATGGATCAGAGACAAACAACAAAAGATGATCAACGCGGCAAGAAGTAGAAAAGCCTTGAAGAATGGTGGTACAATGCCACGTTCTAAATTAACAAAGAGCTTTTCTGAGATGGAAACACATTTGGAATCATTGGGTCATGACACTTCTGCGCTTACTACCAAAAAGAATGCTAAGTTATCTAGTAATAAATACAGAGAAACTGGTGCTGATATTGTTGGTGAAGAATTCAATGCATCTGCATCCAGAAAGAAACCAGTTTACAAATCAGATAGATTGAACGATGGTGTTGCTGATGGTTCCCTCAGAAGTAAAACCGATAGAATGGCTAAATTGCAGAGACGTGAACGTAACAGACAAGCCAGACAAGGTGAAGCTGATCGTCACGATACAGCCTCACTACCAAAACATCTTTTCTCAGGTAAACGTGGTGTCGGTAAGACTGACCGTCGTTAGAGATAATTTGTCTTGTATTTTTTATGAGTTCTTTACTTCTTGTGGGTTCTTGATATTTTAGCATTGTTGTTTGTTTTTGTTAGTTTGGTTGGCTGTTTTAGATATACCTTTGACCATTGTACATTAGAAATCTATAGGCTTGCCTTTGTAAGACTTTGGAAACTGAAAATATAGTAATTAAAAGAAAATCTTCTGATAGAATAGAGCGTATGACTCTAAACTAAATCAACATAGAGACAATAAAAATCGAAATGAAACATGAATAAAAAAACAAATCAGAAATAACTAAAAACGAAATAAAATGAAATAAAGTACAACAACAAAGATCCATATTCAAAATTCGACTTTTTTGATATTTGATTGATTCCAGAATCATAAAACCCCCAAAAGACAGTGCTCCGCTCCAGCCTTTTCCTTTTTCAAACTTCCTAACCTTTCTAAAAATATAAAAAACCATGTATAAGTGCAAGTCAGCTCTAGGCCCCTAAAGACGTTGTCACAATGTCAACCCTTCAACCCTTTTATTTGAAACATATGAAACTGTTCTATCGTTCAATTTTGCTTCTTTTTTCATTGTTGAGTCTTTATGAAAGTCATCATCATCCATTTTGAATTGCATATCAGTGATCTCATCTGATGTTACAGCTGTTTCATTTGAATGCTGATGTTGATGCTGATATGGAGTTTCGTCTACTTCTAGAGCTTTAGTCAGCTGTGAAACTGCAAATGACCTAGACCCTGTGGGTCTAGAACCACGTCTTTGTAACTCTTGTGGAGTTAACAAATCGGAGAGACTGGATGGGACAAAATCTTCTTCGAACATGTCGTCTTTGTCATCATCCTCTTCCTCATCATCATCATCTGCGATAGCACTCTCATGAAGTTGTAAGGGCATACTACCAAAAGTTGGCCTGAAAGATGCAGAATGAGAGAGACTCCTTGAAAAAAACGATGAGTTACCTGGTGAATCACTTCCTCCTTTAGGATGACTCCAAATGGACACCGAAGTAAAAGTCGAAGGTCTTTGTTCGCTCATTGAAATCGTTCTTGGATGTGAAGGGGAACTGTAAAGTTGAAACGATTGATTGGAAAATGAGTTTCTTGCAGAGTTGGTGTATGAATTTTGAACAGGGGAGGAATGATTACTCAGGTAATCATAGCTTGCGATTCCATTAGCTTGTTGGCTATTTGATACAGCATTCTGTGGAGAGACAGATTGATACTGTAAAGTGTTGGACTGGAAAAGAAACCCATTTCCGTTCCTCCCTCCATTTGAGCTGATGTCACTTTGACTTGAGCTCTTTTGGTTGTTCTTGTTATGATTACCAGCACCGTTGTTATTTTTGTAGACCTGAGCAAGAGACTTTGGATTGACTCTCCTTCCATCTGGAAGTATATGGGCCAGCGCACATTTCACACCAAATTTGCAGTTTCCTTTTTGGAAATATTTACAAGGAGCCGCCTCGGATGTAGCGTCCATGGTATGAGCGAAGGGACACGAGTTACCAGCTTGACATGCACGTTGCTTAAAGAATTTGCATGGAACATGAGCCAAATCTGTGAATATGTTAGTATCAAACTATTATTTCTGTATCATAAAACCTTATAAGATATAAGATAACACATTATACTCACTTTTAGTCTGGGGGCTTTTGGAGATCTCAATTGGGGCTGAGCTGCTCTGTGACTTACTAGATCCCGAACTGCTCTGTACTTTGGAGCTTGTAGAATGGGGATGTTTCGCCATCTAAATGTCTATTTGCACTAATTGTCTATGGTCTTTGATACTTCTATGTAATGTATTTTATCTTTGATACTGTAAAAAACCCGTATGTTCTAATACTTTTGTTCTTTCAAGGGGTGTCTTTATGAGGTGCTCGTTTCTTAGTAGCTTGTCGTTTGTGTCGTTTGTTGCGTTTGTCTAAAGATCTGAACAAATCACCGTACTATATGAACGTTACTAATCTATACTAGTTAGAAACCTCCAAAAGTTGGGGGTTATCAGTCAGCTTATAATTGTATAATCAGAGATTCTTACATAAGCAAGAGGGTAACAATCACCGGAAAAGTAATATATATAGATATGGGTCGGAACTCAAACTAACTGTAATCATTCGTTGTAGTGATAAACTAGATAGTTTGGAAGACCAAAGACCTGGTAGCCAAGGCGTTTGGCCATCTTAGCAAAACCTTCAGTTTCGATGAGGTGGTAGAACGGGAAAGGAGGGAACATAGCACCGTCTCTATGGACATCACCTTTGACCAGAACTGCAGCACCTCCAACACCATCCAGCTCCAATTCGGCTTTCTTATCACCGTTCACATCGTACAGGTGTGCCATGAGGGTTCTATAAGTAGCCATGTCTTTGTATCCCTCAACGATGATTTCGTCTTCTTTCATGTTACTGGCTAGTTTGAGGGCTTCTTTGCTTTCGATCCAGTTATTGTAGTCATAAGGTCTGATTGACTCCTCCTTCTTCTCTTCGTCGTAGTATCTCTGGTAGCAGTTGGCGGAAATTACAGGTTTGTCATGGGAAACGAGATCCTGGATCAAGGTTGGTGGTGTTTCAACAACGTCTGCGTCTAACCACAACACCCATGAGGTGAATGGACTGATGGTGGAAAACAACAGCGAGTTTCTTGCTAGAGCCATGTTGGCTCTTCTTTCCTTCTGGACTTCCAGCGCATGTCTATCCTTCTCAAGCTGTGAAGCCATTGAATCAGTGTCTTGTCTCAGGATAGTGATTTTCGAGAATCTGTTTTCTTTCTTACCTGTTTGAACCTGCTTGATAGCAGCTTCCAGTCTCTTTAATGCGACATCTCCATCTTTGGTCCTTGGAACAATGAAACCTAGCTCTAAAAGTTCTCTTGGATAAGTAAGTTTTAACAGATTGGTCCAATATTCGTTGTAAAATCTTGACACTGGAGTCAAGATCAGGACCTTCTCCTTATTGTACACAGCCATTGGTGTGGACGTCAGTTTATTCAAATCATAATGCGAGATATGATTTCCAGGTAAATTTGTGGGAACAATATCCGTTTTTCTTCCATAGAGACCATTCTTCTTGACCTTATAACTGTACTTGGAATGTGTCTGAGAACCTGAGAAGATATAAAACAAAAATATAATCAGCCCAATTGGAGCAAGGAGAAGCAAAGGTCTTCTTCGTATTTGCCTAACCAGTTGATGTTTGGTTAAGTTTGGTCTCATTTTTATATGAAGTCTTCTCTATGACTACTATGTGATCTGTTCGGTGCACCTTTTCGTTGTAAGTAAGCACTAGATTGACAAAGTTAGACCCTAAAAAAATGCAAAGAAAAACCGGACAAATGTGAATATGCTTCTGGTATTCTGACTTCTAAGACCTCAAACACGCAACCGAACGAAATGCCTCGTGTTTTCTTTCAGTCTCTCCAGAACTCTGAATGATTTCCCTTGAGGATCAAAAATTTTGTTTACCTTCACCAAATTCTCGTTCCAAAATTGTAAAGGGAAAAAGAAAGGAAAAAAGTTGGCTATACACGGGGTTACCCTGACTCACGAACGTTTGTTACGGACACCATGCTATACAAACCGACATTTAGGTGTGACAGATGCAACAGAGAAAAGTTTTACATAATAAATCATCATCAACGGTTCATAATATTGAACTAAACAAAACATAAGTCGAGGATTAGCAAACATTCTATTTGAAGACTTTACCGTCAGCAATTTCTCTGGATTCACCATTGATAACAACTGGCTTGTCCCAAGCGAAAATATCTTCGACAAAGGTTTTGTCTTCTGGTTTGGAGGCATCCAATTTGGCGAAAGAGTATGATTCCCAATCTGGTGCAACATCGAAGGCTGGCTCGTGTTCTTGACCTCTGACCAAGAAGACACCAACGATACCGTTGTTGTTGTTTTCACCGTACACAACAGCAGAACCAAACATGTATTTGGAAGATGCAGTCAAACGGTTGAAGAAACCACCAACCAAGTTGTTAGACATGAAGGTCAAGGTCAATTCGTCATTGTACTTGTAGTCAACTCTCCACAATGACCATTCAGTTGGGTCATAGTGTTCCCAGAACCATGGCAAAGCAGTTTCTCTGGTTTCTTCGTTAGAGTAGACTCTTTTCCATTCATCCAAAACGAATTTGGATGATTTACCTAAAGCTTCCAAAGGATGTTTTGGTTTCTTTGGTTCAGCTGGAACGTCATCGGCTGGTTGTTCAGCTTTTGGTTTTTCAGCTTTTGGAGCAGCAGCTGGTTTTTCTTTCTTTTCCTTCTTTGGTGGAGTGTATTCAACTGGTTTTTCAATGAATTTGAAGGAGCTGAAGGTCTCTGACAAGACTGGATGAGCCTTAACAGTGGTCCACCATCTGACAAAAGCTGGGTGAGCAGCTCTCCATTCTTTACCCCATAAGTTTTCGAAACCTCTGATAACAATAGAAGCAACGTACAAGTCAGCAATGGAGATTCTTTCACCAACCAAGAAAGTGTAGTCTGTCAATCTGGCTTCGAAAACGGAGACGATCTTGTCAACGTTTGCGGTAGCATCAGTGACTTGTTTTTTGTTGTATGGGAGAGCACCAACTAATGGTTTGAAAGCACTGACAATGTTGGAAAGCAAGTCTGAGTTAGCCAATGATAACCATCTCAAGATTTGGTAGTATTCGGCTTCGTTCTTACCTAACAATTTGGAGTCCTTAGACAAAGAAACGACTAGGTGAAAATATGTTAGTAAACTGATCATAAATGAAGTCTTGTTTTGACATCTCACTGATTGTAACAGAGTATTTCCTCAGCAATTGTAAAGCTCTTGTTTTTGTTTTATTTCAGATTATAATCCTCGACATGATTTATTAAGACAGGGATAACTGTATAATTTTTAATAGAAATTTTCTCATCATTGCAAAACAGATCACAATAGCTTTTGAGCTGAGTAATAGACCATTCCTGATCAGGTCCGAGAAGACTGCATGCAAAAAAACAATGAAACTTACGGTAAGTGTAGACAGCGATAGCCTCGCTCAATTTGTAACCCTTTGGACCAATGAAGGCTGGGATTTTTCCTAATGGAAATGCTTTTTGATAAGCAGCATCTTTTTCCTCAACAACGTTGACGTCCAAGTTTAAGTGTTTGACTAAACCTTTAGCCAAAAGACCTCTGGCGAATGGTCCAGCGTATAAAGTACCTTGTGACATTATTCTGGATGAATTGAGAGTTTATACCACAAAAGATTTCAAGTGAAAAAGAATTTATGAATGTTGAAAATTTTTTTTACTTTTGTTGTTAGTGAAGTAAAACAAATTAGGGCACATTGAGGTGTATGGGTGTTATACTAGTTCTGAAGTACGAACCACTAGCTCAGCCTACTTGCAAGGTATGGTCTAGGTTGTGCATGCGTGAATGAAGAAGCACAGTAGGGAAGAGGACGACAGATACTGGTTAGCTTTCATTTCAAAGTTTGTGTTGTTGAGCTAAGAAGTACATTGTAGTGATTTTTCCTTTGACGACAGAGATCAGAACGAAAGAACACAGTTCGAACAGCCGTCTCTCGAACTTAGACTGCTGGAAAGTTCATAATATAGCGAAAAGTAGTTTCATAAATCTGACTGTCTCTTAATCACAAGCTTTCTGATCTCGACCTATGGTCATCTGAGGTCATCCATGTTCACCAGGCATTGCTTACTTGCAACACAAAGGAAATTTGACAGAACAACAAGCTAAAAGAGACAAAGCAATTGATTTAATATATCTGTACTTTCCTAGAACAACCAGACTCACTAGTAACCTAAACCCTCCCTACTGTTCAATCCCAATCACATCCAGACCACGTATGCTATTCTATCAGATTACATAGAGAGCTGACATAATCGGTACCTTACATATTGTACGAAAATTTCCTTTTTTGAATAACGATGTGTTTCAGATTTTTCGAAACTCGCCTCAAAAGAAGTACCAAAATATAATGACCAACGCGTTAGATAAGTAAACAAGAAGCTGCTTTTAGCTTCGACTAAGCAAAGGATGGATAAATGCACAGCAGAGGTTTCAACTGTTAGTGATATGACTACCGCTGATACAGGTAAAGGCGTGGAAAGCACAAGAAAAAGACATCGACCAGCATCACTGGAGCTTAAGTCATCTAATTTGAAAGCTGGCGAGGCGGAGAAGACCATGACTGAATTTGCGCTCAAATGTGTCTCACCAGGACTACCACCACTGAGTGCTAAGATGCAAACGACTGTCCAAATATCCAGATCTATCGAAGAAGAGCAACGCCAAATAATTGCATCTCGAAAGGGATTAATGAAGGGTGAAGAGCGGGACGAGGAGTCTATTGAAAACGATGATGACCTTGATGAGAGAGAGACAATGAAAGAGAAAGAAGAAGGACAGAAAGAGAATAAAGACATTGGCCAAACGCAGCAGTCTCCGAATGCCAACAAAGAGGAGAGCACAACAAGAGATGACATATCAATTCCGATAGAAAAGGAAGGTAGGAAACTTAAACGAGCCAAAGTGCCACCTCCCTTGAATCTTAACGCTACTCAGCAATCAGCTAAACCTACAATAAAATCGGCACCCATCTATCACGTGAACCCTGCTTTTTATAGAAATGTAATAGGACCTACCAAAGCTCCTCAGATCAAAAGACGGCAACCGGCTCCAATTAAGCAAACCGTGGTGATGACACCAAACGGACCAATGAGGGTTGCAGGTACACCTAATCTTGCGATGTTTGCGAACAACAGAAGACAGCTGTTTCCAGTGAATATGAATGGCTTCCCAAGTGGTGTTCCTAAAACAGCTACCACTTTCAGAAATCCAATGAATCATAGAAATGGAATCCCATTAACTCAACATCAGTTGAGCAAGTACCAACAGCAGCTTGCTTATCAACAGGAGCAATGGACAAAATTCAAAGAGTACAGAGAATCTAAGAAAGTAAGCCATGTGACAGATATTTTTGAGGGTGACGCCACAAGGTTGGCACCAGTAACTTCACAACCTCTCAGCGCCCAGAGAGCGTTTTTCAATCTGGACAGCTCACACAACAGCGTGAAGAAAAGCCATAAGGTCAACACTGGTAATAAGATTAGAGAAGAATCAGAGGAAGAAGAGGAATCAACTAATGAAGATCCCGAAGCAAACGCAATCGAAGAAGATGCCCAACCTGAATCAGATATACGACCTATACCTGTCAAGACAGAATTGAGAATAGCCGATAGTATTTTTAGATTTGAGTTTCAAAGACTAGGTAACTCTGAAATTAGTGATAAGGAGAGATTTTTGAATCACTGCGCTGCTGCCTGGGAACAGTTTTCGAAACTACGATAATATACCATTGTTGGTAAATATAACAAGAAACGACAACGAACATCAATATCAGAACTATGAAATCTTGTAGTACCGATCAACACTAGAAACTCATTAATACAAACTCATTAATACAAACTCTTGGACATGTATGGACCATCAAGTTCATATCCCAATCTGTTATAGTAGTTTCTCACACCAACGCCACTAATGACACTAATCTTTTCTGAGCCATGCTCTTCTCTGGCAATTCTCTCAGCTTCCTCCATCAATAAGGTACCAAACCCTTGATGTTGAAATTTTCTTGGGTCTCTGGAGTGTAGTGGAACAACAGAACCATATACATGCAATTCTCTTACTAGAGAAGTTCTTTTGTTTAGGAATTCCTTTCTGTAAGTATGCTTCTTTGTAGTTTTTCTCAATCTCAACAACCCAATCAAGATATCTTGTTTTGGATCTTCATATGACAGGAATGTTTCCCAGCCATCATTAGCATAGTAATCTCTTCTTATTAGTTCAACCTGATCAGGCTGAACTTTGTGATGGACTTCTTGTATTCCAACTTCCCTAGTTCTGACGTCCCGGCAACTTGTACCGAAATCTTTCATTCTTGCTAGAGCCAACTCTCTTAAGTTACCGTTCTCCACACCCGAAGAAACCAAAGGCATAGGAATATCTCTTTGAACTCTGTAAATTCTTGTCCATGGGGGAACCATAGCTAATATCCTTGCAACCAGATCAATTAATGCATTGGCGTTGTATGACTTATATCTCCCTGTCTTCCAAAGCTCATACAAACCTGTGCCTCTAATAACAAGAGTGGGATAGATCTTTAAACCATCTGTTCTGAAATCTGGATTTTCGAAATACTCTTTGAATTGTGCTAAGTCTCTCTCCATACCGACGTTAGGTAAATCAGGCATCATATGGCTAACAATCTTATATCCAGCATCCTTGGCCTTGGCGAAAGTATCGCAAACAGCGGTAACAGTATGACCTCTATTGGTATCTCTAGCCACATCTTCATAAACACTTTGCACACCAATTTCCAGTCTTGTACAACCGTACTTCAACATATCATCAAGATGAGTCTGCGTACAGTAGTCAGGTCTTGTTTCGATGGTGATACCAACACATTTTGTCAACGACTGCTGTGAATACTTTATAGCTTGGTCCAAGTCCGTACCGTTATACCCAGATAATGCATTATGTAACTGGCAGATAAATCCTTCCCTGTATTGCTTGTCCAATGACATGAATGTACCACCCATAACAATGTACTCAACTTTATCAACTGAGTGTCCAAGTTGTTTTAGTTGATCAATACGACCTCTGGCTTGTTCATATGGGTCATAACGAGCCCTGATGGCTCTCATAGAGGTTGGTTCGTAACCTGTATAGGACTGGGTGGAGTACTCGAAATCAGAATCTGGACCACCAGGGCAATACACACAAATGTTACCAGTAAATGAAATATGTGGACAACGATGGGGTTTTGACATCACAGCCACAACACCAACACCAGATGCTGTTCTCACTGGCTTTGCTTTCAGTTTTGGTAATAGATATTTCTTATACTGATCAGGGATGGAGTTTATAACATCTGTTAGACGTGGTTGGGATTTTAGCCTGTACTTTTTGGAGTTCTTGGTTATTAAACCATTCAAGTTAATTTCTTTTGATGTCTTTAACGAGTCAATCAGCTCAAGGGTAATATCAGAGCAGCATTGCAAGAAACGCTCCTTCTCAGGAGCCATCTTTTGCTTACTCTTGATCACACCCACTGCCATTTCGAAGATGTCTTTCTGTCTAATTTTAGGTTACTTTGTATAGCTTTTGACCAATCCCATCACCAAAATTTGTAATTTTTTGAATTAATGTTTCCCAAACCAGATGAGCTATGATTAGTTGACAAAAGAGGAAACCTACTACATTTGTAAGTTCTGTCCTTTTATTTGAACTTCGCGATTGATCGTTTTGAATCGAAACTCCAAGTTGTTGTCATGTTTGTGTAATAGTACCAAGTGCTTACTATTCGATTAGTTAGCTTAGTTTCGGATCTCACTAGCACTTGATCTTGCTGGTGTGCTATCAAAGCCTATACAATAATGTCCGAAAGTCAATTGCCAGACGAGCAATCTTCCATTCAGATTGGTGAAGAGGATCCACAACAACAAGGCGTCGAACCAGTTGGTATTGTTGAATCAAAAAATGCAAAGAAAAACAGAAAGAAGAAGGAAAGGAAGAAACTGAAGAAAAGCCTCTCCAATTCTGATAGCTCAGGCGATGCAAAAGCTGTTGTCAATAATGGCTCAATTGAGGAAATAACAGGTTCAGTAAATGATCAGTTAATAGATTCGAACGTGGATTTGCCTGTACTAGAAGAGACAACGATGAAGTCACGTACTCCTGGCTTGGACGCTAAAATAGACGGTGTGAACTCTGCCCAAGAAGAACAGCCTAGAGGTGACGTGCCCCAAGAAGAGATTGTTGAAGAGAGTCACATTCACGGGACAGAGAAAAATCTAGTGGAAGACGAGGTAGTTGAGACTGTACCTGTCATAAATGAGAATGATGTAGCCGCTGAAGTTGCCATGGAGCGCCAGTTGAAGACAAGTCAGTCACCAACTATTTCACAGGAAAGTTTGGACAAAAACGACAATGAGACCTCTTCAGATGATCTTTTTGCCGGTCATGACGCAACACCTTTACCTTGGGAAATTTCAAAAGCAGATACCTCCCACCATTTTTCTCCGAATAATGATAAGCCTTCTTCAGAAAGTGAAAAGGAAGCACAGTTAGTGCATAGTTTCAGTAAACCAATAGAAGATGAGGACATTCTGGACGAAGTCGGTTCCAAGCAGGCAGTTTGTGAGACTACAAATGATGTCTCAGACTTATTTCAGTCAGATGGCCAAACAGATTTATCTTGGTTGAACAATGAATCTCAGAGTTCTTCCGAAAACCAAAACCCAGCAGCACCAGCTGTTGACTTGTCTCATCACGTATTGGAGGAGAAAGCTCTTCATGAGGAACTAGATGATGATGGTCATAAATCAAATGGAGACGAGAAAGCTTTGCAAAATGATGAAGTTATCAGTGGAAATGATTTGTTTACTTCGAACCAACCAATCGAACCACTTCCTTGGGAGAAGACTGCTACTGAGAAAGCAGAGAATCTTTCGGTTATACAGCATGAACTAGAACATGAGAAACCTGTTACCGAAATTAGCACAAAAGAAGGAAATCTCAATAATTTTTTGGAAAAAGAGTCGAACAAAGAGAAAAACGAGATAAAACAAAATGATAACGAAGAAAAATTCGCTTTTTTGGCAGATGAGCTACTTGACGATGAGTTACTCGATGATGAGTTGTTGGATGATAACATCATGAATGATGGACTGATTAACCAAATCCATGACTCAGTCGAAGTACCAATGCAACAGCCAATGCAACAACCAATGCAACAACCAATGCAACAACCCGTCCATGACTCACGCGATAAACCAGGCGCTACATTACTTCACACTCCTCCTGCACAATCAGTCCTGCAGCGGAATCCTCACAATCCTTATGCTCCAGCAATGTCTGCAACTCATGCACAACACCACCTTGATCTTCAAAAGTTGAATGAAAATAAGAAAAAGTCGGATGCCTATGATTTTCCCATTGATTTGGTACCAAAGCAAGAGTTTGTCAAACCATCGCAACCACATGTTTACAAATCTCCTGGTCAGGGTTATCAACCAACAAACACTTCAATACCACCAATGTCTGCCTCTAATTCCCAAGGTCCTCCTCTACAAAACTTGATGAAACCTGATTTTCTCTCAACTCACAGGGCTGTTAAGAAACAATCATCTTTTTTTGAGGAGTTACCAATTCTTCAGCATGTTGCACCAGCAAGACCAGCAAGAAGCGCATCTACAGCAATCTCAAATCCCTCAGTGGCTAGTCCAACAGCTAACAACAGCGGTAGTTTTACTCGACCACTAAATCCATATGAGCAACCTCAAAGTGGCATGCAGCCACATAACCGGTATCCACCTGCTTCTACATCAAATGCGGGCTTCCTAAAGCCTTCTGGTGTTCCAATACCGCCTATGGGAGGCAGAAATAATTATGCTCCTTCTATCCAACCACGTCTTCCTGCCCAAAACACTGGCAACAATCCAAGCAATGTTATAAGTCAAAATAACAACGCCTATTCTACTCCTTTACACCAAGCTCAACCTCTTTCCAACCCATATGGGCCAACAGGACCTCAAGTTAACGAACTGATGAGCCCTCAAAACTATAGCCAGCCAGGGGTACAACCTAACATGCATCCTCCCTTACAACAGCAACAAGGTCTTCCATACGGTAATGTGTATGGCACACAGAACCCTCCACAACCTGGTTTGTCCCCATTATTAAGTAAAGTCCAAACGCAGACCGATCAGTACCTATCACCCCTGACAAATGCCGCACCACAAGGTTTGGGGATTAGTACAAGTATCCCTGCATCTGGTAATTTGGGATCCATAAAGTCTCCAAATGCTAGTGCCTCAAGATATGCCCCTATCAACCATAGAAGACAGACCAGTATCACAGCCAATCAATATGATCCAAACAGTCTAAAAAAACTTAACCAAGGGACTACAACTCATATTCAAAAGTTTCCACAACCTCCACAACCTCCACAGTCTTTCAAAGCCGCAAGTCAACCAATGGCCAACCAACAGCAACTTTCACCATCTTTTTCTACTGCTTTACCTACCCACTCTTTGAATCAACCAACACAGGGTAGCTTTGGTGGATCATCGACAACCTATAATGTTGTGGATCATAATCAGGTTGAGAGGCCACTTGCCAACCCTGAACAACTGTTGAGAAGACAGTTCCCTTTGTTCAGTTGGGGACACGGGAAAAAAGTAGCGTACTACATACCTGGAAATGTTTACCAAAGCAAAAACTCTATCAATGTTGTTGATACAGAATATGTTTTGAGAGATGAATTATTATCACAGTTTCCTGTCATTACCAAAAAAAACATCCCTTCCGTTCTTAAGTTTTTAGATGTTCAAATGGAAATTATCTCTAACAAACCAGATGTCGCCAATGAAGACGAGATTATGCTAGTTCAGCTTCTGAAGCATAGGTTAAACAATAGTCCAGAGGCTTTCAATTACGGTGCGGTGTTCAATTATGTTGAAAAGCCAAACACTAGTGTTTACAAAGAAAGATCACAAATTCCTAGACAACCACTAAATAAAAGGCATTTGTATGGGTTGATAACTGCGGGTCAAAAGGAGCAAGCAGTAGAACTAGCCCTGCAATATGAAGATTTTGCACTAGCTTTATTTATTTCAGGTATGATAAATAAGGAAATTTGGCTAAGCTCTGTTGAAAAGTATTTGAATCATGAGTTCAGCGGAGATGACGGCCATTTCTTGCCAGTCTTGTTGCATATCTTAGTTGGTGATGTTCAAAAAGTAATTGGATCTTTCAACGAAGACTCACATAAAAAAAGTTTTGCTTTATCCAACTGGAGAGAGCTACTATCCGCAGTCATTTCCAACAAACCAGAGACTATGGAAATGTTTTGTTCTGAATTCGCCAATTTCTTGTTTGACAATGGATTGGTATTACCTGCTCATATTGTCTTATTTAGCTGTGATTTACCGCTGAATCCCAAATTTTTTTCTTCCTCGTTGAAAAGCGTTCTATATACTGAGATCCATTCCTTGACTCTTGCTGAGAATCCTAGTAATAGTGGGCTTGTTCAACTATATATTCATCACGCATCTTGGTTGATAGATTATACACTAGTTTCAGAGGCGCAGAGATATATAGATCTTGCCACAGCAATAATGAAATCATCAAAAGTTGTTAATGTTAATTTGACTCAAGTCTTGAGTCATTTGAGTGAAGAGATTTCTGCAATCAATTCGGTCGATGGTAGTTGGTTTGGTAGACCTAAACTTGACAAGGTATGGGGGCAATTAGATAAAAGCTTGAACAAATTCATATCTGGCGATGATCTTAAGCCCAAGACCAAAGAAGGAGTTTTCAGTAAATTCAGCCCAAGTGTTTCCAGAAACTCATCATTTGTCTCAGTTCCCAACATGGCAGGAACCGCTCCTACCTCCGTGTACGATCCGAATGCTTCTTTTATATCAAGACCACCAGCTTCGCAGATTCCTTCTAGAGCAGGTTCCATTATTTTACCTAACAACCAAGGTGGTTCTTTTTCCAAGCCATCTCTTCCAGCAGCCGGTGTGAGACCATCCATTTCAAAAACCTATACACCCCACACAGATATGAATACTTCACAACACAATTCACCTGCGTTCGGAGTTCAACATGAACCTCCAAGAATTGGACGCTCAACAGCATCATCTCCCAATCTTCCAAAAGCTACCTTTTCACCAAAACCTAAAACTTCAAAATATTCACTCGGACAAGATTCCAGAAGAACGTCTGTGGCCACTTCCAGTCATGGAGATGATTCAAACATCAAACACCATATCAATACTCCTCAACCTCACTTCGGACCACCAACGACCCTTTCCCCTAAGAGTGAAGTGAATACCTCAAAAGGACAGGGTGACCATGTTCAAATTTCACGTACATCTGCATCTCTGGTCAATCAGCAAGAGCAGTCCATGCATGGCCCATTTAATCATCAGCAGTACTCTATGCATATCGATATGGATGAACAGCTCGCTGGTCAGAATAATGTGGCACCTCAGTTGGGTCACAAACCGTCAAACCGTTTGATTGCTGGACCCCCACCAATCACCACGTCTCGAAGTTCTTCAAGATCAAGAGGTATGAGATATGCCCCTACCTCAGATTTCGACTCTTCTCAGGATGTGATCCTCAAGCGAAATAACGTGTATACTGGTGAAATCTCACAAGATCTCAAAAATGGAACTATAGCACAGTCGGCACCTTGCCAAACTACTCAGCAACATTTCAGATCTCCTGAAAACAAAGAAGAGAATGTTGAGACTGAAAGTAAAACTCTAGATGGAGGTTTTGGGAAACCAAGTTTCATTGATGAATCATCTGTGGTGGATCAAGCGTTTGAACCCGATTATAAGGCTTGGAAGAAAGCTGAAGCAAAGGAATATGTATTTGAGGATGAAGTTAGTGATAATGAAGGCCATTTGCCAGTCATTCACAGCACTAGTGATTTTGGCACTAGCGATGTAATTCCTTATGAAGAGGAGGACCACAGGCCTACCGAAAAGAATCATCAAATTATGGACCAGTATGATATTCCGAATGACCTTCAGGATCAGATATACTCGCATCAAAGATTTTCACCAGATTATGAGATAGAGGACAAACTTCAAGGCCTTTCAGCAGAAACGAAGGAATCTGAGCTATCTCCTTCAGCAACCAATCGATTAACCGAAATTGATGCTAACTACAAAGTCATTTCCAGCTCAGTTGTTCCTCATGACTCAGCTACACAGGGAGACCACTTAGATGCCAGCGTTCATCAGAAAGTTTCACAATCTTCGAAAAGTATATATACTGCTGCTTCACCATCCACAGAAGCAAATAGAAAACAGAACAGCTACTCTCCAATGACGTCTTCAGTTGAGAAATTCCCTTCGCCAGCTGAACCAGATGTTATTCCTACGGGTCCGGTTATCAGAAAAGGCTCATTTAGCAAGCAGCTAAATCCGCCACCATTGCTAAATGTAAAAAAACCATCACTAGTTAATCCCTATGCTATCAGAACTGAACCAGGGGAGCAACCAAGAAGATCATCCAACGTTTACTCTACGCCTGGTGCATCTAGAAAAAGTTCATACGTCCCATTCACTAAGAGAGAGGACTCTAACTTTAGTTCTTACCGTCCACTGTCTGTTGATGACTCTGATATGTTCGCTAATTCTTTGAATACTCAACAGGAACCTCAGACTTCAAATTTTGATCCATTACAACCACCAGCAACGAGTACGTCATCTGAGTTCCTGAATGGTTCTCCTTCAACAAATTTCAAGGCATATGAACCTCCAACAACTAATCACAATATCACAATAATTGGGGAGGACGACGAAGAATATTACGATGATGTCATAGACGATGAAGATGACGACGAAGATGATGAAGATGACGGCGGTCGCGGCAGTAAGAAGCTTGAAGTAGAGACAAAGAAAGAGGAAACGAAAAAGAAGTCCAAAGAAGGCGAGGGATCAGGATGGTTCACGTGGCTACGTAAGGACAACAATGGGCCAAAGGTCTACAAAGCGCACTTGGGTGAACAGAATTCCTTCTACTATGATGAGAATTTGAAAAGATGGGTAAATAAAAATGCCAGTCCAGAAGAATTGCAACAAATCTCAGCACCAACACCACCTCCACCAATCATAAAGAAAAAGCCAGGCGCGGTTACGAAACCACGCTCGGACTCAGATACTGATGGTATGTTATCTCCATCCGATTCCAAAGCTGCACCTATTAGCCGTGGACCTCCATCAAATGCGCCAGCAGGTATTCCAAAAAAGTCAGCACCTCCTAGTTCAAGTTTGGACTCTTTGATGGAACTAGCTGGAACAAACTCCGGAAGAGCTTCAACTCGTAAGAAGAAGAGAGGTGGAAGAGGATATGTGGATGTCATGGGTTCCCTGCAAGACTCTAAATGATAGTATCGTTGATGAAGACCTAAGACACATCAACAAAACAGTCATATTTGGATATGTACATTAGATATTTACAAATAAAAGTAAGTTTATACAATGAATGCTTTTAAGCTTTAGTAGCTGGTTCTTTGACAACAGGAGGAGCTCTGTAAATATCACCATTGATACGCATATCGTCGAATATCATTGTTTGGTCAATATCTTCGGGTTTCGGAATTCTATCTTGAGGAGAATTCTCAAACACAGACCCAGCCAAGGTGACTTCGTTTGTATCCAAGTTGATCAAAAATCCAACATAGTCTATCACATCTCTGTCTATTTTACTGACCTTATCAGTCTTCAAGTTGATGTTAATTAGTTCCTGTTTGGTGTTAAATTTATAGACGGCTTGAGCAAATTCAATCGGTCTACCTGGTAGCATGATTGGTCTGAAACTCACCAGTTTTGGCTTTTCATTGAACTTGACTAGTTTCCAGTCTAGTTTGACATTTTTAGGGATTGAAGCAATTCTGTTGTTCAATGACTTTTCAACCCAAACCGAAACCGACTTCTTCACTGGGGACAAGTCACCTGACGCGAAACTCTTATTAACGGCGGCATAGCTTTCAATGGCTTTGTTTTTCCATAGCAGGAATTGAGGTTTCAAACCTGTCTGCCAACGTAACAATGCAACTTGAATGGTGTTGATACCCAACACGTACACTCTTCTGATTAACGAGTTCCAAACTCCCTTAGGATTGGAAAAAACCGATGGCAGATTCTTGTTTGACACTGGGATATAGACGTCTCTAGTGAGTCCAATGAACCGAGGGTCGAACACCTGTTGCTGACTTGGTTTGTTTTTATCTTTACCTTCACTCTGTTGAACTGTGGAGGTAGAGAATTGTGAACGCAAACCCGACAAGGGTATTATGCTCTTTGACACCACTGATGCACTAGTTCTAGATCCTGCATAAAACCCAGTTGAGAGAACACTTTTGCAGCGGAACATTCTAATTTTTCACCACTTCTTCACTGCACGGTATAATATTCCTCAAGATACTTGATATTTTTCTTTCTTTTTCAGCTTTCTTCAAGATCAGTTTCATTTTTTTTCCCGTAATATATTTCGCACTTTTACGCCAAAGTCAGACGATTTCCCAATTCGAACCAGCTTGTGCCAGCTTTCGCCGATTTTCGCTATTTGGCGACATTTCGTTTTGAGCAGCAAAAAACAACAAAACAAGCCTATGTCTATAAGAACAATGGTAATTGATTAAACAATCGGCATAACAACTGCATTCGAGCCTGAGTGTTAATCAAGATAAGTTCAATTCACCCCGACTAGACAGTCCTATACGTTTTTTCAAGCGGAGAAATACGATTCTCTAATATACGCCAAGTTCGCAATACAGCATTTATTATAGAGAAGTAAGGTACCTAATCAGATATTCATCAAAGTATCTTCTGTACCGTCCGTATCACAAAGCCAAATCGAATCATTTCGGTGCTTTCTTTTCCAATTTTTGAAAGTGGAATTTGCATATCAATTGGTGGAAGAAGCAATCATCACCAATAAGGGTTATTAGTCATCTATACTGTTATTTTACATATAGCGGTTTTTTTTCAGTTGGGTTTTTAATTGTTTTTGTTTTGGGTAGTTTTTTTTAGTGGTATTTGATACTATATTTAGAATTGTGTCATTATCGAAGAAACACTTTGGAAACAAGTAAGTGAAGGAAGCTTTCGTGGAAGGTCCAGTACTATAATCGAAGTCAAAGCATAAAGTTAGCGCATATCAATAGCCAAGATACAAATTTCAAAGCAATGGGAAGAAGAAAAATTTCAATCGAGCCGATAATGGACGAGCGAAACCGTAAGGTTACATTTGTCAAAAGAAAAGCAGGGTTATTCAAGAAGGCACATGAACTGGCTGTGTTGTGTCAAGTAGATCTGGCCGTTATCATCCTGAATAACAACAATACCAAGTTCTATGAATATAGTTCTGTGAAAATTGAAGATCTACTGAAATGCCATAAGACAAAAGGTTATACACACGACTCGAAGACGCCGGCAGATTATGGTGACTATGAGTTTATATCGAGGGTTCAGCGCGGGTCAGGTCAAAAGTCTGCGAAAACAAATTCCATAGTGGAGCAGGCCTCTAGTGATGATGATGAGGAAGATGATGAGGATGAGGATGAACATGTGGAGCAAAATCGCAATGGACGGCGAGATCACACTGGCAGCGACGACAACGAAGAGGAAGATGATGACGACGAGGATGAAGAAACCGTGCCACCTACAAAAAAGAAGAGAAGAATCACCAGACAATCGACTAGATCTGCCAAGGGTGATATCGTTGAACCAACAGTACCACAATCTTACATGCAGTCAATGAACCAGCCATCGCAGCTCCCTGTATACAACCACTATCACCCCGGCCCTTCTATGGTACAGCATCAACAACCAATAATGTATCAAACACAACACCAACAACGTCTCCCTCATGACAACTTACAACCGCATTTCCCTTATCAACAACTAAGAGACGTTCCTCTCTCGAACGAGTTTTCACCAGGACTACAGGGGAAAGATAGAAATGACTCCTTGGATGAAAACACAGTTCCTGTTTCGAATATGAATAAAGCATCATTCTCACTTCAACCATTGATAGGAAGTTATCAATATGCCAATTTTCCAATGTCACCTGGTACTCCTTCTGCACAGAGAAGAGAAGCACTACCTTCCATTTCGACACCCTCTTTAGGTAGTACAGTCCCACCAACCCAAAGTGTACAGTATGAGAACTCAAGGTCTCGCTCACTGAATAACAATATCAGCAAAAGACCAGTTTTGAGGGTTCAAATACCCGAAAATTCCAACCTGAGTTTACCAAATCAAGATATAAAGACGGTGTCAAAGACTGATGACGAAAGTGCATTGACAATATCTGCCATTGACGCATCAAACAAGTCAATTGACGCCAAAGATGGTGATGTACCGTCATCGGGTAGCGTCAAAGAGGATCCAAGTCCCAACAGTAGCAATAGATTATCTGGTGCACAACTATCCTCAAACAAGTCAACACCTGTTTCTGCAACTTTACCATCCAGACTGTTTGCCTTACCGCCACCACAGTCATCTCAACATGTTCAGAACACCCAACATCAGCAGCCGCTCAAACTAGCTGGTGAACAAACACCACTGACAGGTGGTCTTCCTTCGAAATACGTTCCTGACCTTTTCCCTTCACCCTCCAACTTTTACTCCAACGAATGGAATATCCCATTTGGTTCGGGTGCCACTCCTTATCCAAGCTCAGCAGCTCCACACCAACTACCTAATGTGAACACGTCTGCAAATACCAACAACGGTCCTCCCAGATTGACCAAACTGCCCTCTTTGAATGCAGACATGACAGATTTTTCATACCAGTATGTTAACAAAGAAAACAAAGAAAGAACGAAGTCGCTGGATCAGAAGAGAGAGAGAGACCTAATTACAAAGAAGCTCGATTTCAAAGACGATACAAAGTAAATCTTGTTTGACGCAATTTTTTATGAAAGTCATGATTGCAATTGTGACATGAAAAGTATACAAGTATATAAGCATGTAAGTTTGATAAAACCATCTCTGGAAATAAAGATCTGTACTGCTTGGTCTTTCGGTATGCTTTGGTTCAATGTGTTATAATCTGTGAGAAATGAATCGAGAAGCCCTAATAAAAATCACATGATAAAAAACAGGGTAAAATGTATGGGTGTAAGCTCTTCAATGCAGCATCAGTCACATAATCACGTTTTTTTGTAGTCAATTTAAAAATAAGTGTGTATGCACCAAGATCACGAGAAAAATACTGTTTCAGGAAAACTTCCCTTTTTGGTACCCACTCAGAAATTTTTCAATAGTCTCGGAAAGTTTGTGGTGACAATTCGCATGGAAATTAAACTGAAAAATAGTTTAGCTTTCTGACGACGCCGTTTAAAAGTTTCAGATAGAGTAATTACGCCAGCATGAAAGTACGTAGGAACAGTGTTGGAAGGAGGAGTGAACATATGTTTATAGCTACAATGGAAGTCCAGGTTATTCACTGGGTTTAGTGCAATTAAAAGGGATTCAAAATTGGTTCATATAGTTCATACAAATTACAGAGAGACATGGAGAAACCATACCAGGATGCCAAGTTTAATGATGTTATAAGAGAGAAAGAAACTATGATCCGATATAGAGAGAAGAATGGCAAAATGTTATAGATGAGGATCATAGTGAGGGCTACTCTCATATTGAAGGGAAGAGATTCAATATTGCCCAATCAGGAAACAAGAGTTGATGAAGGACCAAACAGTTATTTCAAAAGAGGAATCAGGCATTTATAAGAATCAAACGGGGTCACAAATAGTACCTTATCTAGTATCACAATCTGCCACAGCACCATTACACTATGAATATGTTTCTCGCAACCTCCTCTAATGAACCATTTGGACTGTAATACTAACATGCACTCTTTAGTTAAACATTTCTTACCCAGCTAACGGTTCTCAAAAGTCCGTCGATATCGATGATGACCACAGATTGCGTGTTTTCTATGAAAAAAGAATTGGTGCCGAAGTTGAAGGTGATTCAGTTGGTGATGAATTCAAAGGTTACATCTTCAAAATCACTGGTGGTAATGACAAACAAGGTTTTCCAATGAAACAAGGTGTTTTGTTACCAAACAGAGTCAAATTGTTATTGCGTGACGGTGTCTCTTGTTACAGAGCTAGAAGAAATGGTGAAAGAAAAAGAAAGTCTGTTAGAGGTGCCATTGTTGGTCCAGATTTATCTGCTTTACATTTAATCATTGTCAAACAAGGTGATGCTGAAATCGAAGGTTTGACTGATGTTCAAAACCCAAAGAGATTAGGTCCAAAAAGAGCCAACAACATCAGAAAATTCTTTGGTTTATCTAAAGAAGATGATGTCAGACAATACGTTGTTAGAAGAGAAATCGTCAAAGGTGAAAAGAAATACACCAAAGCTCCAAAGATTCAACGTTTAGTTACCCCACAAGTTTTACAAAGAAAACGTCACTTGAAATCTTTGAAAGTGAGAAACGCCCAAGCTCAAAGAGATGCTGCTGCTGAATATGCTCAATTATTGGCTCAACGTTTACACGAACGTAAAGCTGAAAAAGCTGAAGTCAAAAAGAGAAGAGCTTCTTCCTTGAAAGCTTAGGTCATTTTCTATGTAAACTTTTCACTATCTACATAAAAAAATACATCTCGAATTTTAATCAGTTAAAAATGAATGTAGGACTTTAAATCTATTACATATACTTATATAGTTTAGTTATACTAAAGTTACCAGTTCTTCAGCAGATGTTGGGTGAATTGCGACAACCGAATCAAAGTCAGCTTTAGTGGCACCCATTTTGATGGCGACCCCAAAGCCCTGTAATATTTCAGCTGAAGAGTCACCAACCAAATGAAGACCGACAACTTTTTCTTCCTTACCAGCGACAATCAATTTGTAACTAACTGGTGACTTATGTTCTAGCATTGCGTAGTACATTGGAGTGAATCTTGATTTATAGACCTTGATGTTATCTTCTCCGTATTCTTTCTTAGCTTCTTGTTCGGTTAAACCTATTGAACCAGCTTCTGGATGGGAGAAAACAACTGATGGGACATTAGTGTAATCTTGTTTCTGGTCTTTGAACTCTTCAGGACCGAATAATCTATTTGATAGCTTTCTGCCAGCTGCGATAGCAACAGGTGTCAATTCCACTTTACCGACAACATCTCCCAAAGAATAGATCTTTGGTGTAGTAGTGTTCTGAAATTCATCAACAATGATGTTTTCATGTTTATCAATTTGAACACCGACGTTTTCCAAACCAAGACCCAAGTATGATGTTCTACCAACTGTCCAAATCAATTCATCGACTTCCAACACTTTCCCAGTATCCAAGTTTACCTTCAAAGTACCGTTCTCTAATTTTTCAACAGATTGGACATTGGAGGTCTTATGAACATTAACACCTATATTAACATAGTGATCAGTGATTGTGTTCTGAATGGATTCATCAAATTTACGTAGGACAGTCTCACCTCTGATTATTAAATGAGTTTCAGATCCTAAACCATGGAAAAAACCAGCAAACTCAACACCGATATAACCAGCACCAACGATGGCTACCCTCTTTGGTTGCTTTTCTAATTTGAAAAAGTCATTAGAGTCGAGAATATGCTCAGCACCAGGAATGGTGGCTTTGATTGGTGTACCACCTGTAGCAATCAAAATGTGTTCTCCAGTATACGTTTCAGTGGAACCGTCCCTCTTCGAGACTTCAACTACACCATCCTTGTTGAATTTTGCCCAACCATAAACCAACTCCACACCTTCTTTCTCCAAGTTTCTCTCGTAGATACTGTTCAATCTCTTGATATATGCATCTCTCTTTGGCTTGAAGTACTCCCAGTTGAACGTTTTTGACAAAGCTGGATCAACATCAAAACCGTATTCCTTAGCCTCAGAGATGGTCTTTGCAACATCAGACGCATACCACATAACCTTCTTTGGGACACATCCCACGTTCACACAAGTACCACCTATTGGTCCACCTTCAATTACTAATGCTTTTGCGCCATATTTGGCGGCACGTCTTGCACTTGCGACACCTCCTGATCCTCCACCAATCACCAAGTAGTCGTAATGCTTTGCTATAGGAGCCATATTATGGAATTGTCTGGCAAATTGTCTAAGCATATGAATATAAGGGGTAAAACTTGAACAATTTTGACTGAACTGTGATCAGTAAAGAGAATGGGATTTGAAAATAAGTGTGTGTGTATTAATCATGTTCGCGGTTTACTCAATGAAATTATATCAAAAACAGTGAAGTGTCGTAGAAGAAGAAGAGTCTGATATGTAGAAGGTAGGTGGAAAGATCTCTAGGTGACGGCTTATAACAGGAGTTAATGTACCCATTCTGCTACAGTTACATGAACAATAGAGTCACCGATCATCTGAATTAGTGATTATTAGACTTTTTATTACGATTTTATGACAGATAGTGTGAAAATGCTATGAGTAAAAAATGTCAACGGCGATAGTTTGCTTGCAGTCTTCCTATCACACTGTTTCCTTCTGGTTTTGTGCTTCCATTATTTTGTTTTGAAGTAGACTTCTTTTTGTAATGTATGGTTTAAAAAGTAATAAGTACAAGGAACCACATATACTTGCGGTAGTAATCAGCAGTAAAAAAGCACCATATATGGCACTTATGAGTCTGAAGGCTCCCCAGCCAGTGATTTTGAATGTCTGAAGACTTGCTAGTGCCATAGTCCCCAAAGGAAAAGTCATTGCCCAAAAGCCATAATGAAATTTGTGTTTTCTATATGATAAAACAGATGCAATGGCCAAAAAGGTGAAGAAGAATCCCAATGACTGTAAGAACAGACCTACAAGGAGGCCCATAGTTCTATAGATCATTGCCTCAACCTCATTTCCTTCCCGGACTTGAAGGAGATAGTCATGGTAACCCATACCAAACAGTTGGATACCAAAGGAACCCTGCCCGAGGAATCCAATAGGAACAAACGAAGTGAATATCGATGGCTTTCGAGGGAGTTTGTAAAGCAACAACCTTTCGAAATATACTGTCACAATCATGAATGCCAATACAACGGCATTTGCCCAAAGCAAAAATGAGATCACAAGAGTTAACAGTTTCAGATTCTCGGGCAGGCTGGAAAATATTACACCACCCTGTGACGAGACAACCATTAGGGGCACAATGCCCAATAGTAGCGTCCCATTTATGTCCTTCAACTCAAGCTGCGTATTTTTCACTATTGAAAATGTAATGATCCATCCAGAAAACAGAGATAATGCAATCCCCACCCACCAGAGCACAAATATAGATATTGGGTAGCGCATGTTGGTCAAGTAGTGGAGGCCAGAGACCCAGCTAGTGAATCCCATTGCGTGGCACCCTAAAAACACATTCATTTTGATATCGGTCATCACCTTCCCTCTGTCTTTGTCCAGCACCAGCTTTATCCCAAACAGAACCATCGATGTCAATAAACAAAAGGAGCATACACCATACATCACGAAAGACAGGACTCGCAGCCATTCTGCCTCATACGGGAAATGATGCAGTACCAGTGTTGAAATACCCGTGCCCATGACACTGATAAACCATATTGGATTGAATTCTATGAGGGTATCTCTTATTGATTTACGATCGTCGTTCTTCATATATGTAATTATCAAAGAGATGCAATGCACCAAGGACCATCTCAAACTCATCACGACATGGAAGTATTTATATACCGGTATAAGAAAAATTGCTGTTAGCCACTAGTTACTTTCAAATGCCTTAAGCATGCAATCTCACTTTCAAATGGCGTTTGAACATAATATATCGCTAACAAAGACCGTCTTGGGACTTTTTGGCACAAAATACGGAAAGTTGGCAGAAAAAAGCGGGATTTGAACTTTTCTTCGGGGGATTAATGTTTTTCCGACTACATATGATGTATGCTTTACATAACATCTAATCTATACATTTATCTAACTCTAGAATCAACCGTGAAGACACCATCTCCCAGGTGTTTCGTGTCACCCACAGTCCGGATGGTGAAGCTATTGAAGTTATGCCTGTTGAAATCTATCACAGTAACAGAGGTGTTGTAAACGATGAAATCTCTCTCTGCGTAGTTCAGAATCTTCAAAATCGTTCTGATTGTCCCTCCATGACTCACCAATAACACATTTTTGCTCGATTGGTTCTCGGAAAGCATCTCATTTATGAACTTTGTTATTCTTTCAACGAAAAGATGCGAGTCTTCACCGTAGTCTCTGTAGTGCTTGCCCTCCTTTTCTGCAAACTCAATTGCATCCTGTAGTTGTTTTCCTTCAATAATACCCATTCCACGCTCCCTCAATGCATCGGTGACTTTCAATTTCACAGGCTTCTCGAGATTCTCCAGTATCATTTTAGATGTCTGCTGACACCTAGTCAAGTCACTCGAGTATATAGAATCAAAAGCGAAGTTTTTAAATCTCTCCCCAACCTTTCTAGCTTGTGAAAACCCAGTGGTGTTCAGTGTGGTATCAAGATGGCCTTGTAATATCTTCGATACATTATGATCTGTTTGACCATGTCTAACAATAAAAACACGTATAGTGTCCTCCTCTGTATTGACTGATACCTTCGTCATGACGGCTACCAAACGCAAAACTTCTCAGCTGCGATCATTTTGCTCTGGAATCAATTATCTGTGAAGATTCGATCTTTCAAAAACGGGGTTTGCCGACGGTTATGATCCTTGACTATTAAAATCACATGACAATGAGCCATATAGCTATTCTTTCTTACTAATATGATGATGAAGTTATCTTCCTTCATGTCATCTGATACGAAGATTCGAAGATGTTTACTGGTATTGTGGAACATATTGGAACTGTTGAAAAGTACATTGAACAAGACACCTCATCTACAGGAGGAAACGGAATATCTATTGTCATCGGGGATGCAGCAAAAATTCTCAACGATGTTCATATTGGTGACTCAATTTCAGTTAATGGTACTTGTCTAACAGTTACTGAGTTCAGTGCTGATACATTTAAGGTTGGGGTTGTTCCAGAGACAATTAGAAGAACGAACCTAGGATTGTTGAAGACAGGAGATAAGGTAAATTTGGAAAGAGCGGTAGGTGGCGATGTTAGATTTGGTGGTCACTACGTGCAAGGGCATGTTGATACCGTGGCAGAGATACTAGGTTATGTTAAGGATGGAAATGCCATGAATTACACCTTCAAGATCAAGGATCTGGAATATATTCAGTACATAGTGGAGAAGGGGTTCATCGCCATCGATGGTGTTTCATTGACAATCACACATGTAAGTCATCAAGAGGGTACTTTTGGCATCAGTTTGATCAGTCACACCCAGGAAAATGTGGTGTTACCATCGAAATCCAACGGTGACCTCGTGAACATCGAAGTCGACCTCACAGGCAAGGTTATTGCGAAACAAGTCGAACTTCAACTAGAGAATCAAATCCAAAATCCAAACTCTACATTAGTCAAACTGATTGAGTCAATTGTTGAAAAAAGACTCAACAAGTGAACAATGACAAGTTTGTTAGACACTGTATGCCTCATAAAGTAGCAATAAAGTCTCTGTATTCCTGATAGTCACATTTACTCTTAATTCCCTCGTATCTGACTAGTTTGATTTCCTCAGCATTCAATCGATCAAAACTACTTCCAGCCTTACGTACAAGGTGGACCAGAGTTTCCTCTTTATCCCATCCTTGCTCGCTAGCTACCTCAGGTAGGAACGTTGCACCATATTCCCTACCACCTTTATTGAAGCTAATGCGAACCCCATGCTTCCCGAGTACCCAATCATATACGTCATTTGCTTCTTCAAAATTTTGCAGCAAAGTGACACTAACTGACAAGTCTGGTAACTCTTTTTGATCAATTGGATCGAATCTATGATCTTTTAGTGCTCTAAGAACAACGGTTAGTACAGATCACTTGAAAATGGTGGTTAAATATAGCCAATCATAATGACTTACGCAATAAGTGAGTAGTCTCGAATGCCCTTCTCGATTTCCATTGGACTAAAAGTTCCAATGCAACCTCTCAGTTCTTTGCGAGGTCCTTTATTCCATGTGATGAACAAGGGAGAAGGAGGATCGGACACAGTGTAGTTCAGTGCTTTCTGGATCGTTTTGAGCGAAAATTTTATTGGTTCACCACTCAACTTACTTTCGAGAACATGAAAGGCGTAGATTGGGAATGGTGAAACGATCATTTTAGTGGCTGAGACTTAAATGACTGTTCTAATGAAATGAGAGAGATAATTGTGTCAAAAAACAGAGGAAATAATAGAGAATGAAAAATAAAGAAAAAAAAAAAAACAGCTGGAAAAATGAAACTTTCACCATTAATGTACAATAAAGCTACTCAATACCAATAGTATAGCTAGCGAGTATCGATCTTCTTACTGTATCATGTTGCTCCAGACCATAATAGTTACACTGGTTACACTATCATCTGTGAATGCTTCGTTCTATAAAAATTCACCAGTTCTTGAGTTGGACTCATCAAACTTTGACGAAGTCGTACTAAATACGAATCAATCGTCTCTCATAGAGTTTTATGCGCCCTGGTGTGGCCATTGCCAAAGATTGAAAGATGATTTCATGAAGGTAGGTAAGTACCTGAGTGACGTGGCCATTGTGGGTGCTGTCGACTGTGACAAATCGAAAAATAAACAACTTTGTGCCAAATACAGAATCGAAGGTTTCCCATCCATCGTGGCATTCAGAGCACCAAAATTCAATGTTGACAAAGTCGAACCACTGAAATATACACATGCAACAGAAAGATACAATGGACCAAGAAAAGTCAAACCATTAGTCGAGTTTATTTCGGCAAGGATCAAAAATTATGTCAAGAGACTGGCAACATCCGAAAAGATGAACTCCTGGTTAGCCCAGTCATCACGGCCTAATGTAGTCGTATTTTCAAGAAAGGACAAGTTAACACCTTTGCTGAAGTCAATCGCAGTTGATCTGCTAGGACACGTTGATTTCGCTTATTATCCATTGAAATCAGGAAATAGCGAAGTGTTGGAAGAGTATAACATTGCCCCTAATGGAAACTCATCACTGCTTTATTACATAGGAACTGACGGTAAAAAGAACTTGTATGAAGGTGAGGTCAGTAAACAGAATATCCTGAAGTTTTTAAGCGGATTTGAAGAGGTGAAAGACGCCACAGCGGCTGTTTTTCAGAGACTTGAGCTTTTAAAGAAAGTCCAAAAAGGAGAGAAGATCAAAAAGAGCAAGAGAAAAACCGACAAGAACATACACGATGAATTGTGAGTACTAGCATCCAATTATCAATGTATTATGTTATTTAGAAAATAGAAATCCTTCAGGCAGTTCCATTGATCAACGACTTTAGTTTAGGATAGACAAAGACCTGTTCAGGTATTTGAAATCTATTGTAAACAGCGTTTAAATTCTGGAGGAAACTAGTATATTGATCCTTATCCAATACTTGTGAGATAACCATCATCGTATCGAAATCAATTTTATTCTTATTAAACCTATACTTTGACAAATCATCTATCTTCTTTCTGAATATCAGTGTCAAATAACTGACAGTCTTCGGAACGTTCATTGACTTAACAGGTTTTCGGATTGGTTTGGAATCTGATATTAGTGAGTTCAATTTTTTCAACTTGTTACTGGTGTTCTTCACGACGTTCTTGACTTGGTTGAAGCTCAAATCAAACGAGTTTCTTATCATATTTTTTGTCTCAATTGAGTAATCATAAAGCTCATTTGCAGAAATTGAGCTGAACCACTGATCCTTCACAGTATCTTTTACGTTAATGTCAACGTTTGGGGTATATAGCAATGGGATATGATATATCTTTAGTTTCGTGTCCTTATAAACCTCAACCCACTGATCATGTATGGAATCGGCAATGAGTTTCCCCACTGGTATAAAGCTAGCATCTATTGAAGCGTTCACCTTATCAACCAACTCAAATATACCACCAACAAAATCTCCAGGGTTGTAAATGGAAAAAGGCCTCAATGCGTATGATTTCTTTCTAGCTAGTTTGAAACATGGTCCTGAAGAGTTGACACCATCACATAACGTTTCGTTCCAAGGGATGACATCATTTACGAGCGAACTCCCTTTATCTTGTCTTTGTGTCTCATCACTGATATACTTTGTCACTAAGGATCCCTCATTACATATAGAAAGATGTAGTTGATCTCCAATAATTTTGTTGTAGCTTAATACTATTTGTCTATCAATTCGAGTTCCAGTGTACTTCGAATCATGTTTGTTTACACTTGGATTACAAACACGAGATGTCTGTTTCTTCTTGAATATAGATGCCGCATTTATCACAACAAAGAAGTAGACAGATAGAAAGAGAACTTTCATATTTTAGTATTTGGCTGGGAAATATAAATTGTGGATATTGGAGTTCTTTGTGTATTCTTCTTTTTCACTGTTAGAAGAAGACACAAAACCACTTTAGTCATAATGCTAGATGATTTTGTTCTAAAAGAGACCAGTGGACTTTTTTGCTTCTCTGTATCAACAGATGGGCAGACCGAGGTTACGTTTTTGAGAACTAGGGTATACATGTTCATCAAGACAAAACCTGTCTCATAGATCAATCTGTCAATTTTGAACTCTGTGTTCAAGAAACTGCCCATTAGACCTTGTAAACTATAATACCATTGAATATTCGTTTCTTCTTTACACTACATTAATCAAACACTTATCGTGAGACCAGAGATAATATTGAGCAGCTGTTCAGATATGCAATCAAGATTTTCATTTTTGAGTTTGTTTTGTGTCTCAATCATTATAAAATCGCTTTCAAGGAACCATATTATAAGATTATGCCTACTGTAGTCATTTTTCACGGCTATGGCTCAAATGATACAATAGCATATAGGCAGACACCGAATTTACGTGAGAAACTAGAAGACTGTGGACTGGTAGTGGAGTATCATCAGGCACCTATCCAGCTGAAACCTGATGATTTTCCCATTGAGGATGTTCATGATTGTACCAAAATCCCTCTATTTGCTTGGTGGCATCTCAAAGGAGAACCTGACCTGACAAGGACAGAAGAAAAGCTTCGGGAATTTTACTTTGAAAGAAAGGACATTATTGGGGTATTGGGGATCAGTCAAGGTGGGTGTTTGATGACACTGGTTGGTGCAAACTACTCTAGATTGATTCCATCGTTGAGGTTTTGTGTCGGATACGGTTCTTATCTCTTTCCTGACCCTAATTGGACTGAAAGAAGATTACATGCGTACGATGGAGAAATTCAGTTACCATTCTTGAATGTTTATGGATTGAATGATGAATTAGTCACTCCAGAGACTAGCAAAGAAGTGTCAAGTTTTGGTACATCCATTACAGAATTGAGCCATATGCAGGGCCATACATTTGCTGATGACGATGTAGAAACCGTAGAAAACGTCATTGCTTGGATTAGACAGTATATATGAATGGGGCCATGGAAAATTTGTGTATCAATCAAAAAAATCATCCTCATCTTCGTAGCTGTCACGTCCCCTAATCGATTTCTTCAAGAATCGTAGTCTGTGTGCCTCCTCAAGATCTTCGTCTTCCGAGTTGATAACCAGCCTTTTATCTGTGTGTTTCACAGCATTTATGTCTACCAAAACTTTCTCCAAATCCTTGATTGTGGTGGCATTACCACCAAGTTCAGTCAATGTAATGTACTGCTTCACGACATCTGTATTGTGATAGATCAAAATTGTGGGACAATTTCCTTCGGGGTAGTTCTCCACCGCCCTTGAAGCTGGAATCTCAACAAATTTTAGCTCTGGGTATTTTGAGGCCATGGAACTAAACAAGGAGGACAACAATCTGGACTGCAAAGAGCTCTGTAAAGACATATGGACCAGAACAAATGCATCATTTGATGCGTCAGTAATCTCCTCCTTGTACTCTGGCTTGGTTATTGGATATACCCTTCCAAATTTAGCAGCTTTAGATAGTTCTTTTAACTCATTGAGTCGCTTGTTCTTATATTCTTCAAGAAAGTCCTCGTCTTCTTCATCCTCTAACTCTTCTAGTTCTTCAAGATTTTTTCCTTCTAGTCTATTTTCCCACTGTTTGACAACTGCATCCTGAAGTGCTTCTTCCAACTGAAGGGAAGGTGAAGGTGGCTTCTCTGGTATAATTCCTTTCGCTCTAAGAATATCGTTCCACTCCGTATCCTCATCAGGGTCAACCTGAGTGTTGATCATTCCATATGGATCTGCCATGGCCGTACGTCGTGTAATGCACTCTGTTTTCAAATTAACTTAGTAAACTATCTCATCGACATCACTACGTGATTCTAAGTTTCTTCAGCTGACATTGACATTAGCACGTGACTATCACATGGGATTAACGTTTTCCATTGTTCATGATTATAATCTTTCTTCTCGTTAAGTTATCTGCTACAACTGAAGAAAGCATAGATAAGACAAATCTGAGAACAGAAACGAAGTGTATTTTCAAAAAGTACCCAGTTCTTCAAAGAATCTTATAGCATATTTATCATGGAGAAGAGGGGAGACATTTCGGCTGAGGAATTCGCCTTACTCAAGGACAAAGCTATCAGTGCATTGGACCAATCGTACTCTCCCTATTCCAAGTTTCGGTAGGTACTAGGGGGCTATTTGAAGTAACTACAACTCAATTGAGCTTTGAACTAACAAATCACAAGAGTTGGTTGCTCAATTCTTTCGTCGAATGGAAAGTATTATCAGGGGGCCAATGTGGAGAATGCGTCATATGGCGCAGGAATATGCGCTGAACGTACTACAATCACTAAGGCTATACTAGATGGAAATAGAACGTTGAAAGCAATTGCCATATCTAGTGATATGAATGACGAATTCATAAGTCCATGCGGTATCTGTCGCCAATTTGTTCGTGAGTTTAGCACTGACGTTCCAATCTACATGTTCAAAAAGGATGGAACATTTGTTGAGTCCAACATATCTGAGCTTCTTCCAATGAGCTTTGGTCCGGAACACCTGAAGTGATAACTGTAAGTTCAACTGGTAGTATACCTGAGAAATACTGTCTCAAAAGCTGAAGAACGGTTAAATGATTTTGTTTATAAGAATGATAGCTAACTCCGAGACTCCGAGAAGACATTATAATATAAATGGCATTTTTGTAAATTGAAAAATTTTCTTTTAGTATAGTGATAACCAACTTTATAAAACTGTTAGGTGAAGGCGATTGCTATGTCGACAGTCATCTGTGCAGCTCCGGATTGTGGGAAGGAGACTACCTCGTCTTTAAAATGCCCGATATGTCTAAAGCAGAATATTACAAGTGTATTCTGTGACCAGACATGCTTCAAGCGTTGTTGGGGTTTACACAAGGCTATTCATGCTAAGGCAGGTGTTGATTCATACGATCCATTTCCAGAATTTCCTTACACGGGCTCATTGAGACCTGCTTATCCTCTTACACCTAGAAAAGATATTCCAGAAAACATTGCGAAACCAGATTATGCAGGAGATGGTCAGCCTATAAGCGAACAGAAACGTGATTATTCAACCAAGATCACCGTGTACACAGAAGAGGAGATCAAGAAAATCAAAAAGGTAGCAATTTTCGGTAGAGAAATCTTAGATGCAGCAGCTGCCTTAGTGAAACCAGGTGTCACTACAGAAGAAATAGATGCCTTAGTCCATAGTGAAACCATCAAAAGAAACTCATATCCGTCACCACTAAACTATTACAACTTTCCTAAAGCAGTTTGTACTTCTGTCAATGAAGTTATCTGTCATGGTATCCCTGATAAGAGACCACTTCAAGATGGCGACATAGTCAATATTGATATCTCTGTCTACCATGATGGATTTCATGCCGACTTGAATGAAACATACTATGTTGGTACTCCATCAAAAGAAGCCATAAATGTCACAGAAACGGCAAGAGAATGTTTAGATTTAGCCATTCAAGCTTGTAAACCAGGTGTTGCTTTTAGACAGCTGGGATCTATCATAGAGAAACACGCCAAAGCCAACGGTTGCTCAGTTGTGAGAAGTTACTGTGGTCATGGTACTGGTGAGTTATTCCACTGTGCACCAAGTATTCCTCATTATGCAGGAAACAAAACTCCTGGTATCATGAAACCTGGTATGGTTTTCACGATTGAGCCAATGATTAATGCTGGCGGTTACAAAGACATCAAATGGCCTGATGATTGGACTGTAGTTACAACTGATGGTAAACTAAGTGCCCAATTCGAGCATGAACTACTGGTAACGGAAACAGGTGTAGAAGTCCTATCCAAGAGATTCAAGAACAGTCCAGGTGGTCCAAGGAAGAGAATATAGATTTAAACTAACACGATTACGGGTTTACTAGCATCCTTTTGTAGAAAAATTATAGCACATGTTACTTTTATTCAATGTTTATGTTATGCTCGTAGTGCCCCAAACAGTAGGGTGATCGGGTACACGTAAACCAGAACTTTTAGAAAAAATATCCAATGGCCAAAAAACATAGTTAATAATACATATAAATAAGTACCCAATCGGAATTGCTTGATTTTATATATAGACAATGTCATCTTTGCAATTGTTGAATCCTAAGGCTGAGTCTTTGAGACGAGCTGCAGCTCTTCAAGTTAACTCAGCTGCAGCACAGGGACTACAACAAGTTTTGGAAACAAATCTTGGCCCAAAAGGTACTTTGAAAATGTTAGTAGATGGGGCAGGTAATATCAAGTTGACAAAGGACGGTAAAGTTTTGTTGAGTGAGATGCAAATCCAAAATCCTACAGCTGTCATGATTGCTAGAGCTGCTTCCGCACAGGATGAAATCACAGGAGATGGTACAACTACCGTTGTTCTATTGGTTGGTGAGCTATTGAAGCAGGCAGAAAGATTCATATCTGAAGGGGTTCACCCTAGAATCATCACGGATGGATTTGAAATCGCTAGAAAATCGACTCTGAAATTCCTGGATGAATTCAAGATAGAGAAGAAAGAAGAACAGCTTGACCGTGAGCTGTTATTGCAAGTTGCGAGATCATCGTTATCAACAAAAGTCAACAATGAAGTGTGTGAAGTTTTGACCCCTATCGTGACTGATGCTGTATTGAATGTCAAGACAAATGACTCTTTAGACCTGCATATGGTCGAAGTAATGACAATGCAGCACGAAAGTCCTAAAAATACCCAGTTCATCAAAGGATTGGTTCTTGACCATGGTGCAAGACATCCTGATATGCCTAAGGTCGTTCGCAATGCTAGTGTTCTGATCTTGAATGTCTCGCTAGAGTACGAAAAGACTGAAGTAAACTCAAGTTTCTTCTATAGTTCAGCTGAACAGCGTGAAAAACTAATTCAAAGTGAAAGAAAATTCGTTGATGAAAAATTGAAGAAAATTATTGATTTGAAAAATGAAGTTTGTGGGTTGGATTCTGATAAAGGCTTCGTTATTATCAATCAAAAAGGTATTGATCCAATGTCCTTAGATATATTAGCTAAACATAACATTTTGGCACTAAGAAGAGCAAAGAGACGTAACATGGAAAGATTGCAGTTAGTTACTGGTGGTGAGGCACAAAACTCCGTTGATGATTTGTCACCTACTATATTGGGTTATTCAGGTCTGGTTTATGAAGAAACAATCGGAGAAGATAAATTCACTTATGTCACTGAAAATAGAGAACCAAAATCTGTTACTATATTGGTCAAAGGCGCCACTAATCATGCTTTGAATCAGACAAAAGATGCAGTCAGAGATGGTTTGAGAGCAGTTGCAAATGTCATAAAAGACAAAAGTGTGGTTCCAGGTGCTGGTGCATTTTTTTTAGCATCAAATGACTTCTTGATCAAAAATTTGACTTTGTTGGCAAAAGGAAAAACCAAAACCGGTGTCCAGGCCTTTGCTGAAGCTTTATTGATCATTCCAAAAACTCTTGTGAAAAATTCTGGATATGACGCATTGGATGTTGTCTCTGCTTGTCAAGATGAACTTGAAGATGGTCATATAATTGGTATCGATTTAAACTCTGGAGATTCATGTGATCCAACAATTGAAGGCATTTGGGACTCCTTCAGAGTTTTGAGAAATGCAATCACCTCTGCTGTTGGAATTTCTAGTAACCTTTTGCTATGTGATGAGTTGCTGAAGGCTGGTCGTTCGTCGTTGAAGGGTGATGCTGGTCCTCAAGGACCCCCAGGTCAATAAATCATATAAAATGGGACTTTAACTAATGATTTACTGTCTACATTATGGATTGGTCTAGGCAGATTAATACATAAATCCAATTGCAATCATGTGAACCACACGCGTGCACTATGTAGATTATAAGAGGTTTGTTATATCTTTTTTCATTTGTAGGGACTAAGAGACTAAGAGAGAGGATAAGCCATGCGAAATGTGTTTGCATTGTGATGTTTTCTAAGCAATAAAAAATTACTCATCTATAGAAGTTCATTATACCGCAGAAGAAAAATGACAGCGGACTTGGTGCTCTCTGGCATTATGTGACTTGATGACATCAAGTTTCTCCGAACTCTGGAGTTTTTCCAATTTCAAATATTTAAGGTTACGACGATGATATCATTGTTCCCCATCTCACATGGAAACTCAAATATGCCACGGCTTATATGAAAATCTCCTCAAAAAGGCACTCGGCAGGGGTAGGTGGGACAAAAAACATCCTGATCACCGAAACTTGCATGTCTTACCTACAATATTGTATAGAGGGATTGGGATCCCGAATAACCTCATTTTATGACGGACTAAGTAGCGACTAATCTGGGAGCAATGATTTTGTTTACTGTGATATAGCCATATACGAATGATGAGGAGTTGGATACTATCTTTATCACCTTCATTTCCTTAAGTATGATGACGAATCATGTAAAACTTTCGGACTGGGATCGTGGCGCAGACAAGGCTTCACCATTAGATCCGAGACTTGTTTCTATTGCATAATAATACATGATACTGTAGTTAAATTTGCTTTGTTAGCTTCTTTGATTTCATCTTTGATGAACAACTAATTAGATTACATGGTGTACTACAGTATTATGGATCATATGAATATAGGATTGGAGACACACTAGGCGGATAACTCAACAATATACGCTCGTTGATCTCGTTGACGAGTGTCTGTATAAATTATTCTTTAGATCTCGGGTCTGTTACGATTATTTATCCATGGCGTAAGTTTGATGAGCCTGGACCCAAAAAATGCGACTTTCGGTATTTTTGATTATGTTTCACGAAGCCGAATTTCAAAATCCTAAACAAGTAAACATAACTACTTGTATTCACGACTTAAACCCGCTGTACTTTCTTACGATAATACTGTGAAAACAACCATGACCTTGGGAACTGATCATTGCTAATTCTTTCAAGCCAACTGAAGACTGTTGCAAATTTTGTTGATTGAAAGGTCAGAATATAGTAAATATTGATTCTTGTCAATGCACCTTTGACTTCTTTTTCTGAACGTAGAACGTGGATACTTTCTTGTTTAAAGTTCTTCCCACAAGATTTCGGACGTCAGCGGTTTGTCTCAACGGACAAAAGTTGTCCAGTATGGATAAAAGCTACCTTAATTTGGAAAGTCTGATCATGCATGTCCATGCAATATATATGGCCTATTGCGTAATATTTAGGTTTGGGATTGTTATGTGTCAAAGTATTAACAAGCTTCTTGAAATTTGCGGTTTTTCTTAAAGGTTGGACTGTTATGGATTGGCACTACGATTCGATAAGGCTATTGTGACCATTTTTAGTTCAACTCCCTTGAGTTATTTGGCGGTGTATGTCAGTGGTTGTAGATATTACACATTCCCCGATGCATTACAGTAAATAAGCTGCTGAAAATAGGCAACACTTTTGAATGATACTAGAAGATGTCATTTACTTTAATGATCCGGAAAAAATTGGCCAAAAAATAGAAAGCCTGTGTTCCAGTGGGTGTATCAGGGTAGCTGCTAAATTATCTTTGCTCTCCGGTATTCTTGTCTCGAAATATAGTTTGTCCAGAGAATTTTCACACAGCAAAGGGATTATAATTGCGTATATGTGCATATATGTATAGAATGAAAAATCGTGAAGACCAATGATTTTTGGTTTTCAATGGAATTATCTATGTTCAGTAATGCTATCATCTGTGTTTATCATACATATTGTTACTTTTTTTTAAGAAATAATCAAGTTTCCCACTTGTAGATTATAAAAGAAGTTTGTTCTCTTGTTTTCAATCGGAACCCACTCATACTGAACCATTCATTTAGATTGTCTCAAAGTAATTGACTAGTGATTCGAACAAACACCCATTCACTAGAGGGTCATCAGAGAAAAACCTTCGAAATCTAAAGTCCACCAGAGAATATGGATCAAGACTTCAGAGCTATAGAATGGAACGGGCACCATAAACCCAACTTTCCTTTGACACATACCAACTTCGGCTTATTGAGTGACCAGGACCTAAGCAGCGATGTTGAAGCTAGCCACGTAGAACACAATGGATGTCAAAACATGGTTTTTGGACAATTATACCCTGTTGATTATGGGAACATCAACTTGAGCTTTGTGCCCAACAATCAAGTCAACAGTGAAGCCCTCCGAATAATGAGTTCTAGCTCCAATGATTCGCCTTCTGACAACGAAATTTACAGACAGAGCAACACAGAATATGGTAGATCAGAAGATTCTACAGCACAAACGTCACCGTCAGTTACAGCATCATCACCCCGTTACACATATGAAGCCAAGTCGAATAATAAGCCAAAAAGTGGATCCGTTTGCATCAAAAGATCACGTATGGGTTGTCTTACATGTCGCGGAAGAAAAAAGAGATGCTGTGAATCAAGACCTAGATGCCATGAATGCTCAAGGTTAGGCTTGAATTGTAAATGGCCCCCTCCAGGTTCGGAACATAGAAACAAACCCAGATGCGCAAAAGAAGCAGAGAGCTTATATTATGATCCCTTTTATGGTAAGATCAAGATTCTGAGAGGAATTGTGGAAAATAAGGTGAATGTGAAGTAATATAAGGGGTGGGATGTGAAAACCTCCATTTTTGGTTCAATTCTTTATAATGAAGCTTTAGATATAGTTTAGTAACGATTTGATATGATAAAATTCAAGTAGTACTGATGGGTTTCTCTTGAACATATTACGACTTGATATTCAAAGTTGTAGACTTGAAAACACCAGGTTGTTGTTTCTTGTCAATATTTCCTCAGTACAAGAGGCATATAGTGTGTTTTGGAAATGCGTCAAAAGTTGCTCAATCAAGGCCATAATGTATTGATAAAATCAGCTAACTCAAGTTGAGTTATGATGCATCTACCGAGAAAGTGCATGTCCCGTCTAGAACTAGTTGATTTATTATCGTCAAGACTTGGATGTAAAAATCAACTGATAGCTGCTGAAAGATGTAATATCGATATTGATAACTTTCCCTTTCAGGATTCATCGAATTGGAGCAAGGTCGGCATATCCTCAACCATATTACTTCGAAGTTTCCATTTAATGGGATGGTTTACCGACTATTGATACTATCACTAAATTGTACCTTCAACCCATTTTGAGAATCGCCATGACACATCATTCAGGGTTTTCTCAACTGCTTCGTAATTTTTACTTAATATTGTAAGTGAAGGGCATCATCGCCCTTCGCCGAACAACATTTACGCCCGTTCACAGTCTGTCATCTATGGACTAGCAAATATATAGTCAAGGTTACAGAAATATCACACCATTTTCAATATTCAAAGGCAAATCATAAGCCCGACTACCTAAATAACCCGCAAAGTAAGATCAGAATCCGACAATACAAGTCATCGCCGTACATCAAATGTCCCAGTTAGATGGGCTATAATTAAGCCCAAAGGTTTAAATTGGACAGGGTAGACAAATTATTTTTAGGCTTTATACATTACTGGAAAAGCAATTGTACAAAACATTTAAATGAATGACGAAGAAAAGAGCCCAAAAAACGGCCCAAAAGCAACTACCAACCGTGTCATCTCAAACCATAATATAGGCATTCAAGACAACGTAGTTCAGTGAGGAAATCTTAGCATGGTCACTAAGATATATGCCTCAGGTAACTTTCATAATGTCATAATGTATTGCTTCGCTGAACATTACCCGATTCGATAGTAACAATCAAAAAAAGAAAAAAAAAACAAACATCACGTGATTGAAACCGTAATTCCTCCAACGAGTCGGAATTTCTTGCCAGTTTGAATGTAGTCAAATATAACAACAAAACAAATGTATTAGATTCCGACCCAAGTAGTAATACGACAAAGAGGTTTTGGTTCACAGAAATGTCATTCCAGGAATCCGTTTCCATCAGGGAGAAGCAGATAGGTATGCATTTGGTTCTCGACGTTAACTCAAGGAATTGAGTACTAACACACATGTCTATAGCTGCTCTTGAGAAGATGCTTCATTTAAATTTGAATTCAGAGAATGTAGATTTGACCTCAAGCCAAAATGACGAAGAGATTATTTGGAAAGTCTTGATTCTGGATCATACCTCTACACCTATCATATCATCAGTGTTGAGAGTTAATGACTTACTGAAGTCAGGTATCACCATGCACACAACCATTGAATCATCAAGATCCCCATTACCAGACGTACCTGCTGTGTACTTCGTTGCACCAACTCACGAAAATATTAAACGCATCTCACAGGACATCAAAGAAGATAAGTATTCCAGCTTTTATATCAACTTTACATCCACACTGAAAAGAGATCTATTGGAGGAACTTGCCAAGTCTGTTGCGGTAAGTGGAAAATCCCAGAATGTTATGCAAGTGTATGATCAATATCTTAACTACGTCGTTACTGAGTCAAGTCTGTTTTCGTTGGAAATACCAAGTGTTTACTCTAAATTCAATGATGCAAAAACTACAGAGGAAAATATCAATGAGATAGCTGATCAGATAGCTGAAGGGCTATACAACGCAGTTATCACTCTTGGCCAAATTCCAATTATCCGTTCACAAAGTGGTGGGCCATCACAGCTTGTAGCTGAGAAACTAGACCAGAAGTTGAGAGACTACGTCATCAGCACTAAGTCTGCAGGATCTACTCCTGACTACTCACAGAGATTAGTCTTGATCTTATTGGACCGTAATATCGATTTAGCAGCAATGTTCGCTCATTCCTGGATATACCAATGTTTGGTGGCTGATGTCTTTAAATTGCAAAGAAACACGATAAGTATTCAAACTGAAGAAAATGGCAAACTGATTCAAAAACAATATGATCTAGACCCAAAGGATTTTTTCTGGAACCAGAATGCCCAGTTACCATTTCCAGATGCTGTTGACAATGCAGATACCGAATTAAAGAATTATAAAGAGAAAGCCGCTGAACTAACTAAAGGACAACAAAGTTTCGCCGATTTGGATGGGAAAAAAGATGTTACGCTACAGCAAACAGTGAATCAACTACCTGAACTTACTGCGCGTAAAGCCATCATTGATATGCATATGAACGTTCTGTTGCTCCTTTTGAATGAACTGAAGGCAAAGGGATTAGACTCTTTCTTTGAAATCGAACAAGGTTTATCTGATCCAAAGTCCAAAAGCAGATTCCTAGAAGTATTAAAAACTGACCAGAACACAACGAATATGGAAGATAAACTCAGAACTTTCATTGTTTTATTCTTAGCAAGTGACTTGTCATCAGAGTACATCACTGAAGTGGAAGAAATTTTCAACAAGGTGGAAGGATTCGATATGTCGCCGTTCAAACACATTAAAAAAGTCAAAGAAACTTTAAGACTCAAAGACTCTTCAACAATCTTGAATTCATATGCTAAAAGCTCCAATCCGAGTAGCTCTTCCAACCAGGCAAACTCATCTGCGTTGTTTTCAAATTTATCATCCAAATTATACAATTTGGCAGATGGCAAGATCACTGAAGGTGTTGGTTCACTCATTTCTGGGATTAAAAGACTATTACCGGAAAAGAAGGCTATGCCAATAACAAACATTGTTGAGACACTCATGGATCCTGCGAATACAACTGAAGAAAGGTTGAAGTTAACAGATGATTACTTGTATTTCGACGCTAAAGCAACAAGAGGGTCACACTCCAGGCAACCAAAGAGACAAACGTACAATGAATCAATAGTGTTTGTTGTAGGAGGTGGTAACTACCTCGAGTACCAGAACTTGCAAGAATGGTCCACACAACTTGCTAGTCAAGGTAATATAAAAAAGGTAACTTACGGCAGTACCCAAATTTACTCACCAAAGGAATTTTTGAAAGAGATTTCCAGAGAATAGAAGAAAAGGGGAGGTATATAATACAAATGTAGGAGAAAAAATCCTTTTGTTTTCTATTATACATTATCTGTGTTGTTTTCCAAAAAAGTTATACATCTATAAGAAATCACTAGAATTCTGTAAAATCTTAGTACTTCTTTTTGCATCTAAAAACAAATCTTGTGCTTCTTCAATGTCACTTAGCTGAATTTCGTTGTGATTCAAAGTTTTGGCAAGAACACCTGCTGGTGATAGTAATTGCAAGGAATAACGTAATGAAGTCTTTGATCCTTCCTGAGCCAACTTGTTCAACGCTTCCTCAGTGATTGGTAAGTTCTCAATTTTTGCTCTTTTTTCAATGATGATTTTTATTTCCTCTGTAGAGTATGGTAATGTTCTGACGATTAAAAGTCTGTCGATCAAATCAGCAGGGATACCATGAGGCGATTTAGTATCATCGGTACCCCTGACTGTCGTCAAACCTCTGTTAGATGCCAAAACAACAATTGGTGCAATAGAAGCTTCCAAAGCTCTATTCAAATAGGTGAAGATTTCAATGTCCAACATGTTGACTTCATCGATAAACAATACACCCGGGACTAATTCTGCCACACCTTGATCAATGTACTTTTGAACGACCTTGTTCACCTCGTGTCTCAATTTTTCAGTTATCTCGGTTTTTCTTGGCTTTAGTAGTTGGCCCATCATCGATAGGACATCCTGTCCACCTTGTGGTTTAGCATTTGCAACATCTAAGTCATGGAGTGTGATATCCTGAACGATTTCTTTCTTCTTGTGAACATCACCCTTTGGCAACGGAACATACTCTTCAGCCTCAAGATCGAACTCAGTTGCATATGCATCTGATCTTCCAACTCTTTTGACAGATCCTGTGTTAGATTCGATGTAGATGACATCACCGACAGTCACTTTCTCTTTTTGGATACTTTCGTAGATACTTGGATCCAGTCTTAAAGTTTTAGTACCTTTGGCTGATTTCAATCCAACAATAACATGTGAGATTGTTTTGCCGTAACCACCCAATGGATTCTCACCTTCCTCCGGAGTTAGTTCAGTAACTTCACCTTCGTAAACTTCTTTAGTTTCCCTTATTCTAAGACCTATAGATCTTCTAAAGTTTTCCATCAATGCTTCAGTCTTTTTGACTTCAACAGAGTAGAGCTCAGAACCAACAATAGGAACGAATGGCACTTTTGGTCCCAACTCTTGGGAAATAGCCAAGGCAATGGCTGTTTTACCAGTAGCTGGCCCACCAGCAAGTAAAATTGCTTTACCGCTCATCTTCTTAGCCTTAATAAGGTCTACTAGAACACCTGCGGCTTCTCTTGCCTCTGTTTGACCAACAAATCCATTATCGATAGTTTTAGCAATACCACGTTCGTCTAGACCTAGACCCTTGATATGGGTATGAGCTGCTGTTCTGGAATCTCTACTATTCTGGTCTTTAACTTCGCTGATCTGCACCATTGCGCCAAAATTCACCTTCTGTTATATTGGTTTTACCACAGTCCTGTTTTTATCTTAGTATTTTTCTTTGTTTATTTTTTTTTTAGAAAAAAAAAGTGAGATGAAAACCGACCCGAGAAATGATTTGTCACGTGTGACACATGACCTAATTAGAATTCTGATTGTGGAAAAATTTCCTAATAAGGAAAATTATAAACAATTTGATATGTTCAGTCAGAGTTTTTGGGATTTCTGTACATGTATTTTTTCCTCACATTAGTTAATTTCTCGCTTGTTGTGCTATGCATTTAAAGTGAAACAGGGTCAACAAAGCGAGCACTATGAATCTGCTGACCCCTCCTTCTTCACAGCAGTACGTCAAAGCGGAAGCTACATACAGCGATGGAAATGATGCAAATCAATTGCAAGACAGTGAAAAAGACGTTGTGTCATCTTTTTCTCTGAAAGTCAATAAACAACAACAACAACAACAACAACTAGAAAAAGAGAACAAGAGACGACAACAGAAAAGAAAACCGAAACTCAAGTATCGTCCTGAAAATGGAACTGTATTAAATATATCTAGTTATAATAGGGATATACCCATCTTGGATCAAGATAATGAAATTGATAATGAGGATGTCAGTTTCCTTCATTATGCAATCAAGTACTCTAAAAGAATGACCGTTGTCACCGGTGCTGGAATATCAGTTGCCTCAGGAATCCCCGACTTCAGATCTTCGAATGGGTTATTTCAAGGCTTGAAATCAACCACAAGTGCTGGGTCGAACGGGAAAGCCCTCTTTGACAGTAGTGTGTATTCAAATGGGGAATCCACCGCAAAGTTCCATGCAATGATCAATCAATTATATAATATGACCCAAGAGTCAGAACCAACAGAGTTTCATAAGCTCTTAGATAAAATATCTGAGGAGGGAAGATTATTGAGACACTACACGCAAAATATCGACTGTTTGGAATCAAAGCTTCCCCATCTAGGTACCATGGTCCCGATAAAGCAGTCTCCACCATACCCACCAACAATCCAGCTCCATGGGACCGTGAAATACATGTACTGTTCCAAATGTCGCTGGAACTCAGAGATACAACCAGACTTGTTTCAGGGGGACGAAACTCCCTCATGTCCAGAATGTATCGAACTTGATGAAATTAGAAGATTGGCAAACAAAAGATCACAAGGTATTGGTTGTTTGAGACCTAGGATAGTACTTTATAATGAGTTTCATCCTGATGGTGAACAGATTGGTAATATTTCCACAACAGATTTGAAGTCTAAACCTGATTGTTTGATAATAGCTGGTACTACATTGAAAATTCCAGGAGTTAGAAGATTGGTGAAGGAGTTGGCTAAAGCCGTGCATGTCGCAAGAGGTTGTGTTATATTAGTGAACAAGGACGAACCACCAATGAGCATTGTTGATTATGTGGAATACATAGACTTGATCATCACAGGTGATTGTCAAAATATTTCAGATATTGTTGAGAACTATGATAGACAACTGAAATCAAAGAAAAGAAAGAAATCTAATGATACGCAAACAGAAGTGAAAATCAAAAAGCCAAGCACTAGAATCAAAAAAGAAGGTGAATCTTTAGTTCAATCGAGATTGGAACAGCTTGTTGCAAAGTTGAGCAAAAGTCATGTCACCACTACAGGTATAAAGGGCACAAAATAAAACGCATTTATTCGTCATCAAAATCTATTTCATCATTAGGTTCTTTTGGTTCTTGAGATTCTGCCCATTGAGTCACATCATCAATGTAACTTAAAATGGTACGTATACTCTCTGGGTTTTTGGCTTCTAATGGCAAAAATTGAACCATACCAAAATCATCCACCAAATGTGCAATGGACTCATTGAGTTTTGCAAACTTTGGATTCGTTTCATTGTTGATATCATTTACTAGTAATAAAGGGTCTGGATTCAAGAATCTTTTGAGTTTCTTTTTTGAGTATTCATCTTTGATCAAGTCGATTTTCGATAAGATGTTGATGTGGGGAAGTTCTAGTAATATCATTGCAGACATTGCACTCAAAGCACCAGAGAAAAACTTAGACTGATCGATAACAAATGGTGCTTCGAGAAGATATGTTGCGCAGAGATTGAAATTCAATTGTTGTTGTAAATGTTTAACAATGGTTGGTAAAACTGGAATATGCGTATATAGCTCAATTTGACCAGGACAATCGAATATCAAATATTCATCATTATACTCTCCAATCTCTTCATCCAGCCAGTCAAGATTTTGCATAAGATACTCAAAACAATAAACAAGGCCACCATTTGGTCCCAGATCTAATTCTTCCATAACATCCTGTAGTGAAATCAAATCACGAATATCAACTGTAAACTCATATTCACTTGCTTCTGCTGCTGGATCAAGATTCACTATATGTGCTCGACGTCCAACAGTCTGCAAATGAGATATCATTGCATTGCAAAATGAACTCTTTCGTTATTGTTAGTACTGTATTTTGCGGCCGATGACAGATTCAATCCATTAATACCTCATCTCATCTCACATATATGCAACGGATAAAAATGGAAAGAACGGAGGCGAGAAAGACCGGAGTATAAGACATACCTTTCCAGCACCTGCTGGTCCTAAAACCAGACAACCAACTCTAGACATTTGTTATGTATTCCAGGTTCTCCTACAGTTCGATAAGGCAATGGTCAAACCTTTACTAATATGGTACGCAAGGTAGAAAAGTTTCACAAAAAAGAAAAAAAAAGAACGGAAATCGCGCAAAACAGAAAAAAAGAAAAAAAAAAGTGTCAAAACAATCAAAACAAATAACTTCATAAACAATAACAGAGATAAAAAATCAAAAGTGGTCTTCAAAAGAGCCAGATTCATTAGGAAAGCGTCAATCATACTCATTTTTGGATATTTTTGCTGGATCTGTTTGTGTTATTTCTCACTTTTCCCTTTATAGGTTGATTTAAAACAGGTCGCACTTCTACCCACATTCAGTTTCGGCATATAGAAATCTTTCCATTTCTTGGGAGTTTCATATTGAATAGAAGAAGTCCAGCATAAGAAAAATTTGAGCTGAAGAAAGTGGGCTTTCATTCATATCTTGTTTTTTGATGGAGCTTCGAAAAAGATGGCATTACAAACACATACAGCATCACCAGCATTAGTGCCCTCAGGATCAGCTCCTTACCCAAGTTCAGAGACACACGAAATTCCAATCATCCTGGAACAACGAGCGACAACTCGGTTGAGATCAAATTCCAAAGTATATAACAACAATGGTGAATCAATCCCAAGCAGACCTGATGGTATCAATGGGGAAAGTGATGGAGTGGAAAGTCCAGAGAGAATGGAAGAACATGCTCAAGACAACAGGAGACGATTTGAAAGAGAATCAATCATATACATATTGTCACTGGTTTCATTGAATGGAACGTTTGATCGGAAGACTTTAAAAATTCCCGAGTATCCTTCTGTACTAAAACTAGGAAGACCAAACAATACACAGCGTACCCCTACTGTCTACAACGGATACTTTGATTCTAGAGTGATATCCAGAGAGCATGCAGAGGTATATGTGAAAAAAGGTAAGCTTTATGTCAACGATCTCAAATCTGCTAATGGTACATTTTTGAATTCAGAACCTGTTCACAAGGAAACTGAAATGAAAGTGGGCGATGTTTTTGATCTAGGTATTGATATCTCAAATGACAACAAACATCAAAACCAGCAACAACAACACTTGAAAATTAGTTGTAAAGTTGAAGGATTTCTCTCGTTTCCGATAGATGGTGTCACAGACACGGACAAACTATTAGCAAAAATACGCAAGGACTTTGACACTAGCAGTACGGACCAAACTAACGGTGACGCTAAGCTGCTCAGTATGAACAGTTTTGATGCGGGAATGTTTGGTGATGTTAATGATGATTTCGGTGATGTGGAACTTGGAATAAATCACGAGTTTTTGACAGGAGTCTTTGTCAACAGTAATATCACTACAAGTCACACTTTAGTTCGCTCCATCCAATCTTTGATCCAACAAGTCCACAACGCAAAGCTGAACAATCTCAAACTTAAGTCCATTGAGTCATTTCTACAAGACTACAAAACACATCTGAACAGAGATAAACAGCTGCGCATAATTGGCGAAATCAAACATGAAAAGGAAGAAATAAAGGTCCTGGAGACGAAAATCTCAACCTTAGAAGAGAAAGTGTTACTACAGAATGATCGGTTAGAACAAAATAAGTTGGATTTAAAAAGCTCGCAGTCTACTGTTTTGGAACTTCAGTCGGAATGCGAGAGATTGAAATCATCCAATACAGATGCAGAAAACAAGGTACTGACTTTGAATACTGTAATTCAAAGCCAGGCGAAACAGATCAACCAACTCACAAACGATAAAAAGGATCTCACAGAAAAGTTCAACAAGAAGGTTCTTTCCTTGGAAGAGAGAGTTGAAGCCAAGGAAGAGCTAATCAAAACATTAGCAATGTATAAAGAAGAAGCGATCAACAACGAAGTAATTAAGGACATGGCTAAGTTTTCCCTTATATTTTTTGGAATTATGGCTGTTGGGGTTACAACTATACGCTATCTTTGAAATGCTAATGGCATGCAATGAACATATTGTCTATTTTTATGATCATTTCGTTTCAGGTTTTGTAGCTATTTTTCATTCTATATCCAAATCATCTAATTCTATGCTCTCAATTTGCTCAATTCCCATGGTTTTTGCGAAGTTTCTTGTGAATGCTGTTGCAACTTTAGAAGGCTCGATCATTCTTCCTGCTTGCAAAGACATGTTAGTTTGTTTCTTGCCATTCAATCCACAAAAGCTGAATCCCAATTGCTCGATTTTTGGTATCTCATTACTAACATTGACAGAGATACCATGTGATGTGATTGATCTTGAAACGCTTAGACCAATACTAGAAATTTTTGTTTGTTCATCGACCCAAACTCCTGTGTTCTCTGTCTTTATCCCTTCGATACCAAAATCTCTCAATGTAGAAATTATAGAGTCTTCTAATCTGGATACAAAGCATTTTATTGTCAACTTCTTGAAATCCTGTAGGTCCATGATTGGATAAATAACAATCTGTCCTGGATTATGAAATGTTATTTCTCCACCTCTATTTGTTTGCTGGAAACCAAATCCTGGATATGATTCGAGGGATTTGACATTTTCATCACTTAATCTTGGTCTTTCTTTACGCCCGGCAGTAAAAACAGGCTTGAACTCAAATGATAGTAGTGTTGGTGATGGTTTCATTTGAAGAATATTCTTCAATAATTCAGTTTCATAGTCATTAGTAGTCAGATTCTGTTCATGAAGTTCTTGTTGCTTTTTTTTAATCTTGGTCTCCATCTTCTTGAACTCTAAAAATGCTGACTGGAATTTTTCCTGAATCATTTGACCTCTTGAGTACTCTAATGGGATCTTGAAGTGTAAATGACGAAGAATTTTTGCTGACGGGGTATTTGGTTCAAATTTAGCACACCCTTCCCTCGATGTACTTTGGAAACGACATTGTAACGAATATTTTGATATTTTTGTTATTATTGATGCATTTCGACCACGTTTGGAGAGCATTCTTACAGAGATCCATTATCTGAAAGAGTCTTTTTGATAAATAATTGATATTTTTTTTTTGCATCACCATTTCCATTAGTGGAGTAGATTATCAAAGCGTAGATGACATGAGCAAATCTCACCATGATTTAGCCAAGCTCGAGGAATGGTTGCTCAACCCACAATCAAAATGCTTTGTGAACTCAAAGATTGAAATTCGAGACACCAAATACGGGGGTAGAGGTCTTGTAGCAAAGGAAGCGCTTAATGCTCAGGTACCAATTATTAAGATATCTCATTCATATCTTCTCAATTTCACAACTATAGTGGCCAATATAGTGTCATTCAATAAAGATATAGAGGTTCCTATGAACTGTAAACATATAGAAGTCTCAAAACCAGGCAAGCAATCCAACGGAGGAGATATCATTGTGTCTAAGTTTTACTCAAAAGTATTATTGGAAGAGTTGTTGCAATTGACATCTTTCCAGATAGTATCGATGTACCTGCTCTTGGAGAAACACAGGGGTATGAACTCGTGGTGGAATCCTTTTATAACGGTGCTGCCTAAGATTGACGACTTTACTTCTTCACCCTTCGTTTGGAAAGCATTAGGTACAGATGTCGATTGTGATGATGATAATGAGATATTTGAATTCTTACCTGATTCAACCAAAAGTCGCGCATATAGAATGCACAGCAGATTCAAAGAGGATCTCAAACAAGTGTCTAAGCTACTTCAGAAGTACGATGTCTATAATTTATTGACACAGAAAGAATATTTACTTTATTGGATGTGTGTCAACTCTCGTTGTCTATATATGGAAATACAGCAGGCAAAAACAAGCGAAGGAAATTTAACTATGGCTCCATTTGTTGATTTTATCAATCACTCGAGTATAGATCAATGTGTTCTTAAGATAGACCGTACTGGTTTTTATGTGAAGACACCAAGTGATGTCAAATACAATACAGATGACGAACTGTTTTTGTCATATGGGCCTCATTCCAACGAGTTTCTCCTCTGTGAGTACGGTTTCATGTTAGAAGAGAATCAGTGGAACGACATAGATGTAACAGATGAGATTTTTGCTCTTTTAACTAAGCAACAACTAGGGTTCCTAAAAGAGAAAGGTTATCATGGTGACTATACCATTAATATAGATGGCCCTAGTTTTCGAACAGAAGTAGCATTAGCTGTTATTCAAGAAAATAATGATCTGTTTTTAAACAGAAGGCTTGACGGCTACATAAATGGAATTACTGATGGTGCATACTACAAAAATGTCAGCAATAGTCTACTGAAAACAATCATGCTAAAACTAAAAAGACAATATGAGACATACATTACTTGGACTGGGAGTGAAAATCCAAGGAAACAAACAATCGGTAAACTTTACAAAGATAGATTACTGATTTTGAACAAAAGGCTTGCTTTATTGCAGTAATTTAATAGATGTCATACATATTGATCAAAGTTCCAGTTGAATCTCATCACTTCTATATTCGTTTTCATTGTAGTCTCTATTTTCCTTCAAGGAGAGTTTTGCATTCAACAATTGATTAATGAAAACATTGTACTGCCCAGGGACTTCATGAGTGATCGCCATATGGGCGAAGAACCCCGTAGTAGCAGATAACTCTTTGGTGGAATACATGTTGATTTTCCTTCTCAGAATTGATGATTCCTTCTTAGTTTGCTTTAGTAAAGATACCATTACATGTAGTAATCTATCTCTGTTCAGAACCACCCTTGCATGTGGGATTCGGTTCAGTAGTGGATCAGTTTTCAACACGATTGTAATACATTCGTCAATATGTTTCAGTAGTATCTGTGTCAAGTTCTTTACACTTAGTAATTCTCCGTTTGAGCAGTCAAACAAAGAGCTTAAAGAGCCAATGCATGTTTTGACTATCATGTATTCTGCTTGTTGCAATGCAAAATCTTGATATGAGATAAAAGTCGGGTTCAGCTTCTTACAATCATGGATCATTTGTAATAAATCACCCTCATTTTTCAAATTCTCTCCTACGTTGTAACTGTAAGCATCAATATCTTTAGTAAACCTAGGAAATTTTGCGATTTTCAGTGAACCTGTACCTAAAACGTTGTAACTAAAAGAATCATCTTTCCAAACTCTAAAATCATTCAAACACTGATAAATATTAGGTCTTTCTGCAGGATCATTCCATACCTTTTCAACTAGCCTCATGATGACTGCTCTGTTTGGATTAAGCAGCAAAACGTTACTGTCTGGAGTCAAACATTTTCTATATTCTAAAATTTGTTTGATGTCTTCATGATGGTTAAGACCCAATATTAACTCATCTATTTCGGCCAGATGGCCATTCCCATAGATAGGGGGACGACATGCACTCATTAACTGAAGTTCCTCGATATTGAACAAACGATTGTTTGCATGCGATTTCAGCTTCAATGTGGAATTATTGTTCAAAAACTGTCTCAATTGTTTCTCTGATTTAACTAACCATACCACCTGCGGAACTTCGGGTTGGCTGGGCAGTGAAGCTAATGAATGAGTAACTAACCCGGTCAAAGGCATTCCACCCATAGCATAAACACGCGGGAGAAGCTTGGTTGAGGCCATTCGAAGTGCTTTGTGTCACATACTTGATAATATCCACAAATCTTTTTTTTTTCCAAATATATTTTATATTCTTTCCCACACTTTACTCTTGCCAGATTGCATTCAAGGCCAAAAAGGGAATTTACTAGTATAATGTATATCGTGGGCCTCACGGGAAACATTGCGACAGGGAAGTCTACAGTTTCGAAACGGTTGAAGGAGAAATATCATTTGACAGTCATCGATGCTGATAAAATTGCTAGGCAGGTGATGGAACCTGGACAAGGAGCTTATAAAGAAACAGTTAAGCATTTCAAAGATAAAGTTCCAGGATTGGTCAAGGAGGATGGGCAATTGAATAGAGGAGCGTTGAGAAGATACGTATTTGACCACCCAGAAGAATTGAAAGTGCTGAACGGGATAACTCATCCAGCAGTTAGATGGGAGATGTTGAAGAAAACAATATGGGCATTTCTTACGTTCAAGAGTATGGTGATCCTGGATGTACCATTATTGTATGAAAGTGGACTGGATGCCTACTGCACAACAGTTATAACAGTGATGTGCTCTCCGGAAGTTCAGATGAGAAGGATAAAAGAGCGAAATCCAGATTGGACTGAAGAAGAAACTAGAAAGGTTATGGATTCACAGATCAAGCCTCACTTATCATCCAGGTACTCTGGAAAAATCATTGATAACAGTTCAACAATCGAACATTTGAACGAACAAGTGGACACGGTCTTACGTGAGGTAAGACCTCCAATGCAAGAATATTGGTATCAATTAATCCTTCCAACGTTCATTGGATTTATAATAAGTAACTATTTGGTTGGACGAACAATAACCTTTTTCTACTCTGATCCTGGTGAAGAATGAGCCAATAAATTTGACTTGAATAACGAAATATAAGCCTTACGACTCTAAAGAAAGAGAGAAGTAGATCACATGCATTATCGAATCATTTATTCTTTAGTATGAATAAAAAAACAGTTATCGCCTCTTCTGCATGACCCAAGCTGAAAGAATCGGCATAAACGTATGTACTTATTGAGGGGTTGATAGGGGTTATCTTTCACAAAGTTGCGAACATCAAGTAGTCTATGTTTGATGATGTCTTCTTCACTCATTGGATTCTCTGCTGAGAAGATATCTGATTTGGTTGGGACTGGCATTGATGAGGAGACATAAGCGTTCAAACCAACTGAGTTGAAACTATCATTGGTTTGTCCAATTCCGTTGAAATTGAAAGACTGAGGATGGTTACTATTATTGACAGGCGGTAAATGGTGTCCCACGACGTTTAGCATATTCTGAGTATTGACCAATGACGATATCTGCGCTTGATGTACTGTCGGTATAGTAGGCATTTGTTGGAAAAGGGCGTAGTTAATTTGTGGGGAAATAACGTCATTAGATAATGATGGTTGGTATGAAGAAAATGAAGGTGTTGAAGGTGGATCAATTTTTCGTTTCTTTGATAAGGCATTATCTTCCAGATCTCCAGTGAGAGGTGTATTTCGCTTGAAGCTTGCCAATTCTAATATTTTTGAGATGTTCTGGGCTGAGTACTGATCGAGAATTCCGTTCAGATGTTTTGAAGGGTCCTCTTTTGGAGGTTCAATCGTATTGTATGACGTGTCATTTGTGAGTAGCATACTATTGTCTTCAGAAAATACAAACTGCTGGAATTGAGTTACTAGAACCTCATTACTTGGTTCAAATGGACTTAGTCTGTTATTTTCAAATTTGAAAGATTTTGAGATGTTTTCAAGTTCTTCGTATAGTCCAGGGGTTTCCGAAACTGCAAGTCTCCCACCTCTGGAAGAAGCAAGATCATTTAAACAACCATCATCAAATAAAGAGTTGAAGTCGATGGGTTGGGGGTCCTTCCAATCCACATCGCATGTATGTTCTTCAATTGCATCAATATGAGCTGAGTTCTGAAGAGAGACGTGAGCAAAAACACCACCTTCATCTGTATTCATTTGCCTAACAGATTTTAGGGATTTGGGGGTTACTTGGTTTTCAGCTTCAATATATTTCACAGATGTTAACTCACTATCGGGTTTGAATAGCACTTTCTTTTTGATATTTGCGGGTTTGGATTTCAATATACTTTTCAGCTTAGAATTATTGCTTACTATCTTACTTACTTCATCTCTTTTGGTCATATCAATACTTTCCCTGACTGTTGCATTTTCAACCTTTTGAGGTAATTTTGTTTTCTTTGCTGCAATATAACTTGTGAATGCTAATTTTGTTGGCGGTTTTGCAGTATCAACTCTTTGGGTGGACTTTGTTATGGACTTTGAAACATTTGACGAGTTAGATAACAATTTAGGTTCACTATTAGCAATAGTGCTTGGTGGGACACTTGAAGAAACAGATCCAGTTGGATCAGATGCTTTGCCTACTTCAGTGTCGACAGGTATTTCCAAGGACTGAGTTGAAGAAGCAAGATCTGAGTCGAAATCGGACGAAGAAGTCGAAAGCGTGTTAGAATCAGATGAAGCTGGTGATGTATTTTGCACATATTTATATGTATGATTACTCCTCACTTGATTTGAAGTTACACCAGTAGAATAGCCATCACTCTCAGATGAATGAAAAGAATCGGGAAATGACAGTTTCAAATTCTTTAGTAAGTTGTTGGAATATACATTGACATCCTGATCTTCTGATTCGGCTAATTTCTCGAGGAGAACTTTGATTTCAACAATGATAACATCAACTTGCCTCAATTGGTAGAGGAATCGTAAAATAATTTTGATATTTGTGGTATTTCCTAAGGAATATTCTTCATTTAACCACTTGATAATGAGCTTCACAATGAGTGGCCTTTTATTGACTGGAGTATCTATTAGAATTGGATTATGTTTGAAAGTTATACGACAGAGGGTTTCTATGAGTTCAAATCGGTAATCATACGCGGTGTGATTCAATGATGGATCAAACATGGTGAACAAAGTTTCAAGAAGTTGAGTCCACTCCTCCTCTGAATTCAAACTCAATGATATTACAATGTTGAGCAAATAGTCTCTCAAAACTGGGGAATCTTTAGTCTCAAATCCTGAATTTTTGAGATCCATCAAAGACTGCTTTATGACAGGAAAGGGCATTGTAGTGAGTTTCAAATTATAATCCTTAGCATCTGATATCAATTGCCCTAAGGGCAGAGCTTTTAGACCATTTTCGTCCAAGTCACACTTCAGTTCTTCAGCAGAATACCCAACAGTTGGACGCGGATTCGCCGTTATCGAACTTCCTGTATCTGAATCTTGTATCAACTTATCCACAACAACCGAATGCGCCAATGTACGATCCAATAGATTAAGTTGACTCCAAACTTTTATCAGCTGAACCTTCGACAACTCGATAATTTTTTTGCACTTTTCTTCCAAGATAATATCAATTGCATCCTTTCGTTCTAGTTCTGCATTGTGTATCTTTCCACTCCAATAGATATAATCAAAGACTAGGTTCCTTATCCGCAACTCTATTTTATCACCTTCTCCAACAGCTATAACATTGTTGCGGACAACATTGGTTGAGACACTTTGTGAGAGGTTAGAAAGATTATGATTGGTGAGACTATTGGCAGCGGTTTTGTTCTTGATAGCTGTAAAATCAGTCATTTCCATTGTAGGTGATCTTCCTTGAGTGCTCTAATATTTTTTAATGTACTCAACAGTTGGCCAATATATATGTTTCTAAGGCTCTATTCTCGTTCAATCAAACGCTATGCTGAAAACAAAACAACAAAAAGTGGTACTAGCTAAATGTTCAATTCGAGTTAAGCTGGAGTTGTGTTTATTCCTATCCCGTAGCTTATCGATATGAAATAAAAGTATGAATCAAATCAATTGTACAGCAAAAACAAAATCAAGAAAGTAGTTACCAGAGTATAGTTCTTCCGGTCCCTCCTCTTCTTTTTTTCTTTAATACTACTACGTGGGTTTTTATATACACAAACGAATTCAACAAATGCAATTCGCCTCTGAAATCTTTTTTCTAATGGAGCACTGTCTATGAAACGCACTATTAATAGATAATGGTGCCTCTTTAGTCCGTTGATGTTCTTACTTTTGTTGTTTACACGAGTTCTTAAGAGTGAAAGTATGTACAGAAGGAGCGTTTTTTTTTTTTGGCTCTTTATCACAAATTGGAGTTACGAGGGAGAAGAGATGCCCCGAGATTCCCTTTTGGGAAGGTAAGAATATTCAGAAAATTTTTCAAAACATTCTTAGACTCTCTCTATATATGAGAAATATACAAACTTTTGAAATAATTGGCAGAGTTGTGTAATGAGACATTTTGTAAGCTTGTTTAGAGCTGTACCATCATGTACTCTCAATCGAGCACTTGTTTCTCAAAGAAGTTTTGCAACCACCTCCATTTTGAGGGAAACTTCCACTGAAGTTGAGTCTCCACCTACATTAGCCAAAGAGACTAAGTCTATTCAGCATCTCGAGGAACACAATGTTGTCCACTCAGCCATAACGAATGGTCTTAAGAAGCTTGGGTTTACTGATCTGACGTTAGTTCAATCAAAAACTATCGAACCAATCTTGACTACACCTGCTGACATTGTGACTAAGGCTAAAACAGGTACTGGTAAAACTTTAGCTTTTGGTATTCCACTGATTGAACAAATATTAAAACATCCTAAATCAAACCCAAAAGTTAGAGGTTTGATCTTTGCACCTACAAGAGACTTGGCGTTTCAAATTAGAGATGAGATCAATAAACTTGCTAATTTAAGAGAAGTTCAGAAGGCCTCTTTTAATAGAGTTAAAGTCACCACGGCTGTGGGTGGTGAGTCTAGGTGGTCTCAGGTGAGAGAAATCACCAACAAAAGAGGATGTCCATCTATTGTTGTTGCCACACCTGGAAGATTCATGGATTTGATAAGAGAACCAGACGTTGCAGAAGCTTTTCAAAACATTGAAACACTTGTTCTAGATGAAGCTGATAGATTATTAGGTGAAGGGTTCAAAGAAGACTTGGTTGAAATCACAGATATCTTGAAGGAAAACAGAGAGAACTCAACATTAGCCGACTTAGAACCAATGAAGACCATGTTGTTTTCTGCTACTTTGGACAAGCCAATAATTGATTTTGCCAAAAGAATTTTGAGAAAAGACTTCCATTTTATTGACACAGTTGATCCAAATGAAGCTGAAACACACGAAAAGATCAGCCAATCCTTGATTTTGACCAGCAACACTTTTGAAAGTTATTGTGCCGCTATTAGCTTCATTCAATCTGAGTCTAAGCACAACAGAAATTTCAAAGCAATCATATTTTTACCAACTGTGAAGGCTGTCTCTTACTTTTACGAAATTATGTCTAATTTCTTGCGTGAAAATAAGCATGGTTTACGTTCATATCAATTGCATGGTCAACTGAGACAGAATGTGAGAGACAGAGCTGTCAAGAGTTTCAAGAACAGTTTCAGTGGTATTTTAGTCGCATCGGATGTTGGTGCCAGAGGTATGGATTTCCCAAATGTTACAAATGTCATCCAAATTGGTTTACCAATGGATGCAACCAACTATGTTCACAGAGTTGGTAGAACTGCGAGAGGTGGTAGTACCGGTAAAGCCGTCATGATAATGAGCAAAGCGGAGTCACGATTCATCAGAGTCTTGAAGCAGAGACAATTGGTAGTCTCTGAGCAATTTCAGTATGCTGCTGATGAAGATGTTGAGCGCCAAGTTCCTGAAATCAGTGCTAGAGTACCACACAAATTTAATTTTGAGCTAGTTATCGAATCTTTAGCAGGATTTGGTAAATCTGTCTCGAACAATTATAGATTGAACATGTACGAAGTTCTAGAAGATGTTAGAGATACATATGCAAGAATGCTGGGTGATGAAGATGCCAAACCTCCAGCCTCTCCAAGATACACTTCACAAGTTCTTGGATTGAACAGAAGAGCAGCAGAAGAGTTTTTTGATTTATCTGGCTCCAAACAAAGACAAACGCAAGATGAACTAGACAGTGATCCAGATTATGTTAGAAGGGGTGACTACAACAGAAAAAATGACAACCGTTCCGGTGATTACAAAAGAGATAGATCTGATAGATCTGATAGATATGACCGTGATGGTGGAAGTAGAAACAGTTATAGAGGGGGCAGTAACAATAACAAGTACAATCAAAGAGGGTCCACCCGTAATAGAAGAAGTTCTTATTAAAAAACTACTTCCATAATCTTGATGAATTTAGTCCTAGAGGATATTTGTTGTTTTGGTTGATTTTAATGTTTTAACATGTACATAGTTCTCCAGTCATATATAACTGGTAGTGATGAAAAGTTTACATAGTGACGCGTTTTGTTTTTTTTTCTTGTAGTTTCTAGTCACCTTGTCCTGCTCGCTATTCAATTTTTTTGAGTCTCCAGCCTTATTCGGCATCTGGTCTAGTCTTGTCTCCTTTTTCATATGACATTTTTTGTGTCAAATACGAATATGGCAATAGCCGCAGATCTGTTATAATAAGGACAGTTCTTTTGAAAAGAAAGAACACAACAAAGTTCAAAAATACTAAACTCGAAATAATAAGATCAAGCAAGTCCCAGTGAACCAGAGAAATTGATTCTGTCTTTGTGGGCAGAAGAACATTCACTTTATAGAAGGAAAGAAAACTAGCAGAAAATCTGATTTCAAAGATCTGTGAGGAAGACTTGTTAATAGAAAGTAGATTTGCCGCTGGTTGGATACTTGAAGGTGGTGAATAGTAAAACATGTCAGATATCGTTGGTTTGCTTGACTGTGAGACTGACATTTCTCTAGCTTACTGCTCACGTGGATCAGCTGGATTGGACTATTCCTCTGAGAGAAACCAGGTTCAGTCTGAGTTTAACTCAAATGAAATCGGTAGCTATCAGCGTGATCAAATTGCAGATACTTCTGTGAACTTGCAGAGAGAGATACAATCACGCTCTTTTAATACATCAGGGTCTTTTATGTATGATGTATCTGTGGCTCCATCAAATACACCTGTTCTTTCTCCCAAGAAGTTGAACGGTGGGCCTATACTTAGCCCTCGTCTTTTTTTCACTCAACCAAGAGTTCTATTCAAGGAAATTTCGAAAGCTAGCACTCCTGAGAGACAATTTACGACAACACCACATAATGACAGCTTCTCCTGTCACTCAGATACAGATGATATATCCTTAAATTCATCTTTCAAATTTTCCAATATTTCCAATTACACACATCAGAGCCATTCCCAGTACGATTCCATGGCGAATGCAACATTATTTGACGATGACGAAATACTTGATGTTTCATTTCACAATCAAACATCAGTTGAATATACGCTCAATAATATTGACTCCGAGGAATCGAAAGCACGGTCGCACTATCCATTAACTACAGACACTTTGTTCAGCCGTAAAGGTCAAAAAAAAGATTTGGTAAGAATGGATCCAGCGTTTGAGGAAACGTTGAATATTGATTTCTCAAGTTCTCCAATCGCACATTTGAGTATCAACTACAACGAAACAAGACCAGAGATAACTGACTTATTTCACTTTGAGCAGTCAGCTTCAATATCCAACTTCTCAGGTAAAGCAGATGTACAGACTAAACCAGTTGTATCAAATATTGGACTCAGGGAAAATCAAAATCATCACTATGTTTATCCAGTGAAGAAGGCCAAAAAAAACCTGTCAATCAAAGGTTCAAGAAAGAGGAAAACACATAAAGTTACCCATAAGGTGAAAGCACCATTACAATCTCATGTTTCTAGAAGAGATCCGGAACTAAAAGCCAAAAGGATATTGGGTCTTGAACTTGAAGAGCACAACAATATTAGCAGTACAGTTGCACCAAGACAGAGCAGTATTCGGTTTAGAGAGAAGACAAGAGTAAACTACAATGAAAATTACACAGAAGATGAGCAGACAACACCTACCAGAAGAACAAGGAATTCGCTTAAAAAAATGCATCACATTTGCAAAAGTGGGAAAGGTCAAACCCAAAATGCTGAAGAGGGATGTACACTCTTCAAAATCTCCAAAGAAGCTAATATAAGGGAGAAAATTACTGCAATCAAGGAAAGCTCGAATGCTCAGCAACGTAAATTTCCAGTAATATCCAGGTCAAAGAATGGATGTTGGACTTGTAGAATCAGAAAGAAGAAATGTACGGAAGAAAGGCCAACCTGCAGCCAATGCGTAAAGTTGGGATTGGCCTGTGACGGATATTCTGACATGAAACCTGATTTTGTAACTGATGCAACTCTTCAAAGGAAGAAACTGGATGATATCAAGAGCATTACATCTAAACGAAAAAAAATAGCAGTGAGAAAAAATCCAGTTTGAATGTGAATCTACTTTTGCTATTTATTGAATAAGATATCCTAGACTCGGTCATAAATGAAAATTTGTAGTTTGAGTGTTACCATAGACAGGCAAATGGAAACAGATGACTTCTGCTTTTTTTTTAATTATACACCAAGGTGATAGGAGGTATAGAGCTGGCTGGTTCTTTTCGGAGTTCTGAGTAAATGAACATCGTTGTTCGACAAGCTTGTAGCATATACAAATCCTTGGTCTAAATTATCGTTCCCGTAATGACCTGAATACTGAATATATGGATTTTGATGGTTCACTGGTGTCTGGAAGAATTGTGAAGATGAGTGCAGGTTCGAATTCATATTATTCAACATAGTGGAAGGAGAGACCATATATGGGGAAGCTGAGAAAGGTTTGTTATGTGAAAAATCAGCAGTTCCGGTGAGCTTTGCTTCCAAATCGTCCGCACTCATAACTTGAATGAAATCTAAATTATCATCGAAATGCAGTTTTTGAATAAGCTCTTTCCCAACAGCAGGTGAATGGCTTTTGCTGGGAGGTACTTTATCTGGTAGATCATTTAGATTCTTTTTATCTTGCTCTATGTGATAAACTATGTTCTCAATGTGATCATCCTCATCATTACGGCGATTTTTGAGGTGACTAAAGTTAGCCGAGTTAATTTCCTGTGTTCTTTGAGTATTGGCATTATTTTCTTTTCTATTTTTTGTCTTATTCCCTTGTGCTGAAGCGACTTCTGACCAGTTTGGCCTTAAAAGTTCTTTCTGCGTTAAAATTTTGACTTTAGACTCTTCTCTTTTCTTCTTGGGAGCTCTAGAATTCTCTAAATCGAACCTCCTGCTTCTTCTGTCGAAAACGATACCAACTTGATTATGCTCAAGAAGCTTCTTGATGAATACACCAGTAGCAATAGCTCGTAGTCTAGACTCATGAATGAGTTCGTGTTTTTGAAACTTTCCAATCAATTTTGAAGGAGCGTCAGCTTCAAATAGGGCCTTATCATTAAAATCACACAACAGTCTATCTAAAGGTGTGAATTCTCGTATGTATACATCTTCCAAAAAGTATTGCTCTCTCTCTGGTCGATGATTGAAGTCTTCGCGTTGATATTTATCGAAAATAATATTACCAATAACAGCAGACATTTTCAAAAATTCAAAATTTCTATTTGAAAATTGAAAAGCTAGCTTGTCAACCTTAATCCAAGAGTATGCTAACCTAAAAATAGGTAATAAGTTCACACTTTTTCCTTCAGATTCATAAAATAGTTCAATAAACAGAACCTGAATATTAGTCAAAAATTTGAAAGTAAATTTCAACAAGTTGTTCAATTTGGATGAGACAGATTTCGAGTTATTGATGAATTTGATTTCCCCTATAAGCATGATAAAAATCTTTTCAATGACGAAAATGTCGGAAGACTCTTTACATGCTGTGCTCAAAAGGTCAAAAAATTCTTTTTCAATGATTGAAATTTTGCATCCATTGATCAGGTATCCTTCCGATCTTTTCCACACAGAAGGTAAGCAATAAAACCCAAATAAAGATATGAAATACACTTTGATCCTCTCTAATCTCGATCTGTCGATAGATTTTTGATCAATGCGTAATCTGTTCAGTCTATCAATGACCCCACTTGTTGAGGACATCAGCTTTTTGTAATTTTGCACCGCCAAACTCGATGGTATTCTGGATGATGCTCCTCTGAGAAACTCATAAATAGCGTCAAAAGTCATGTTTTGGTCATTATAAACAACACCAATATGATTTCTAGTGTCACCAAAGGCAGGTAACAATAATTCAGCCATTTGGTACATGTTCAGAGCTTTATCGTAGCTATGATGCTTGGACCCTGGCAGGAATGAGGAAAATAAGCTTCTGTATCGAGATGTTGCACCCATGAAAAGAATGGATTTATGTACCAAATAAATGAGTTTCACGACTACTGTATTATCGTTCCGATCAACCTTTATGGCATTTGCGTCAATTTTGAACTCAAATGAATCGTAGAAGTATTGTGGTATAACGAAGTCTAATTTGAACTGAGTCATCATATTCTTCAAAAATTCATATAGAAGTTCCTGTAGTTGTTTTGCAATTTTCCTAAACTTACTGTTGGTCTTTCGTAATTCGACAATTGCTTGTTTTTTCATATGACCAACCTGTACCTCTTTCAGACTGACATGTTGTGCATGATAGTACCTGAATACTGGATGATAAAAATCATCCCATATCCTATCCAGCAAGAATTCAGCTGTTTCTGACTTATTCTTTGCGGGCTGGGCTATCTTCAAATCATCAGAGTTGTTCTCTGTTTTACTTTTATTCAGCGATTCATCTATATCTCTGATGATTAACATAAGAATCTTAGACTTCACGAAGTTTAAAAGACCTAAAATCAAACTGTCATCTGGTGTGACGTGTGAAAGAACTTCTTTCAAATGTTCAGCTGAGTTGTCTAGTGATTTTAATAAATCTGAGGTTGAAGTCATTTTTCATGGATTTTCAATGTCCACTTATTATTATAAACACCTGTGTAAAAAGAAAAGAAAGGCAAACGAAAACAGTCAATTTTTGTGCTTCTAGTGCAATTCAGATGTTTTCAATGTTTTTTTCTGTAATAGTACCGCACAATCACAAAGGTCAACGAATAAATCACAAATGTATCATTGCTTTCAGCAAAACCAAAACTGAACCAAGTCTGAGTAGTGATGAAAATAAAAAAAAAAAAACAAAAGTTACAAAATCTAAATGAAAACATACGAAAAAAACAAAAATTCAGAGGGATGTGTGCATGTACCGAAATACGTAACCATTACACAAAAAATGGAAAACAACAGTAGAACAATAGAGAAACGCCATGACACTCTCAAATGTAAAAGGGATAAGTCAAAGGAACATCCATGCCATATCTTGTATTGCTATATCATTCAATATTCAATGATGCGAGTGCTGTAAACTCTTTACATGACCACTTATCTAATCGATTTTTTCGTAAACACATTGCCGGGATCTAATGAGACGACTATCGATGTATTATCTTCCTTTGGAAACTGCTATGGTAATTCTTCTTATGTGATGTTGAAGCGTACAGTATCTTCTTTATAAGCCTAATACACAGTTGAAGAAGTCTCCCGTCTGCCCAGTTCTGTTTTTTCAGTATGGTTCATACTATATATAACCAAAGGAAGGTAGCTAATTGTCCCATAAAAGTATCTGGAACTCACAATAGCTAATCAGCCTTCATTTTCAGTAATTTGAACATTCTGTGACAGTGTTGATTCAGGTTTCTGAATCACGTTTCCGCTAATATGAACTTTTACGTGTAATGTTCATGATTATTACGCGTTTTTCCGATTCTCTTACCAGTAATTCTCTTACTAGTATTTTATATTCATTTTCTGAATGATTAGATTGCCAAAATTATTGGTAACACCGGTTAGTTGATGAAAGTGCTATGTGTTGCTGAGAAAAACTCGATCGGGAAGGCAGTCGCAGGGATTCTTGGAGGTGGCAGAGTACGTACAAAAGACTCCAATTATAAGTATGTAAAAAACTATGAATTCCAGTTCCACTTCCCAGAGCTTGGGCTTTGCGATGTGGTAATGACAAGCGTTGCCGGCCATTTGAAGGGATTAGATTTTCCACCAAACTTTGGCTGGAATAAATGTGCTCCTGGAAAACTATTTGATGCTCCAATAGTCACTGTTCTGTCAACCGATCAGAAGAAAATAGCCAAAAATATTGAAGAACTCTCTAGAAGCTGTGATAGGCTGATGATTTGGACAGACTGCGATCGTGAAGGAGAATACATTGGGTGGGAAATACTAGAGATTGCTTCAAACAAGAATAACAGATTGACAGTGCAAAACACATGGCGTGCTACGTTCTCACATCTTGAAAAGGGACATATCATGAGAGCAGCCAAAAATCCAGACAGATTGAATATAAATGCAATTGACGCTGTAAGGACTAGAACTGAACTCGATTTACGAACAGGAGCTGTCTTCACCAGATTTTTGACTTCACTGTTTCAGAGTCAGACTCAGCTTGGATCAGTTGTTTCGTATGGGCCTTGCCAATTTCCAACTTTGGGTTTTGTGGTCGACAGGTACAAACGGTACAAAAACTTCACTCCAGAGGAATTTTGGTACCTCGATGTTTCTGTGAAAGAGCCTTCCCTCTCAAAACCTCTAAAGTTCTCATGGAAGAGATCACGATTATTTGATAGGTTATCAACATTGATACTCTATGAGAAGTGCATGAATGTAAGCTACGGCCTAATCACTGTCGTACAGTCCAAACCAACCTCCAAATATAAACCATTACCTCTGACCACTGTTCAACTACAGAAGTCGTGCTCCTTGTACTTCAAGATGAGTGCTAAGGAATCTTTGGAAGCGGCTGAGAGACTGTACCAACAGGGAATAATTTCTTACCCAAGAACAGAGACAGATGTTTTTCCATCTAAGATGGATTTGAAAGAACTAATATCGAAACATACAAACAACAGTAAATGGGGACAGTATGCCCAAGATTTGTTAAGCAACGACAAATTCATGCAACCAAGGGCAGGTAAACATGACGACAAGGCACACCCTCCTATTCATCCAGTCCTTTATACCGATAATTTTCAGAAACAGAATGACAAAAAGGTATATGAGTTTGTTGTTCGTCATTTTCTTGCGTGCTGTTCAATGGACGCAAAAGGCCAAACCACCTCTGTTGAGATGAACTGGAATGATGAATTATTTACTGCTACTGGTTTAACAGTCCTGGAAACAAATTTTCTTGACATTTACACCTATCAAAAATGGGAGTCATCCACAGAATTACCTCGCTTTAGAATTAATCAACAGATTCAGTTGCACTCTGCTGAGATGAAATCAGGAAAGACTACTGCGCCAAATTTAATGACGGAAACCGAACTTATCGCATTGATGGATGCTAATGGTATTGGAACTGATGCTACCATTGCCGAGCATATTGAGAAAATTTTGAGCAGAGAGTATATAACAAAGGTCACCAAGAGCAAGAAGCAATATTTGGTCCCTACAACACTTGGTATGTCGCTGGTTGAAGGGTTTGATGATATGAACTTGAAAAACTCACTAACAAAGCCGTTCATGAGAAAGAGCACCGAAGCTGAACTGAAATTAATATCTGAAGGGGCTAAAAGTAAGGATTCAGTGACTGAGGAGATGGTACTTTTATATAGGGATTCATTTGCAATGTCTGTAATGCACCAAAATATGATTTTGGAAGCATATCACAGATGTAATGATGCCGTTGCAAGTGGATGAATAGCTAGCTACATGGCTGTAATTACATGAATTAACGAACCTGTTTAACGGAAGCATCTCATAATCTAACACATCGATAGCGGAGGCGGAATTTCTGGCACCCTTCCTAACGTGAAAACACTAGCTCTGAACTGTTCCAAAACGATGTCATTTAGGTCCTTCTCCAATACACGAGCCGATTCTTTGATACTTTGCACAAGTTGAGGTTTAAAATCTAAGGATGTGCTATTCAAGCTGGAAAACTGGCTAAAGGCAGACTGTTGGGGCTGCTGCTGACCAAATGGTGACTGAGACTGGGATTGGGACGCGCCAAACGGCGAGCTTTGTGTTTGATTTTGGCTTTGAGCAAAAGGTAATGCACCACTAAAGGTAGAAGACGGTTGTATCGTTGATGTGAATACAGATGAAGGGTTATTCTGGGCACCGAATGGGGATACTGTAGCTTTTGAACCGAATGGAGTAGAGTTAGTTTGCGCAGTAGTACCAAAGGGAGAGGAGCTATTTGAAGTTCCTATAGCTCCAAACGGTGAGGTTGTACTATTTTGTGATCCAAAACCAGGGGTTCCAAAGGTGCTCTGAGTTTGCTTTTGAGAGGCAGCCCCAAAGGCTGAAGTTCCAAACGCATTAGCATTTTGTGCGCCTGAATTTTCAAGACCTGATGTCCCAAAGCCAGTAGATCCAAAACCAGAAGATCCGAAGCCAGACGCTAAACCTGAAGTGCCGAATGCTGATGCTTGTGTCTTCGATTCAGAATTGTTCAGTGATGCAAACGGTGATGCTGAAGAAGTGGATGTGGTAGCAAGAGCAGAATTTTGTGAACCTCCAAAAGGTGAAGTAGAAGATGTAGCCCCAATTGATGGCGTTCCAAAACCGCTAGATCCAAAACCGCTAGAGCCAAAACCGCTAGAGCCAAAACCGCTACTACTGAATCCAGTACCACCAAGCCCACTGGCGCCAAATCCAGATGAACCGAAAGCCGGGGTGGGCGTAGTACTTTGAGCACTTGATCCCAAACCAGCGGAACCAAAAGCACCAGTGGTACCAGATGTAGAGCTAGTGGCCAGTGATTGTCCACCAAAAGGATTACTGTTTAAATTAGTTGATATTGTGCTTTCCTGGGGTACAAATGGTTTAACGCTAACACTTGGATCAGAAGCCATCGTTTTAGTCATAACTTGTGTGTACCTTGCGGCATTTTGTAGCTTTTCTTTAACGAAGTTAACACTGTATTCCATATCTCGCTGACTTTGCTGCATAGTTTGATCATATTGTTGCTGTGTGCCTTTAACTCGAGCCTGGTAGTACTCCCAACGGCTCTCCTCCGGTGACATGTCTCGTCCACTGATAACATTTACCAGTGATGGTTGCCCCAGACCAAATGATGACAAAACAGGTTGCAATTGAAGAGAGCTGTATTCATCTAATCCGCTTCCCAGCTCCCTCATCCTCGTGTTCAGATTACGATCGCTACAGAAGTCCTCTAAGTCATTTGAAGTACTCTGAGGATTTCCATTGTTATTGTTGCTATTATTGGTACTCCGTATATGTGGAAAGGAACATCTATTTCCATTCTTACAGTTCCCTTGCTGATAGAACTTGCATGGTGGCTTGCGATTGAACATCTTCAGTTGTCTGCTTGTATCTGTTGCTGTACATTTCAATATTTTTTTTTTAATTGATTTTTGAAAATCATACAACAAATGATAGTCAAAACCATTGAAAGTGGAATACCGTCATAATGATATGCATCAATTGTGATGAACCAGTTACTGCTCTTCACACTCGGTACAAAAATGACTATATAAAACTTACAGACTGTCCTAATTGTCACAAAGTGGCAGATAAATATATTGAGTATGACAAAATGTTGATATTCATTGACATTCTATTATTGAAGCCATGTGCCTACAAGCACTTAGTTTATAATCTATATACTCCTGAAACTGTTGAATCTGCTCAGCATAAAATACAGAGAGTAAGGTTCCTTTCTGTTCTACTCGAGATCTATCTTAATTGGGCTTATAAAGAGAGGGAGTTACAAACAGAAAACATCATTAACCCATATTTGATTTATCATGTCATCTTACAACAGTCAATCCTACGCCAATATTTATTGTTTGCACTGAAGTGTATCTTAGATGATATCATCACACACTCCTTTATACACTTGTTCTATCTTAAGTGGCTAAACTGGACACCGAAATCTTATGATCCCAAGGAACTAACACCAGACCACTTGAAGCAATTAAAATTGACGTTATCCATGACAATACTTATATCCAGTGGAATGAAACTTTTTCCTATATTGATGCTTATCTGGCAATATGATAATATTTCGATAACGAACACAATAAGTGCGATCTCAAATATAAACTGGGTGGAGTCGCTGAGAATTGTGACCAATCTATCATGGCAGGTATCCACTTTTGTGTTTGTTATTTCAACTTCACTGAAGACAATAATCACTAAGTCAGTAATGATCCTGATTCTGTCGAAGTTTGATCTCAAAATCGCAAAACTATTTGCTAAACAAGAATATTTACGTTTCATATCACAATTACATAGCATAAAGGGTTTTTTCTATTCATGATTCATATACAGATAACAAATTTTTATTCCCACTCCATCAAGTTGACTCTTTTACGCATAGTACCTTCACTGTTAGCTACTACCACCTCATCGCCTTCAATTGATATCCATGGCCCATCCAGTGGTTCATATAAGTATGGGTACTGATAGGTTTGATCTTGTTCTCTGATCTCATCCAAAGTTTTTGATTTCCCAGTTCCAGCTCCTGGTCCATCTAGACTATGATTAGCACAATTATCATTGAAAACACTAGATACAACAGATAGTGCACCGTCTCCAATATTACTTTCTTCATCCTCCACTTCAAAGTCTTCCTTGATGGCCCTTAATGCGATAAAGTTCGATAAGGGGATATAATGCTTTTCAAAATTCCACAAAACTACTAGAGTAGCAAACGGTAGGGGCGATAGGACCATGGCTAGAATATAACCGTCTTGATATGCAGCTAAGGTACCGGCCATAGTCAATTGGAAAAGCAATAAACCCACTATTATTCTTCTGAACACGACAGGCCATACTTTTCCTGTGGAATGTGGTGGATGAACAACTGAGTACATCAACTGATATTTGTGAACATAATAGCCAATGATGAAGTATAGTAGCCCCGAAATCAAGATTTTAGATGAAAAGACACTATAAATAATAGTTATAATCAGTATTAAGATAGGCTGTGGTAAATGTAACCCGAAATTCATGACTGGTGGTTTGTACAGCTCTCTATAATCTCTTGGTGTCTTACAGCCCGCCTTGAAAAATGGAAATCTTAAAACACTTCCAAATAACAAAAGCTTAAAGGGGTACATGCCAATTCCTTGCAATATAATCAAATCAACGTAGAATAATGAGAGTTCATTCAAAGATTGAGCCAGTTGATAAGCTAGTTTTGTGGTATCGCTTAGAAATCCCCAGTAATTAGAGGCAGTACCAGCGGTTGTGAAAACTAGGAACAAATTCACAAATATATAAAAAAAATTTTTTGAGACGGCGGAAAGCTCTTCATCTCCATGTGAGATGAATCCTTGTTTAGTAGACAACCAAACGTAGAGAAATGGTATCGCAAAATTTAATATAGTGAATAAATATGTTGGCAATAAACCAGAGACAGTATTTCTTGCCCATTCATTTTTCTCCAGAAAGTCCGCTAGTTCAGGCCAGAATTTTCTGATTGTTTTCGGATTCAAAAGAGTGGCCAAATAACCAACAGGTGCAATCAAAGTAACTGATAGAATACCTATGATTACTGTTACTGAATATAATTTTATTAATCTTTCCTTCCTAGAAAGAACTATATTGTCCCATATGATATCATGAGGCGCAGGTGCAAGTCTAGTAATCAAATGATGCACTTTTGGATCTAAGACTGCTTGGGCAGCCATTTGTGCACTTGCAACAGACTCCATGGTAATAAAAGCAGTAGGTGTGGCAGGGTAGTGTTTGGTTCTAGCTCTTAAAATTTCCTGATCGATTACCTCTAACTGATTTGTATAGTAATCAATGGCATCAACTTCTGGTCCAAATATGCCAAACAGTCCCGTTTTGATTTTAGGCCTTATGTGCTCATATTGTTGTCCACTCAGGGTGACCCCGCCATATCTTCTTGCATACTCGTGTACGCTTCTATAATCTTCCTCTTGTACTTCTTCTTCATCACTCAACGGTTGTTCATTTTCGATGTCCGTAACATCTTCATCGTCATCGTCGTGAAATCTTTGAACAGGGCTCTGCTCTAATCTGAATGATTCCCGAACTCTTGGGTTGACCGGTAATTGTTGTTTCTTATCACTTATCGATAATGGGCCTAAATATTCTGCCCATTTGTCCTCCAGCTTGTTCAACACTTTTTCTCTTCTCTTGTACAGTTTATTCAATTGTCTCCACTCACGGCATATGGTTATAGAGGCCACCTGACCAATATTTAGCCCTTCAATATGATTTTTCAAGGTTTCCTCATCTCGCAATTCAGGGGGTATTCCAGATAGTCTTATAGTCCTATCTGTAATTGAGTTTTGATGCCCCAAATGTTTCTGTCTAATCTTCACAACGTGCTTAGTATGACTCAACAGTAGTCTTAATGTCAACACCGTAAATATGTATGTGAATATCACATACATCCACAGATATGGTTGATCTAGCGCTGGTGAAGAGTCAAAGGAGTCTTTGTCCCATATCCTTAACATTCTTTTTGCAATTTTGACTCCCTTCAAAGCTATTGAGTCCTCCTGATCTCCAGAATTGTTGTCATCATCGTTATCTTCTCCATCATTATCTCCTTGATCGTATCTACCAGTATAGTGGTATCGTACTGGTGATATTATGGCAATGGACATAAATGTCAATATACCTAATAGTTTGATTGACATTTTGAAAAATACCAGAAATACAACAGCATCTAGCCCTGCGTGATCAACTAAGTCATTTTCATTTATTTTCCATATAACAGGAATCCATCCAAATAATGATTTTCTGGGTAATGAAGGAAGTCCTTTTCTTCTATAGAATCTAGAGGCATATAACCTAAACCAAGTATTTCTTAAAATACAAAATGACAAAAATGCAATAAGGCCCAGTGTTGTGGCAATCAATAGCTGTGTTTGGGCTACCCTAGTTGTTGGCTTACGGAGGTTTATGCCCTTATGTGGGCCATCTATATCATCCATAGCTGGTGAATAAAAGACGTACTTCCAATACTGCTTGACTGCTTGACTACTTGTTTACAGTGAACCTTTGGTGTTTTTTAGTGAGATACTTTCAGCTGGTTCCGACACACTAAGTGATGAATGTACAAAACAACTCAGCTAGTTGTTATACACTACACACAAATCTTTATCAAACAATATGTACTTCACTATAGTGGATTTACTAGGTATATAAGCTCTTTGGCGATATTGATTGTGTCATGGAATTGCTGGCGCTTGACAATGAACTCAGAGTCATCATTTAGGCCTAACCAATTCACAGGTTCAACAGAAGGTAGTCTCTCGATCCATAATGCGTAATCCTCAGCTGACCTTCCTTCAGGGGGTCTCACGACAACGGACGTATCTGAGATCTCGGTTAAATTAAAGTCATACTCGAAAGATCTTGAACTAAACAAAAATTGGGCCAATTCTTGTAAATACAGTAGATCGGTAGGTGTATCAACTTTACCTCCATATACTATTTCACCGATTACAGAACTAATCGATAACCAATCAATTTCTGTTGGAGCTATGTGCTCCTTTTTTTTGTAAAGATCATGAAATAGTTTATCAATGAAGGATTTAGCGCTTTGGTAATCGGAGTCATTAAAATCGTATGCCTTGGTAAAACCTTCAGGTATAAATCTTGAACGACCTTGAAGAATAGAATGAAACCAAGTAATGAGATAATAGATATACTGTTTTTCGACAGGATGAGTAACATCACTCGGTCTGAAGTTCTCTTGGAATACAGATTTGATGCCAGGGTTATTTTCAAACATCAAAACATATGACTCTCTTAATATTGTTACTGGTATATCGGATCGTGAATCGCATGTCAAAAATAGCCTGAATTTCTCATGCAATTGATATGAATCAAAATTTTTCTCAAAAGACTCCAGCCATTTGTGAGAAGTGTGAACATTCTGGACTAAAACCCACTGCCCCAGTTTAGAAGCTCTCAAAATCTCACGATTAGCAATTTTGACACTTTCACTGGAGCCCAATGCAACAATTTTCAACTCTGCATGAAGTTCCTCAGCCACCTGCACCACTTTGAATGTCGGATCATATGAATCATTTGATGATAAAATAATTGGTTTCTTGGTGGTATTTTGGACGAATTGAACAAAATCAAATGAATTTTCAAGTCCCATTGATTGCGCAAGGGTATTTAGAACTAAATCAAAAGATGATGATTTATCGTCACTAAGGGTGGTTCTTAAAACTGTAGCAAGAGATATTGAGTCAATATTCTTTACGGCCAGTTCGTGCAAAATGGGATCTGCACTCAAGTTGAGGAACGATTCTTCAATTGCCTGTCTTTTGATCGTCATAGATGACATCCTGAATAGGTTTAATACATGGTCAACTCTATCATCTTTACTCAAGGATTTGGCCTCTAGTAAACCTAAAATAAGTCTTGCTAGTAATTCATTCTCCTTCTCACTTGTCAGTAACACTGAAAAGGCAACTAGTACAGAAGATCTATCTGCAGATGTCAACGAGACAGAAATATGCTTGTAAATCTTCTCAAATAACTTCTGCAATAAGAAAAATACTCGAGATTTTTCACCAGAAGTACCACGGCAGTCTAGCACCCCTTGTATCCAATTGATGTATTCTTCAAGCGAGAACTGGTAGAACTGATTTAGAGTACTCAATTTATTTAAAAATGAGAATAGTATTGATGAGGATTTGGCAAACGGTTGATACTCATTACTGATCATTTCGATCTCACTCATTACACCAGTTGTTTCATTTATCTTTTGGTTAACTTCAGTGGCTTTCCTTTTGATCTCTTCGAGACTTTTCAAAAGTTCCAAATTATCCAACAAACTATGTTTTGTGTTCAAAGATTCAAGAAGGCTGTCTTCGAGTTGATTCAACTCATATTTGTAGTCATTACTTAATTTAATGAAGTCTACCTTCCGTTTATGAACCTCAGGTCTTTCGGACTTAACAATCATATCCAGAGACTTCATTTCCAAACTGGCATCTGTTATAGTGAAGTCGACAACGCAAGTGGATGCGTAAACAAATTTTGAGATATTGACTGTATGGTCTTTAGTGTATAAAAAAAGCTTGAATTCAGGGGAACAATCGACATCCTTATCACCAATTTTGACCAAAGTTCTTGTACCAACCTTGTGGAAATCTCCACTTAACAAAGGTGCTAGAATCGGATCGAAGTATTCAGCATCTTGAACTACCAAAACAGCACCAAATCTCAGCGCGTTTTGTAAGTCATGAACAAAATTTTTGTTCAAAAAACTTGTGAATGAGATCTTCTTATTAAACTTATTGGAGATAGTTTCAAGCAAATTACCAACCCCATCAATAATAAATTTAACCTTGGGTGAATTAACCCTTTCCAGCATAGTAACGTTTTCGAAAAAAAGCTCATCGTTAGGCAATCCACAACGCTCCCACTCCAGCAGATTCATAGGGGTATTCGCATGCTTTGTGATCGTTATATCATCGAAGGAAAGACCATGATTTCTCAAATATGTACCCCATTCATTCAGTTGATGTAGCCTGGTCTTGTGGTCCAGAATACCCCCATACGTGAAAAATCCTGCTGAAAGTAAGCATTGTGGAACAAGATCATCATTCTGCTGCTTGAAAGTCTTGATATTTGAGGTCCATCTTTCTTTCTCAGTTTGGAGGTTTTCCACTATGGTCATAGAACGTTCAGTTCTACTTTCCACTTCTAATATCTCTGACTTTATATTTTCTGCTTCCCGAATCATTTCTGTATAACCATTCTTGTAGTTCTTGATGCTTTCTTCAAGGTCATGAATCATATCATCTGCTGCCAATAATCGTGCTCCAGTTTGTTGCGACTCCACTTGAAGTTGCTTGATTTCGTCTTGTAGAGGTCCAATTTTTCCGAGAACCACTGAATACCTTATTTGTGCCTCCACCCATTGAAGCAATGGGCCACAAGCTTGTGAAGCCCTAAATGCAGCTTCTTTATTATACTCTGATCTAGATAGATAATTTTTTTCCATGAACTCACGTACTTTTGACGTGACACGTTGCTGGCAGTCAAAATTAACGATGTTATAAATGAAATCGTCTTTTCTGATAATTGACTGAACTTCCCTCCAGTTACCAGCTTCATAGCCCAAAAGAGTGCACACCGACTCCAGAACCAGCTGAATGGTGGCAGGTGGTGATGACATTGAACGTAGCTCTGTTAGATGTTGCTTCTTGATGTTCTGCACGCCTGCCCGTGCTTCTAAAACAGCCGGTTCAGCCAGCTCTAAGTCTTTCATAACCTCGAGTCTTCTCTTTTCGATGAGAACATCTTGTTTTCTCAAAGTCTCTTTGATAGCGATGGAGGCTTCCTTCTTTCTCTCACTTAAATTTTGATCCTCCAAAATTCGGTTCAACATTTCATGTGCTTCCTTTTCCTTATCTTTCAGTTTATTTTTCTTCTCGGTCAACTCCCTTCTCTGCTGAGAAACTGTCAAAACTGTCTCTTTCAACTTCAAGATACCATTGTTGGTTCTTCTTTGACTGACACTCAGTTCTGCTTGTTTACTTTCAAACAGACTCAAGAAATTATCAAGTAGTTGAAAAAATTTGGCAGGGGGCTGGGACGTTTCAAGCGAGTTATGAACAAAAACAAGACTATTCATAACTGTATCGATTGTTTCAATGGGTGTCATTTGAAGCTTTTTCTTAGCAATCTGAAGCATCGTCTCCTCCGACATCACGCCTATCCAATCAATAACACACCTGTTGAAGAGGGCAGGTGAACTTATAACTTGAGGACCATCGAAATTGTCAATCCCAGTCATTGTGAAGACAACATGCAAGTTCCGACTTATATTAGATATCAAAATATTCTCTACTTCATCATCGGTATCCACTAAAACATTGTTCAATTGACATTGGTCTCTTAGAGACTTCAGGATCAATTGATACTCTTCGGGATCAAACAGATCATTGATTTGACCATTAGCCAATAGGCTGTTTATTCTTTCGAAAAAGGCAGGCTGTTGAATATTGGAAGTGTCCAGCAAAAAAACCATTTTCTCACAGTCAAGACCACAAGATTTCAGAATCTGTTTCAAGGTTCTATCGAACTCAGATATCGAGTAAGCTCTATGAACATTGAGTTGACAGACTTTGAGACCGTTCATCCAAGCAACAAACTTAGTCATAGTGCGCTTTCCACTACCACATGGTCCTATCAACATCATATGACCACCTGACTGTTTGAGAATTCTATCAATGTTCAAGATTTCTTGAATCAACGAGTCATAAAACACAAATTGAACATCCAGCATCTCTTGTGTAAATACATCGAACTTGTCTTTAATAAAGGTGCTGATCTCTTCAAGTTCCACATTCGCATAGTTGAGGGACAACCATGGACTGTATAACAAAGGACGCTTCAAAATTTTTACAAAATCCAAGTTTTGGAAGTTGGCTTTAACAGCAGTACTGATGATATCAAAGGATATTTCTTTCTCCTCACTTGTAACAAGTCTATCAGAGAAAAGTCTAACAGCCTCATGAACGAACATACGAACAAGCTCTGAGAGTTCTAGAGAGAGATCAATGTTAGAAGTAAGGGCTGAATGTAATCCCCTCACCCACCTGGTAAGTTCTCTTGGGGTATATATATAATGGGGTTGCAACTCTGTAGTGAATCTCTCAGATGACTTCGTGTAAATATCAAGCATGGATTTGGTCAGTTCCTGGGAATACCCAGAAAGATGTGGAGCAAGCTTCAATACTGATGTGACAAAAGTATCATATATTTGAAACATCGCTTTTGGCCCGGGATAGTCAACCATTAGAACAGGTACATGAGACATAAATCTATTTGATAGTTCATAACGCCCATTGTCAACTGATGGATTACATGCACCCACAAACTGAATATCCTGTAAATTGACCCATTTCTTCTCAGATGTCTTCCAAAATCCTTTTTTCTCTATCATCTGGCGCAAAAATGAAATTACTGTTTGTGTTCCATACTTATCAGGCTTTGGAAGGTTGATTTCATCTGCAAACAGTACAACACGCTTACCGACTACCTTTGGCCTCAAAATAAACCCGTTTGTTGTTTTCCGGTATTCACAGCATTGTTCCAGAGCCCTCAAAACTGTCAAGGGTTCAGTTTCCTTCGAGAAATTCAAATTGACTAAATCAATGTCAGGACAACGCTGTAGGACAGCATACAAAGACATAGTTTTACCAGCACCAGGCGGACCACAGAGTATCAGAGATTTTTTTTGAGACAAAACGGCGTTTATTATATTCTCATGTCTCATTGTATCCACTGTTTCAATAACAGTGTTGGGATTAATGATAGCATGAGTTTCAAGAGTGATGGATAGCGCAGAAAATGGCTTTAGTTGGCCCTGTACATCAACGTAGCAATCAAGGTTATCAGGAAACTCAGGTAGCCTTTCCTTGATATAAGAAACAAATTTTGATCTTTGAATATTAGTTGCTGAACCGGCAAATCCATAAAACAAGGAGAGGTACAGGGAGTTTTTGGCAAAATCTTTCAAATTTATATGAGTGCCTTTCATTAAAAACTCGTCCGAATAATATTGCAAAAATACGAAAAGTGTGTTGATCAAACTTAACCTGCTCACATTTGAGATGTGTGTCATTTTATGAAGAGAAAACTCAAGACAATATGATACTAGGGGTACATCCAGTAAACTTCTAAGTTGGTCAAGGAAGTTGTCAATAACTTCATTGCTGTCAGCGATTTCTTGACTTTTTTCAACACAAAACCTCTTCAAAGAAAAGAACTTATTTGACAGTATGTCATCCGTAGATAACGTATTTGATTCCATTATTATCATACCACATCTACTTACGGTTGCAGGTGTAGCATTTTGAAGGTTGTCAGTCTCAAAAATAAAACGAAGATTGTCTTGTATTTTCAACCTCTCGCCATTTGGGAGAGTTAACACTTTATTATCATCAAGAACACTATTGAGGGACTCAGCCCATACTGGATCGATATCACCATCGAAAACAATACAAAATTTCTTGTGCATGTCACCCCGAAGATCTTCATTGATTTTTCTGATAATGGAGGTCAGTAGACCATCATTCCATTGACGAGTAGAAGCAAAAAACTGACCAAATAGATCATTTTTCTTCAACACTTTAGGATCAATATTTATAGCAATTTGATCCAGCGCCTCAACAACAGTCATTATAATAGCACTCTTGCCGGATCCAGACGGCCCTGATACTATGATACCTTGCTGGGTCTCTTGAATTTTGGCTAGTTGCAACGCTTTGTTTAACCAATTCTCAGATGGAACCAAGCCTTTCGATACAGCCCTTGCTTTTAGCTTCTCCCTCAACGCGAGAGTGTTGTCCACTTCTTCAACATCTGGAAAAGAGACCTCCATTTGGCGCTCAAAAATCTGGGAGTCAGTATTAGTTAACCTCGGTAAGATCATTTCCTTCAAACTCTTTACTATCACACCCATTTCATTTTGACCATTCAGGTTGTTCTCTTTCAGTATCAGAATAGCATTTTCTAAAGTGCTTTTCAGAGATCTCAATCCAAAATCATAATGTGTCTGCTGGGAGACACTGTCTTTCAGTTTTTCAAAAAAGTTAACAACCACTTCTGATAATTCCTCGGCCCTCGTGAAGCCACCAGCAGCTAAAATAACCTTACAAATGATAACACTGTCCGGTTTAACCATGGAGAAACTGCGGAATAGCTTTTTCAAATTTTCTGGTAGCTGGGATCTTCCTGAATAGTCGGGATTCATTGTTACGAAAATCCCTGTTCCTTGCAGTAGAGGAACCCGTTTATCTAGTAGTTCGATATTTTTAGACTTTTCTCTCAACCCAATCTCTATCTGGCCCAACTGTGAAGACACAGCACTTAGAATATTTTTATCTAGTCTATTAAACTCATCAAAACAGCCCCACCCACCAATTTGACAGATCCCACTCAAGAGCCTACCAACAGCCTGAAAATCGAAAGTTTCATCGCAATTGAACACCACTACCATTTTTCCTAAGGAGCTTCCCATTGCCTTGATAGATTCAGTTTTACCAGTTCCTGCTGGTCCGAAAGGTGAACCACCCAGACCTTGTTCCAATGCTATAGACATTGACATGAAGCATTTGCTTAGTAACGGAGTGTGAACAAGTCTGTCCATAGAACCAAGGTACTCAAACCCATAATTAAATCTCATGGTCAACTGTTTAACGGTAACTGATTCCAATAGATCGTTAGTGTTAGAATCGTGATAGAAACGCTGCTGCGAGTTCCATAAGTAGTGCGAGCAGTCTTTGACTTCATGTTTTTGAAGTTCAAGAAGCACATCTCTTTCGTGAAAACACTCGATAATCAATGATTCATATCTTTTGTCATGTTTCGTATTTGCTAAAGATAGGGAGTGTAGAAATTGTTCTGTACCTTTTCTCAGGGTTTCGAATTCGCCTGCTTTTATAGAACTTTCAGTCTGATTGGTCCATTTTATTTGGAGCCCTAACAAGACAATTTGAATTGGAAAGCTATCTGCCAAGTCTATAATAGTTCTTGAGTCAATTTCAGATAAGAGTTTCTTGAGCAATACTGCTAAGGTTATTTTCAGCTGGTAATCTAACTGAGATACCCATTCATCAACTCTTTCGTACTTCGAAATATCAACAGGATTGGAAAGAACAACCTCTTCACCATTTACTGATAAAACTGAAACGATCAATTGAGTTGATTCTTGAAATTTAACGGTAGCTATTCCCGGAAACATTTTTTTGAAGTGTTTGCTGACTGAGGCAACGTCATCATTGCCCAATATAGCCAGTAAATCATCATTACCAATAAAGTAAAATCTTGGATACAATTCCCTCTGCTTCTCTAGAAAGTCACCAAGAGCTCTCGAAATTTTACCTAAAGATTCAGAAACTCTTTGCATAATCTGTCCAAGATCAGAGATGCTAGCGGCGGCTATTGCTAACGTATTCTTGAACACACGCTTCGTTGTACCAATAAATTCAACAGAAATACCCTGAAAACGTGCAGCTTCAGCTGTCAGCAACTTATTGATACTCGATTTAGGGTCAAAAATACCGTCAAGATCCATCCATTGTCTTTGAACTTCAATCCAACTATCAAACAAATTGTACAGAGAGTAAAGTTTTTGACTCCATTGATTTATCTCACTTTCAAATACCTTGAAAGATGGAGAATTCTTCATTGAATTCAAGCTAGAGAGATCTGTTGAGCATAATTCAATCATTTCTTGGAAGTTCTTGACCAGAATTTGATTATGGAACTCAAAAAAGTCAAAACGCTTATCAGCCCAGTTATTTTGTATAAGATGTAATGATTCTTCAACTACTCTTTCTGATTCAGCTTGTGCCATAACCTGATTGACAGCAACTTCGTGCAGGGAAAGGTTCAAATCCCAGAAATCACCAACAGTTAAATCTTGTTTGAATTCTTTTCCGAGTAAGGAGAAAAGCATTTTCAAATGACGTTCTTTAACAAACTCTTCCCGCAGTGTTAAAAGTAATTTTTGTGATTGAGAGAGATCCATTATGAGATTCAGAAATTTTTGGTAGGGCTGGTGTTGGCGGATTCTAATTGGCATTGATCTAGTGTGTTGCAACAACTCATCAAGTTGTTTTCGAATTTGCCGAGGTTTCAATGTGTTCCAAACTGTTCTTCTTAAATCCTCTAATGTATCCCATAATCCTTGAATCGAAAGCCATACTGATTTCAGGTCATCAAGGTCGTCGTGGATTTCAGTGAAATCTGGTTTGATAGATATTGGAAGAAGAAGGAGGGATGCAGCATCGTTAAGCAGCTTCTTCCTTTTTTCAATCACCTCAATATTAGCTTCGAAGCGGTTGAGAATTGCGACAGCCTCGCTAGCTGCCATGTTATCAATTGGTTTGGATTCTGACCAGTCACTCTGTATACTCGTGATAGAGTTTTCGATTCTGCGTGCTTCTAATTCAATGTTCTTTGTTATCACATCAAGATGAGAATTGATGGCTTTTGAACGTAATTCAAGAATTTCGTTCAAACTTGAAAAGTCATTTTCTAATTGCTCAACGAAGATGTGATCATTGTTGAATCGAAATTTTCCTTTTATCAAAATTATCTCACCTTTTTTGTACAACTCTAGCTTGGTTTCGCTTTCTTCGACGAATCTTTTTTGGATTTGAACATTTGAGATAAGTTCTACTGTTTCATTGACAGATGTTAGAGAAACATTGCTTGATTCCAGCAATCGCCTTCCTTTCGAGATATCTATGTGTAAAGATTTGAGGGTATCCTTTAGAAATTCGGCAAACTTGAATAATAAGTCTCTGTTCCAACTCAAAAACTTTGAGTATATGATTTCTTTGGCATCTTTAAAGGTTATCATGAAGCTTCCGAAAGTTACAAGGGATTGAGCAGAGTCAAATATGGATCTGCTCTTTCTTACTTCTTCAAACAGGACTAGCCAGGATTCAATAGATATTTGATTATATTCTTCTTCAGCATCAGAATCCCATAGAATTCTATATTGCTGCCATTTTTGAACAAACTCACAAGCATCTTTGAAGTCTGTTTCCAAGATTGAGTATGTTTTCTCGACCTTCAATAGAATTTCTGTCATAAAAGGTTCGAAATTGATCAGATTATTATCGTCACTGAAGTCCAAGGAGCTTGAAACAAGTTTTTTTTGGCTCAGTAGGGCAAGACTCAGCTCCTGGACTTTGCTATAAAGTTCACATTTAGTGTTCTCTAATGGGGGAACAACAGTCAACTGATCGTCAACAAGTATATGATGATTATAATTTTTATGTGAAAACTTAACACTAGAGAAAGCAATAACTAGCTGCTGACACAGCCTTGTGTTCAGCTTTTCGACAAAAGAATTAACCTGAGAAAACGATGATTTGGATATATCATTAACAACAGATTGTAATCTACTAATTATCGAGCCCAAAGTGGTAGCACAGAACTCGACAGTCAATAATTCATTGAGAGCACTTTTGATTTCGTCACGGTATGTTGAAAGCTCGTTGATTCGTTTGGTCATTTCAGTGATAAGCGTTTCCACTTTAACTATAGTGTTGAGCTTCATGTGCTCCTCGACTTTGACGTCGATATTTTTTAAGTCATACGCTTTAGCTAAATCATCCCAATCGATTTCCAGTGCATCCTTTATTGCACAATAAAGTTCGGTTTTCGAATCAAACAAAAGGGTCTCTAAGTCCTCTAGCTCTTCCATCGGCTGTGACATTTGACCAATAGTTACCAAAGATTCCTGAAGAACCACAGCATGCATATAAACTTTTCTAACTTTTCTGGAATTCAGCACTACTGTATGTGGAATTTGATAGCCTTGCCAACTGAGTGTTCTCACTTCCTTGAAAAATTTCATCAAAGATCCGTTGAAGTTGAGCTGAAGAGAGATATTTTTATCTTTGACTAACTTTAGCACATTTCCTGAAATTGAATAGTCTCGCACTGAACTCAGCCATTCCTGAAAATGATTCTCCAGATCCAGTTTCTTTTGGAACACAATGCATTGCTCAGAAATCATTCTACCCTCAGAGTATGATTCCCAATCTCTGCCAAAAATGAGTTCCAATCTCTTCCTCAAAAAACTCAGCTTCTTCTCTATTTGTTTCCCCCATAATAAAATATAAGATATATCAGGATAATCGTGCAGTTCAGATAGTCTTTTAAAACTTGTTCTGGAAGCAAAGTTCTCCTGGAGATGGTCAATCTCAGATTTGACTATTCCCAGTAAATGGGATTGGTATTCCTGGATTGCAGCTCTTATCCTAGGGCGTTGTAACAGATTTTTATGCTTTTCAAAGATCTCAAACAACTCATTGGAGTTAGTAGCTGAATTCAATACGTTTCTGAGGTTGTCTGTAATGTCATTCTCGATTTGTTCGATTCTTCTATCATAAAGAAGTTTGCCGTTGAGCCAAAACTTTGGTGCTTCAAATACCTCTACATCGCGTACAGCATCATAAGCGTAATTTAAGTCCTTCTCCAGAACTGGTGAATCTTTTAATGTATTGGCAAAATTCTGGTGACTTCTTCTAAACGCTACAACCTCTGACAATCTCTGTTTCATGTCGTTTGTTTTGGAGTTTATCTTCACAAAAATAAACTTTTCTCCTCTTTTTCTCAATAGCTCTCGAGCAATATTAGTAAATTCTTTTATTTGTTTATCCCAAGTTTCAAAAAGTGAGTTCAAGACGTGAACCTTCGTTTCAAATTCAGAAAACTCTAGTCTCATGATATCCTTTAGCAACGGAACAATTTTGACCTCGAGGTCTCTTGAAATTGCTTCTACAAAGGGTAATGCACGAGTTATAGGGTATGAAGTTAGCCTAATTCTCTTCATGTGATTCATTATCAGAATGATTGTTTCCTCGATTTTGTCCAATGACTCTGCCGCTAGAAGTTCATTCAGAGGAAGATCTTTCATCAACTTATTGTAGTCAGCAGTAAGTGCTATAGCATCTTGAATACCAACATCTGATAGAAAGCTTGCAGTAGCATGGTATCTTTTTGCGTATTTTAAAACTTCCAGTGTCAGCTGGACCCCGATTGAATCAACCTGTTCTTTAATGGAGTTAAGTGATACTTCCATTGATGTCCAGAAACTGAGTTCTTCGAAAGCGGAACCTTGTGATACTTCACGTTTCATTTTAGTAATATCTTGAATAGACTTGACCCAATTGTTAACGATGCTTTGGAGACTGTTGAGAAACAATGGGTCAAGAAGTACTTCTTGTGATATCACTTCAGTATAATTTTCCAGAACAGCACCCTTATGAATGGCTTCCTTCAAGATTGGGTGAAGTGAAATTGATAAGTCTGGAATCTGAATTGACTGCTCCAGATTTCTCAGTGACAGCGCCAGTTCGTTGATTTTCTTTCTTGTTGATGCAACAGAATCTGTCCTGTTTTCTTGTGTGATTGCATCAAAATATGTTCCAACACCAAGCGTGACTAGCGATCTAAGAGTTTCAAATGATGAGCCTGTTGTAGGGAGATTGATTACCTGTAGTTGTGATTCCATTGGGACTTCATCCGCTATAACACCAGTATCTTTGATTACTACGATGGTGGCTACTGGATCTTTCACATCATCTAAAGATGTTGAAACAAGCCACGAATTCTCGAGCTTGAACAGGAACAAAGTCGCTGGAAGGGGGTCAGATATGAACTCCCCAATACGTTCCTTGGTGTCAGCATTACTAAAATGGATGATATTCTCGGATATAGCACCTTGAAGAACCTTGGCCAATGTGAATAAATGGTCTGCTAGCTTTCCTGGGGAAGCTAGAGTTGGGTTTCCACTAGTCATCGTCTCTAAACAGCTTTCATTCCATATTAGTACTTATCATTAATACCATCAGCGGTGTGATACTTACTGTACAGCGCTCTTGTCACTTGGTGACTATCTATTATGGTCTTCGACTATTTGTTAAGGATTGTTTATTTACTTTTTTTATGTAAATACACGAGGATATAAAAACAAACGCGACTCAGGTGGTAAGAGACGAAGCAAATCCCATTTTCATGAGTGATTTACAGAGACAGTTGTTTCAGAAGAGACTGAGAGAGGCAGAAAACTCATTAGGTATCGATTTCTCAGAAGAAGCGGCAGTGAGCTATGAAAACCCCTCAATAACCCAGACAGAAGTAACACAAGAGGAAGAGCGGTATCTTCTTCCTAGTTGGAGTGACTACTTCCATCAAAAGCAGAGAATCTATGACAAGCAGAAGAATGCATTCACTACATACTTCTCTCCTCCGAAGTCGAATACCTCACCTGTGTTCATATTTCATCATGGTGCAGGATCTTGTGGACTTTCGTTTGCAGCCTTAAGTAGATCTATTAGGAAAGTAATGAAAGATTCTGGCGATCGCAACCAAGTTGAGAACATTGCTGGACTTTTCACCTTTGATGCTAGAGGACATGGTGAAACTATATTGGAAAGCGGTAAAGAGGATTTTTCTATCGAGTTGTTCGTGAAGGATAGTGTCTTCTTGATTAATGATCTTATACAAAGAGAAAATCTACAGAGCAATCCAATCATTCTCATTGGCCATAGCCTTGGTGGCGCAATATTCACCAAGACAGTGAAGCAATTAAATTCTGGCCAAGTTAAAGGTTTGGTGATGATTGATATCGTAGAGGATACAGCGGTTCGTGCCTTACAAGGCATGCATTTATACCTTGCGAAGTTACCGAAGCTGTTCAGAACATTATCGGATGCTATCGATTACCACCTGAAGACAAATCTTATCCATAACAAGGATAGTGCGATGATAAGTATCCCATCATTGTTCAAAAAAGGGAAAGATGGAAATTATCACTGGGTGATGGATTTGAAGAAAACGATACCTTACTGGGACAACTGGTTTCTCGGGTTGTCAAAAGATTTTGTGAATGCCCCTACCTCAAAACTTTTGATCCTTGCAGGTGCTGATAGTCTAGATAAAGAGTTGATGATTGGACAAATGCAAGGAAAGTACCAGCTGGTTGTCTACCAAGATTCGGGGCATTTTGTTCAAGAAGATGTACCAGTTAAGACTGCGATTACACTGATAGACTTTTGGGAGAGAAACGACAGAAGTCAAGTCACAATCCCAGCTACATGGGGGATGAAGAAATAGAGGGGATGAAGGATACTTATTGACTTCATTCAACTGTTAGTTCTGCTAAATCGCTTGTTGTGCCTTTTTCAGACTGATCAACGACTTCATCAATTTTCTTTGAGGCCCATGAAAATCTTGGATCTATTAAAAATGGACGCAAATCGAATCTGTTATCATCAGGCGAATACTGTTCAGCATGATAACTTGGGGTGATAATTGTTTGCTTATGTCTGTTAATTGCATAATAGAAAAAGAATCTCTTCACTTTCTCTGCAATTTGCCTTGGGGTCAACCTTGGGGTCCATAGGTGATATAACTTCAAGAACATAGAGTATGGTCCACATTTCTGATTTTTTCTCAATCTTCCGAAAATGGATAACTCTTCATATGACATACCCATATCAACCTCATCGGATTGTACATAGTTTTCGGTTATAGGTTCTAACTCGGCAGTTGGTGTTGCATCCAAAAATTCTTGTAACACTGGTAGCTCAAATTTTACCCTAGCATATGCAATAAACTTTTTCAAATCGGTTTTCGAAATACCACCGATTGGATTGATGTCAGCACTCGAACAGTCATATTTGGTGTAGTAACCCCTCAATTGCTCATCCACATTAGCACTACCCAAAACAAGCAAGCCCCCAGTTTGACGTCCTCTCACCCAAGGCAACAATTGAGCAAAGAGGTAAGCAAGTACCATTCTTAATCTTGCTTGGATGTTCTGCAATGCCAAATTCTCAGTTTGCGTTCCACCAAATATTTTGAAGATTGGTCTTTTACCTGTTGCAAGTTCGAAAACAGCAACAACAGAGTCTACAAGTGTGTCCATATTGAAATCCACATGATAAGAACCGATATTGGCACTCAATTCTTTAGCTCTCGATCTTGTCTCTACAGAGGAATTCTTTGTTCCCATGTAACTAGTGTGGAACACTCTGGAAGCCAAGTCAGTTGCATCAGTTGGCTTCCACGCAACGTCATGGATATTGGCAACTTTTCTTGCATCCTTGATGACTTGTTCATTTCCATCTTTAGCAGCTTCGGCGACTAGTCTGCACATCGAATGAACAATAACAGCGGTTGCACAAGAGTCAATTCCACCACTCAATGGAAGGAAGAACCCTGCCCCATTCATTCTCCTGACATAATCCCATAACCAACAAGCTGGTCCTAGAGCGATCTCCTCTTCAGGCGTATGGTAGATGATAGCTCTAGGCTTTGATGGTGAAATTTTTGGGTCAAATGTGAGAACCCCTGGTGACAGTTCGATTGGAACATGAATTCTCTCATAAGTCGGTGTCATTGTAGATTGTAAACCGTAGGATATCTGACTTCTGTAACTTCGAACATCTTCTAAATCAACAGTAGCACTAACAACTTCGACATCATCAAGGGAAAATTGTTTGCCTTGTGCAACAACCTCCCCGTTGACAACAATTAAGGCACACCCATCATAGTACAATCTATCACCATCGCAGCCCTTTTGGTTGGCATAAAGATAGATACCTCCACATTTTGTGGTTGCCTCCTTGATCAAGTTCATTCTAGTGTGAAGTTTACGAAGTTCATGGTGAGATCCTGAAGAGTTGGTGATAATTTCAACTCCATCCAGTGACATTCCAATGTGTGGAGATTCAGGAGTAAACAATTCCTCGCATGTCTCTGCCCCAATGACGGTATCCAAAGTAGATATCACCGCATCACCGAAGTCAACAGAGATTTGATTCGTAACTTTTTGAATCATTCTAGGCAAAACGTACTTTTCCACATATCTGGGACGACTCCAGGGTGTAAAAAATCTCATCTCCCTGTAATTTCCGTCATTGGCTAGCCACAATTTTGGTCTAATCAACAAAATCTTACCATCATATGATAAGATACGACAATTGTATTTCACGTTTTTATGAATGATAGGTAGACCAATATCCAATAAAATACCATAAGTATCTTCATTTGTTAAAATTGATGCATACATCTCCCATGAGTGCAAGTAAGTATCATTTTCCAGAAAATGGTCTAAACAACCATAGCCAGTTATCTCTAACTCTGGTCCAACTCTTAATGTTGCACCTCTCGTTTTAGCAGTAAGAATACTTTGAAGAATCCTATCTCTATTCCCTTCAAAATCTAAAGCCCATTGATTGAGATTACAGGTAGCTACCGTAATCAAATGTCCCATCGCTAATGTTGTAACCCCTGAAAAGTTGATAAATTTGATTCTTAACCTCACTAAATATACAAAATTACTGACTCTTAATTTGGTCAGTGGCCTTACCAAAATAAGATATGTTATATGCCTTTTCTCTAATTATTTCATTATCGAATAATGGAGGTCGAATACAGCACAATCCGTTTCAGTTGCAATATAGAGAAGGCCAAGCTTCCCAGCTGGTATATTGGGCTATGGTGATCGGACAGCAAAAGGTCTATACCATAGTAATTAAGTTAGGGACATCGTCCCTGGTGGACGAAATCACTAGAGAGCCGAAAGTGGCGGGAATGTCTCGCATTGTTGAGACGTGTGTGAGACTGAGAAGAGCAGGTCATAGAGTGGTGATCGTTTCATCCGGAGGTATTGCTGTTGGGCTTAAAACAATGGGTATGGACTCAAAGCCGAAAAAGCTATCACAGGTTCAAGCTGTCGCAGCGATTGGTCAAGGTAAACTGATTGCTAGATGGGATTCACTTTTCAAGATGTTAGATCAAAGAATTGCACAAATTTTGCTTACTAGAAACGATATATCTGACTGGACCCAGTACAAGAACGCACAAAACACGATCAATGAATTACTGAACATGGGCGTTATTCCCATTGTCAATGAAAACGACACCCTTTCTGTTGCTGAAATCAAATTTGGTGATAACGATACTCTTTCTGCTATAACGGCAGCATTGATAAATGCAGATTATTTATTTCTGATGACAGATGTTGAGTGTTTGTACACTGACGATCCAAGATCTAATCCAGATGCTAAACCAGTTCTAGTAGTGAACGATCTAAACCAACTAAGAGTAAAAACATCGAATGGAGGTAGTGAAGTTGGTACAGGTGGAATGACTACTAAACTTATAGCCGCAGATTTAGCAACAGAGGCAGGTACCACTATGATCATAATGAAAAGTGACCATCCCGAGAACTTAATGAAGATCGTTGAGTATATTCAAAAAAATGACACTGATGAACTGAATACACATGAAGAAGACTTATCATCAAATCTCGATAAGCAGCAAAACATTTACGAAGACATGCAACTTCATGGCGTCCCATTACATACTAGTTTTCTTCCAGGAGACATACATGTGAAGAATCGGGAATTTTGGCTTTTACATAGTCTTGATACTCATGGTGCTATCATTATTGATCAAGGTGCCAAACGCGCCTTGACAAGATCTAACAAGGCTGGTTTGTTACCAGTTGGCATAATTGAAGTTGAAGGAACTTTCCATGAACACGAATGTGTGACACTTAAGGCCGGTTATAGAACGCCAGATGGTACTTTGGATAGATCTAAACCAATCGAAAATATCGGTCGTGCAAGAGTAAACTACACTTCGATTGAGATAGATAAAATCAAGGGATGTCAAAGTATTCAAATTGAGAATATTCTCGGTTACGCTGACTCGGAATATGTTGCACATAGAGATAATTTAGCATTTCCACCACTTGTCATGGAAAAGACTCAGTCTTCCATAGAACTTGCATTGAAAAATGGTGCCAAACTAGAGTAATGTATATAAAGAATTATCTGATAAATATGACCAGTTTCGCATCCTGAGCAACGAAAAAGGACTTGAATGATGGGTTTTCAAATATATCAGGTAACTGTAGTACTAAGTCTCTTTTAGTGATGTACTCTGGGTTGAGGTTTTTTAATATTAGACACTTTTCTAATCTATTTATTCCCAGCTGATAGTCCAGCGATGATTTGTTCTGTGATTTGATCTCAATCATTAGCTTGAAACCATTTATGTCAACCTTACGCATAATGGTTTCATACATCAGCTGAGGTCTTTCCTCATATATGTATGATTGCTTCTCTTTTCTAGTGTTTATACTCATATCTTGAATTTCTTCAATCAGCGGTTTAGATGATTTACGATTATTGATATTGAACAGGTCAATATTTGATGTCTCCTCCTTTCTGAGCGCTTCATCTTCATATTTTTGTGCCTCTAAAAGCGTGAAGGGATCACTCTCCAGCTTTTTTACCTTCTCTTCAAACTCTCTATTCAGTCGGTTCAAATCCATCTCTGACTTCAATATTTTGATTGATGAGATACTTCCCTTTGAAAGCATCTTAGGTGTACTGATAGAGTCTCTTGATAATACTATATCAGAACGTATCTCAGCACTCTCTAATGCCCATTCTATTAGTATTTCTCTCAACTCTTTATCCGTTTGAATCCATCTCATCGCAGTTGGGTTAATAATACAGTCGTAAACATACGCCAGCTGACCTTTCTTGTCTCTGTCCTCACGTATATCTGATGTTACAATGGGTATTTCCCATTTGTTGTCCATTATCATCGGATATATTATCTCTGCATTATAGGGAACCGCAGGAAGAGGAATATTACTATCCGAACATATGTTAAGGAACACCTTCGTACCTTTCTTTCGTATCGGATCAACAGTAGAATGCTCCAGTCTTGACTTAACAACAAATCCTGGCTTTGGATTCAGCTCGATGATATCAGAAGGAGATGGTACTTCCTGTATTTCAGCCATTTGAACATCTGCTATATGACTTTTGATCAGTTTTCTTTAATACGTTTGTCTCAAAGTTGTTTTTCAACTTAATAGAAAATTTGAATTGAAGAATATTGATATAAAAAATAGAACACAAAGGTGAAAGGACAAAGGACCATAGCACCATTTGAAACCCCATACTAGTGAAGCAAAATGCCACAGAGGACACGGGAAGAATCAGAACTCGTAGATTCACTGCTTCAGCAACCCTCTCAAAGCCAAAATTACGGCTCAATAAATCATGAACGCACACCAATCAGAAATGATCATCAAGAAGATGAAGATCCATATGTCTCTGATGGATGCTCCGTCTCAATACCAAGTACATACTCGAGTAGCTACAATAGCTTAGACACATTTGAACAGACAGTCTCGATGAAAGTTGAAATCATATGCATTTTCAAGTCAGCCTTACCAATGTCTTTGACATTCTTCTTTGAGTATCTTTTGGCAGTTAACTCGCTTTTTCTGATAGGTCATCTTGGCAACAAAGAGCTAGCTTCCGCATCTTTGGCAGTAATGACATTCAATATTACGGGTTTTGCTGTGTTTGAAGGAATGTCAACTTGTCTAGATACTTTTTGCTCGCAAGCCTTTGGTGCCCAACGATATGAAAGAGTTGGTTTGTATACACAAAGGTGTACAGCTCTGATTTTGGCCTGCTCCGTACCCATCATGATGCTATGGTGGTTTTCCAAATTTTTCCTTGGATTCGTAATACCACAGCAGGAGCTACTAGATCTTACGCAACTATATCTAAGAACATTGTGCATTGGTACACCAGGACTTATCATATTTGAAACAATGAAGAGATTTCTTCAGTCACAAGAAATTTTCCACGCTTCAACTTATGTTTTGTGCTTTTGCCTTCCACTCAACATTTGTCTCAACTATATGTTAATCAGAATATTCGGATTTGTTGGTGCTCCAATTGCCATTTCCTTAACATATTGGGTTATGGCAGGTTTACTTGTAGCTTATGCTGTGTTTGTGGATGGTTCCAAATGCTGGAACGGTTTCACTACTAGGGCTTTGAAGCGTTGGACTCCGATGCTTCGTTTGGCTATCCCAGGTTTGGTAATGGTCGAGTCTGAGTATTTATCATTCGAGATTCTTACGATAATGGCATCGTATTTTGGCACTGACTCGTTGGCTGCCCAGTCAATAGTTTCTAACATAGGATCTTTAGTTTATCAATTGCCTTTCTCATTTGGTTGTGCTATTTCCACAAGGGTGGCTATCTATGTGGGTAGTGGCTTGATGGGATCCTCCAAAGTGGCCGTAAAAGTGTCCTATCTTGTTGCTTTGATCATTGGCGTACTGTCTTTTGCAATCATAATGATTTTCAAACGACCTCTATGTCTGTTGTTCACATCAGATGAACTTGTGCTACAGCTTGCTTTAAAATCAATCCCTATTTTAGCATTCAACCAGATTTGTGATACTTTCAACATCATTGCTGCGGCAATTTTGAGAAGTCAAGGTAGACAGAAGATCGGATCCATCATGAGTGTAATCTCATACTACCCTATTGCACTTCCTATTGCATATTTTCTTGCCTTCAAGTTGGATTTCAAGATAACTGGGTTGTGGATGGGTCTAGGCGCTGGTGTTTTCATTCTGGCAATTTGTGAAACATACTGTGTTTTTAGATCGAATTGGAAGGAGATTATCGACAATTGCATTGCAAGAGACCAAGAAGAGGAGAATATTATAGATGATTCCAGTACAGTAGCAAGCTCAGCTTCTTCTTTTATCGGTCCTTAAAAAAGTTTATGACTCTATTTTGCATAGTAAGCGACGAAAAGAAAAATCTGAAACTCACAAGGTATCCAGAACTGTTTTAGCTGAATCAGCAAAAGATAATATATATCTGCTGATGAGTTTGTTAATTTCCTGAATAGATATCAGTTAGGCTGTTATTAGTTAATTTGATAATACTCTGTATTGCTAACATTCCGGATTGTGTCTTCTCTGAGAGAATTGTCCAACTGGTTGAAAACATAGGTTCTTTCTTGCTCAATGGCCAATTCCGTCAACGCCCTGGAACAAGACTTTGAACCTTCTTCGCATAATCAGGATTACATTCAAGGGAGAGTATGAGACATGATTATGACAGTTCTTGTTTATTCTGCTGAGACTTAATTACCTCCCATTATCGCATTTCGTGAATTTCGTGCATTTCGTCATTAAATAGACTAAATCTATTACGTAGATTGTTAACTGCAGAATTCACTTTAGTCAACTGTCACACAACATATAAAATATAATTTACTTGTGTTATTGAAGTCAATAAAATAACTGCAATACTTTACTATGAAGATTTTAAGAACATTACATCGAAAAGCGAAGCTGACATATATTTCAAGTCATGCAAAGTTCAGATTTACTTGAAAGAGATGATTGAGATGTATTTGAATTATAAACTTGAAAAGATTTTCTTATCTAACCAAAAATTTTTAACTCGTCATTCTTCAACAAAATTTCTTCTGATTCATCATCATCACTCTCGGATTGGCTATCGTTTTCTTCCTCAGCGAAGTTGATTTTCTGGCCCAATAATCCAGCGAAGAATTCATCAATCTGTTCGTCACTCCATTTGAATTTACCATTTGGGGCCTCCCAATTCTGTATTTTTTCTTGAACTGTATACTTCAGCTTTCGACCCTTTGAAGCTTTTGTATCCACGTTTTTCTTCAGTTTGGATTTTGTAAGTTGAATATTTAGACCATTAACTGGATTGGACTCTGATATTTTTTTATCTACCAAATCGTTGAGCAAAACTCTATAGAAATCTTCATCATCAAATACGTTTTCATCTTCTTGAAGTGCTCTGTCAACTTTGACTTCGTTCTCATCATCTTTATTCTCTTCAGACTGGTGACCAATAGGAACAATATTACGTCTGTTTAGTCTAGTTCTTTTGATCAGCCTATCCATATCTATCAAATTTGACGATACCTGCTGTGCTGCTGATTGATTGATGGCTTTGAATTTGGATGCATTTAAAGCAGATGTACCAGACGCTGACTGGACTTTGTGAGACCATTTAGTTAAAACTAAATCTCTATGCTTATTCAAAATTTCATCATACTTAGAAGTCTCTTCAATATAATCCTTGAAAGTTCTCTTCTTACTCTGCTTAAATCTCAATGGCTCTTTGGTTATCTTTTCGTTGTTGAAAATTTTACTTCTCAAGCTAAGAATGCTGTTCAATAAAGAATGAGTAGATTTCTCGATGATATCGATTGTGTTATCTGATCTGTCTGTCTTGAATTCTTCGTAAATTTCATTTTTCAGTGGAAGGTAGTTACTATGGATCAACGCCTTTTGGATCTTGATTCTAGAATCTATGATGCTATCGAAAAATTTTTGTTGATTTATGACAGCATATCCCTTCAATGCATCAGTCTGTGTGGAAGCCGATAATCTGTTGATAATATTCTTTCTTTCTGCCGCCATCAAAGATTTTATTTTATTCCTTCTGGAATTAATTTCCTTTTCATCATCGGAATCTGATTGATCACTATGTTCTTCATCTTCCGAATCAGCTTGCAATGAAATTCCACTATCACTTCCCCCGTCAGAGTGATCACTCTCCTTTTCTTCATCATTCCCTTCATCTTCCTCTTCACTATCAACACTGAGGTATTCATCATTCTCAACTTCATTATTAGTCTCGTCATTGTCCTCATCTTCGGCACTAAGCAGTTTATCACTTTCCTGATCACTTTCGCTATTCTGCTCCTCCTCGATTGATTCATCTCCAAAAATCTCTTTTCTGCTACTTTGTTTTCCAAGATACTTTCTGTCCTTGATATGGATGCCGTTATCACGTAATTTACTTTTTCCAGTCTTTATGTAATGATCATTTCTTAGCCCGTCATCATCGCCGTCGCTATCACTTACATCACTTTTGTGTTCGAATATTCCTCTTTCATCATCCTCAATATCAAAATCTGGATTAACCGGTTTCTTGAGATCAGCAATCTGTTGAGCCAAAGTTTTTTTGGCCATCTTGTTGACTCTCTTCAAAGATCTACAATCTTTTGTGTCTTTAAATTCAATATTGAATATTCCTACTGGATAGAAAATTTGATTATAAAAAAAATGCAAGAGTCCGGGTAAGCTCATCGCTTAAAGAATGTGTTGATTAGTCACGTGAATTAGATTGATATATAGGTTTATATTTTCATGTCACCAAAACCTTTGGCAAGACTGTCAACTTGCTTCTTTCTCTTTTGGGCAAGTTTACCTTTAGAGACGCTATCGGCAGCTTTTTTCAGGTTATCTAATTCTTCACTCTTTTTGACTATTCTTCTTTTTCCTTCAATTTCATAGTTATCGAGGAAATCATCTAGTAAGTCTTCAAAGTCTTCCCGTTCTCTTGACATGTCAAACGGTTTATATTCTTCCTCAGTATGATCTTCGTAGTCTTTTAGTACTTTTTCGAATTTATCATCCAATATTGTTAAAGCCTCAGTTCTGAATAGGGCTGAACTTGACATGGAAAAGCTGGATGTGTCAGTCATGGCTCCCTTCTTCATACGTTGTTTACGTTTAGACATCTTCTTGGACACCCCTTCTGTCCCATTGAAACTTGGAAGATCTGGGACCAAATCATCTTCTTCATCTTCAAACTCGTCATCAGATTCCCACTCGTTCTTCTTGTGCTTATTCACTGCTTTGAACTTTCTGAAGTCAGCTTCCCAGCCTTGATCATCATCCTGATGGAAATCCCCTTTGTCTAACTGGGACATTTCTTGCTCATAGTTATCTAAATCCCATTCATCAAATTGATCATCAAACTCTTCTTCATCAATTTGCTCACCAGACTGCAGTAAATCAGAGAAAATCTTCTCGTCATCTTCTACATATGCTTCATCCTCTAATGCCTCTAATACTTCTCTCAAAGCAGGGTTCATATCTGGCTTGAAACCAGCAATTTCATCTGGTATGTTCTGCTGGTCTTGATAAGTTCTCTTGATCTTCGTATTTGAGCCTTTTAACTCTTCGGGTAACTCAAAATCGTTGAAAACAACTCCCTTTGTTTTGGATTTAGAATCTTCACCTTTCTTAGGAATGAAAACACCATCAGCATTACCAATAGGTTTCAAATGCTGCATATAATCATATTTGGAGTCATCAAAAGTGATACCGTATAGCACTGCTTCACCCTCATTCTCGCGAATTTGTTTCAACTCCTCTCCCAATTCTTCTTCCAGCTGCTGTTTGGTCTTTATCTTTCTATTCTTAGGCTTGTCAACCTCTACTAGAACTGCTTCACCTGCGTCATCGTCATGGTATAGTGGATCCTCGTGAGCTCTATACACAACTTTATATGTCTTTGCTGTCTTTTTGTCGAACCACTTACTGCTAGACATCTTCCTCTTTGGTCTTATCAAGTATTTGTTCAGTGAGTTGATACATCTCATCGCTACTTCAAAGTTCATGAAACTTTTTCTTATTCCGGTATTACCTGTACCACTTCCGGTAAATATTTTATTTACAACTTTAAAGACCACAACACACAGATGAGATTTTCTCTTTTCAATATTCAGGTAACCATCGCATCTTACACCAGGGACTAGTTTTTTGTGCTCAGTGAACTTTTTACACTTTCTGTCATAGCTACCATTGTTCATTTTACATTCAAAAAAAGTATCATACAGAGTTTACAGTGTTTGAAATTAGCGGTACACAAATCAAGCTTCATTATACAATTACTGTGAAACAGATCTGTGAAGAAAAGGTGGTTCTTCATATAAGGTAAAACATAAGCCAACGATATGTCACACACCGGTAAACCCCATTTGAATCTAAAATCGTTTTCTTCCTCTTTTCAGCAGAACTCTCAAGATATCGAAGATAGTTTCAAAATTGGAGACTTCTCATCAAAGTACATTTCTAGAAGATCATCATTGCTTCCTAGTAAAAATCAGGATGAGGAGTCAATTCCTCAAGATTCACCTAGCTTGAGAAAAATTGAAGGTGGCTTCGAAGGTAAAACCAGCCTCAAAGAACCATCAGTATCATCCAGAGAAGTAAAATCATCTGCATCGTCGTCATCTGGTCATAACACCCCTTCATTGGCTCAGCAAAGTTTGAATAATACATTGAGTGGACATCCCTCTGATGCCCGTCAAACGTCACCTATGGGAAGATCTTCAGCCATGAACAGTGGGTTGATTGCCCCAATTCCATTGGGTCCTGGCTCATATAACGGTGGCCATCAATCACCCAACCCATTTTCCGAAATGAGAAGATCGAACAATACATCGCCTATGAGACCGAACTTCACAAGTTCAACTGTAAACGTTACTAATCCACATCCAAATACTGTCGAAATAGTTGGTAGGCACCTAGTTACCGAAAGTGATGTTGGTTCAATCAAGTCTTCGTCAAAAAACCCTGTGAGCCATAAGAGTGTCGATAATTTTGACTCGTTACAATTACAAGGGGGTGACATAAGCCGTGAAGTTTATAACTGGCAAAGGGAGCATTCGGCGAACAACGATGTCAGTAGAAGAAGGTCACAATCTTTTTCGGGATCTTTGTCAGAGTCTATACCAGCTGCAGATTTTCAAATGAACAACATTCTAGTTCCAGGTGGTTTCAGGAGAAGTTTTCTGATTCAAAAGCACTCAAGAAATGGACTTCTTGATGACCATAAGCCAACATTCATAACTAGAAACTTCATTGAATTTCTCACATTGTATGGACATTTCGCTGGTGAAGAGTTGCGGGATGAGGAAGATGAAGAAATGGAAGAGGATGAAGAGGAAACTGCTGCTGATGAAGAAAGCTTTTTACTTCCGGCTGCAAGACCCAAGCGTCAAATGGAGACGCACAAAGCTACTACCACAAAAGCTGTTTTATTACTATTGAAGGCATTCTTAGGTACTGGTGTCTTATTTCTACCAAGAGGTTTCCGTAATGCTGGCTGGGTATTTGCTGTAGCAGCATTGACCTTTTTTGCGTTTTTGTCGTATTACTGTTTTGTTTCATTGATTGATGTCAGAATTCATCTAGGGTCAGGAAGTTATGGTGATATTGCTTATCAGCTCTATGGGAACAAGATGCGACTTGCAATCTTGGCCTCTATAGTGTTATCACAAATTGGATTTTCCGCTGCCTATATCATATTCACAGCCACAAATCTACGAGCTTTTGTGATCTCAACTTTAGGAAAAATATACGGGATAGAAGTATACATCATTCTACAACTTTTTATATTCTTGCCATTATCATTGACAAGAAAAATTTCCAAGCTCTCTGGAACTGCACTAATTGCAGATGTGTTCATTTTCCTTGGGCTATTTTATGTGTTTTATTACTGCAGTTTTGTCGTTGTTCACGAAGGTATTGGAACCATCTCCAGGTTCAACAACGACTGGACAGTATTTATTGGTACTGCAATTTTTACATATGAAGGTATTGGCCTCTTGATTCCAATTGAGGAGTCAATGCAGAAACCAGAAATGTTTCCAAAAATTCTGGCCTACGTCATGATCACTGCGACTGTTTGTTTCATAGGCATTGGTACCATTGGTTATCTTGCCTTCGGTGAGGATACAGATACAGTCATTTTATTGAACTTCCCGCAAGAATCAATTTTTGTAAGTGTTGTCCAACTGCTCTATGCTACTGCGATATTGCTGTCTACACCACTGCAGTTATTCCCAGTTATCAGAATACTGGAGAATGGTTTAATCAAGAAATCAGGTAAATATGATACTTCAATCAAATGGCAGAAGAACTATTTCAGAATTTTTTTGGTTATTTTAACGGCATTGATCAGTTATGGTGGCGCTAGTGATCTAGACAAATTTGTGGCCATTGTTGGTAGTTTTGCATGTGTCCCTTTAATTTATATATTTCCACCTCTATTACATTTAAAAGCGCTAGCGAATACCACTCTGTCAAAATGCTTCGACGCAGTCATCATAATCTTTGGAATCTTTATGATGATATATACATCTGCACAAACTGTTTCAGAGTGGATTACTTAACGCACCATCTCAAACAATGCGCGCAAACATGCATTCATGAATGAATTTTGTTACCGGTCATTTGTAGTCCTAATCAAAGATCTATAATACAAACTCATATATAAATAATCATTATCATTTGTCTGCCATTTGGGACGTGGAGAGAATATTTTATATAGGGCTAATTAGATTACGGATCTGAAGCTAAGCACTTTTTTAAGTCATGGAAAAGCAGCCATGTTCCGATTTCTTTTTTGACTCTTATTATTCCGTAATCTTTTCAAAGCTTGGAGTAACAAAGCCTTATGTCCTGATTATAATAACATGGGATTTCTAATTTAATTATTTATTTTGAAAACCTAAGAGAAAAATTTTATGGATTCGGCTTCACCGAGAAAATTGAGAGGTTCATCAGTGGCTATAAAACTCCCATAGAAACATTGCGGAAGCTTCCTCTATTACTATATGATGGTCTATATCCCCCAAAAGCACCTTCATGAGCATAGGAATTAACAAAGGAAGAAATATAAATGTCACGTGATAGTCATATGAGTGGTTTGGACACCGGAAATATATCATCAAAAAAACAATTGTTTTCAATTTGAGTTGATCCACAAAACTGAACTTCATAAGTGAAACTGACTAATTAGTGATTGCAATTATGCCACCAAAAGCAGATTGGGACAAGTACATTGTACATGAAGAGGATGAAAACAAACCAGAAGAAAAAATTCTCCCTTTGACAGAGGGTGATATTCAAGTTCTAAGAACTTATGTAAGTGGCAATTCCAGATTACAATTCCAGTTCTGTCCAGTCAACTAACATATTACAGGGTGTTGCTCCTTATGCTAAGAAAATCAAAGAAGTTGAGAAAGATATCAAAGAACTAGAATCTAAGATCAAAGAAAAGATTGGCGTGAAAGAGAGCAATACAGGTTTGGCACCACCTCACCTTTGGGATATTATGGCAGATAAACAGCGCATGGAGGAAGAACAGCCATTACAAGTTGCAAGATGTACGAAAATCATTAAGAGTGATGCGGGTGAAGATAAATCGAAGTATGTTATCAATCTAAATCAGATTGCTAAGTTTGTTGTTGCATTGGGTGAGAAAGTTTCTCCAACAGATATTGAGGAGGCAATGAGAGTGGGTGTTGACAGAACAAAATATGAGATTCAATTGCCATTACCGCCTAAGATCGATCCATCTGTGACAATGATGACAGTCGAAGACAAACCTGATGTTACGTATAGTGATGTCGGTGGTTGTAAAGAACAAATCGAGAAATTGAGAGAGGTTGTTGAGTTGCCATTGCTATCTCCTGAAAGATTCGTGAAATTGGGTATAGATCCACCAAAGGGTATATTATTGTACGGACCACCAGGTACTGGTAAAACACTTTGTGCAAGAGCAGTTGCTAACAGAACGGATGCCACTTTTATCAGAGTTATCGGTTCTGAGTTAGTCCAGAAATATGTTGGTGAAGGTGCAAGAATGGTTAGGGAATTATTCGAAATGGCAAGAACTAAGAAAGCATGTATTATATTTTTTGATGAAGTTGATGCTATCGGTGGGGCAAGGGTTGATGATGGTGCTGGTGGTGATAATGAGGTGCAAAGAACTATGTTGGAATTAATCACACAATTGGATGGTTTCGATGCAAGAGGTAATATCAAGGTAATGTTTGCAACGAACAGACCAAACACTTTAGATCCAGCTCTATTGAGACCAGGAAGAATCGATAGAAAAGTTGAATTCTCTTTACCTGATTTGGAAGGACGTGCCAATATTTTCAGAATTCATACCAAAGCCATGTCCGTTGAAAGAGATATTAGATGGGAGTTGATTTCAAGATTATGTCCTAATTCTACTGGTGCTGAACTGAGATCTGTCTGTACTGAGGCTGGTATGTTTGCCATTAGAGAAAGAAGAAAAGTGGCTACAGAGAAGGATTTTTTGAAAGCGGTTGATAAAGTCATAAAGGGTAACCTGAAATTCAGTTCTACAAGTCGTTATATGCAATATAATTAGATGTATACGAGAAGCCTCTATATGCATGAGAATGATGATTGGTTGTATGTAAAATTATTTAGACCCATGTTTGTATGGATTAATCCCACCAACTGACGCAACCCATCCCATCAGTTTGGCAACCTCCAAGAATGACATAACTGGGCTGGTCCTTTTCGTCATTATCTTCATTATCTTCATCATTTGGCTTCTCTGCATCTTCATTATTCGGACCCTTAGGTTTAACATTGATGAAGATTTCCTCCTCGACTCTAAATCGTATTTTCTCATTGACATCAAGGTATAGTTTTGTGCCTTCTGCATCCCATATCCATGCGTTATCATTAACAGAATATTCGGAGCCTTCGAATAGGAGATTTTTCGGTATGAAGATATCGTTGAAGAACTCCATTTTGACTTTGATCCCTTCACTTGTACACTTTTCAATCCATCCAGTTAGTATCTCACCAACAAAGGGCCTGAATACGACAACTGTGAGCTCACACTTGACAAAACTGGACCCATCACCTGGCTTCAGCAATCCATCTTCTACTTTTATAATGTCCCATACAGATATTACAAGACCCAGGTTGTGTATGATCTTGTTTGCATATTTCTTGTTCAATTCATTAATCAGGGTTTTCTCTGGACTCTTATTGAAAAGGTCTGGTGTAATTCGTATTAGGTCTGTGAGTCTTGAGAGAATAAACATTATTATCCCAATTTCTCATTAATGAACTGGCTGAATTGTTTTTAATTATTTTTTTCTTAGTATATTTTTTCTTACTGTGTATCTCTTTCATAATAACTGTAACAGTTAGAAAATTTATTCTTACTTAATACTTTACCCCTAGCTACACAACCTTTCCCTTTTCAGAAACGAGTTTACCCTACGTATTTGAAACTATCAAACCGCGAATACTGCCTGTTTCAGAAGCCTCACTGACCCGGACACCCTTCCAAATAACCCGGAGCTGAGTTTTGTAATTCCTCACAGTTTATTGGCTACAACTGTTCCGCGAAGGCACCGAGACTCGCTTTTGTTAGGAAAAGCTGGCGATGTTTGTGTGATTTTGCGACATGAGTAAACTAATAAAAAAGAGTCTGGAGAAAGAAACTAAAAAAATTTCAAAACTCTTTTTAAACTCGAATCTTCTTTCTTAAGGAGCCCCTTGTCGATCTGCCCCATAAGATAATGCTTTCTCGTCAATCAAGAAGACTGCTAGCTGTACCACAAAGAGCAGCTAGAGCTGCTCAATTCTCCACTTCTAGAGTGGTCAAACATGCTTACGCTGTCAATGATGACATTGCTGGTGAAAATGCCGCCAAAGGAGTTGCTGATAAATACCATATTATTGATCATGAATACGATTGTTTAGTTATTGGTGCAGGTGGTGCAGGTTTGAGAGCTGCATTCGGCTTGGCTAATGCCGGTTACAAGACTGCTTGTATTTCGAAATTATTCCCAACTAGATCACACACAGTTGCTGCTCAAGGTGGTATCAATGCTGCCTTGGGTAACATGCACAAGGATGACTGGCACTGGCATATGTATGATACCGTCAAAGGTTCTGATTGGTTAGGTGACCAAGATGCTATTCACTATATGACTAGAGAAGCTCCACAATCTATCATCGAATTAGAACATTACGGTGTTCCATTTTCAAGAACTGAAGAAGGTAGAATTTACCAAAGAGCCTTCGGTGGTCAATCCAAAGAATATGGTAAGGGTGGTCAAGCCTACAGAACATGTGCTGTTGCTGATAGAACTGGTCACGCCATGTTGCATTCCTTATATGGTCAAGCTTTGAGACACAATACCCATTTCTTCATTGAGTTCTTTGCCTTGGACTTGTTAATGGACAACGGTGAATGTGTTGGTGTCATGGCCTATAACCAAGAAGATGGTACTTTGCATAGATTCAGAGCCCATAAAACCGTTATTGCCACTGGTGGTTATGGTAGAGCTTATTTCTCTTGTACTTCTGCTCACACATGTACTGGTGATGGTTTTGCTATGGTTGCAAGAGCTGGTTTGCCATTGCAAGATTTGGAATTCGTCCAATTTCACCCATCTGGTATTTACGGTTCCGGTTGTTTGATCACGGAGGGTGCTAGAGGTGAAGGTGGTTACTTGATCAACTCCGAAGGTGAGCGTTTCATGGAAAGATACGCTCCTCATGCTAAAGATTTAGCTTCCAGAGATGTTGTCTCAAGAGCTATCACAATGGAAATCAGAGCAGGTAGAGGTGTTGGCCCTGAAAAAGATCACATCCACTTACAATTGTCACACATTCCTGCACCAGTCTTGAAAGAAAGATTACCAGGTATTTCTGAAACTGCTGCTATCTTTGCTGGTGTTGATGTTACCAAAGAACCAATTCCAATCATTCCAACTGTCCACTACAATATGGGTGGTATCCCAACAAAATGGACTGGTGAAGCTTTGACTATTGATGAAGATGGTAATGACAAACTCATCCCAGGTTTATTAGCTGCTGGTGAATCCGCATGTGTCTCCGTCCATGGTGCTAACAGATTAGGTGCTAATTCCTTGTTAGATTTAGTTGTTTTCGGTAGAGCTGTTGCTTTGACAATTGCTGACCAACTGAAACCAGGTTTACCACACAAGAAATTACCAGCTGATTTAGGTAAAGAAACAATTGCCAACTTGGACAAATTGAGAACCGCTACAGGCTCCAAGTCTACTGCTGAGATCAGATTGAACATGCAAAAGACTATGCAAAGAGATGTTTCTGTTTTCAGAACTCAGGAATCTTTGGAAGATGGTGTCAGAGAAATCAACAAAGTTGATAAATCTTTTGCTGATGTTGGTACTACAGATAGATCTATGATTTGGAATTCTGATTTGGTTGAGACCTTAGAATTGCAAAACTTGTTGACTTGTGCCGTTCAAACTGCTGAATCTGCCGTTGTTAGAACAGAATCCAGAGGTGCCCACGCTAGAGAAGATTACCCAGATAGAGATGATGTTAACTGGATGAAGCATTCTCTATCATGGCAAAAGGAGTTTGGTACACCAACTACCATTGGTTACAGGGATGTCATTTCAACCACGTTGGATGAAAACGAATGTAAGTCCGTTCCACCAGCCGTCAGATCTTATTAGACAAGGAGTAAGATTTTATGCCCAAAGTTCATGTTAATATAGATATTCCGTTACCTCTTTCCATTCTAGCTTGCATCTTGTAAGTATATCACATGTTGTCATTTGTTTTTTACCCACCATTATTATTATAACTATAGCTAGGGGGTTGGAGTACATTTATTGTTCCTCTCCTTTATTTCGAAATATACACACAGCTTAATGAGTGAATGATTCTCCGTACATTAAGTAATGGGACTCAGGCCCAAATGAAGACTACAGCTCTATACCGAATTTTTCAAGGAATTGTCTCGTTTGCAAACTTGGATTACCCGGAGAACATTCAAAATTGGTACTGACAGTAAGGTCTTTATCGTTAACCTTGATGCTATCAACTTCATCAGCGAATTGCGATATGAACTCATCATTAACTCTCTGAACGTTCAGATGGCTGTAAACCTGTCTATGCTGAAATTTCTCATGAAACCACTTAGTTATCTTCAAATACTCAAGATCATGATACAGTTTTTCATCATTGATAGATGGATGACTATTTGTTAACGGTATCTCAAGAAATTCAATAAATTGGTTTCTAGAGACACATTTATCCAGTGCTAGAAAAGTCGTTTGCGTAAAACCCTTCGATAACCCTTGAGCTGGTTTTGTATCAGAATTAAGATCAAGATCAAGATTGATCTCGTCAGTGTTCGTCATATCGAGACAAACCTCTTTTTCTTCATCACTGAAATTTAGCTCGATCTCGTCATCATTCTTCACCTTTTTTAGCAGTTTGGAAGTTTTATTATCGGTATTACCCAATTTTCTTTTCATTAAAGTTTCCTTGTTATTGGTATGTTCAATTATGGCTTGAAACTTCACATGCAGATGGCCACTAAACCAGTAATTAGGCATCAGCCTTTGTAGAAGTTTCATATTTGTGGGGCTTCCTAAATCCCTCTTATCTATGTCATTCTTGAAGAATGGTTTGATCCTTAGCAAGCGTTTCAAATCTCCATATTGGTATACTCCCTCAGGCCAGTCGTGACTTAGAAACACGTTTAGATTCAGATTCCGAATCATCGACATTTTCAAGTAATCTTCAAACCTCGTATGGTATATTGACTTAACTGACTTAAAGTTCAATGGTAGACGTTCATTGTGTGGTGAATAAAAATCGAAATCTTTGTATATCCCGCTAATACCTGCAATTCGCAATCCTTTGTACCAGATGACATTTGAATATCCCATGAAATAAATATCTGGTGCAACCCAACCACCAAATCTCAGCTCATGCAGAAACCCAGAAGATTCATGGTTCCCTCCAATAAAGATGGTCTTTACTGGAGCTCTTTTCCTTCCCTCGTAATAATCTTTGAAATCACCCAGCCTTTTGTACTTGTTGGGCATTGAAATGGAATCAAAATCAGTTTCATTACGAAGAGCTTGAAAATCTCCACAGATGAGTAGAAGTTCTGGCATCTTTTCGGCGGGTAGTTGGGAGATCCGCTGATAGATTTTATTCAATTCGCCGTGGCAGCATCCCTCAACCGCAATTCTGATGGACATGACTGATATTTTGTAGCATGTATCATTTATATAGAGTATGAGCTAGTCCTTTTTTTTTGCGTCTACAACTTTTGTACAAAATGAAAAAATTTAGTATCTAGACATGTATAAGTATATATGGGCAGTACTGTTTTACTTCGATAGAAACTCTAGTATTTGTAGACGTTGTCTTTGGTGAAGTTTAACTCCTTCAAAGCACCAGTCAATTCACCTTGGTCTGTTGGTGAAACCTTGTTACCGGAGAGGGCTTCATATAATGGTGGTGGGCCACAAACGTATATCTTGTGACTTGGGTCAGGACCTGGGATGTTGGATTTCAACCAGTCCTTAGTGATGTAACCAGTTTCGGCTTTAACTTTGTCATCAGCCTTGTCCAAGAAGTAGGTGAGTTTAACTTGGTCAGGGTGTTTGGCAGCAACTTCGTCCAACTCTTTCTTCAACAAGATGTCTTGGGCAGTCTTGTTACCGTAAATCAAGTGAACCTTAGTTTTGTCAGCAGAGTTCTTGGTGATTTCGTGCAACAATTGGTACAATGGGGTGATACCTGATCCACCACCTATCAAAGTGATGTTTTTGTATTGGTTTGGCTCGTATTTGAACTTGGTCAATGGGCCTTTGAAAGAAACAGTGTCATTTTCTTTCAAACCAAAGATGTGGTTACCAAACTTACCAGTTGGGTATCTCTTGATGACAAACTCAATGGTACCTTTTTGGTCGTGATCAGAAATCGGGGTATATGGTCTGATTACATTGGACCCCTTTGGGGTGACGTATTTTGCCAACAACAAAGAGGCTGTGATCAATCCTGACTTGTGTTCTGGGTCGTCCAATGCGAAAACAAATCTTCTAGTGTCTGAACTCAAGTCCTCGAATTTGACCAATTTCAAATCTGTCCATTGATCGTCTCCCTTGAAAGTGACGTTAGCTTCATTGGCAATTGGCGCTCTCCAAGCTTGGGTGAAGTAGAAAGAAGCTGCAATTGCTGCACTGCTGACTGCGACTGGAACCCACAAGGATCTGTTGGTAACTCTAGCTAGAATAGACATTGTTTGTGCTTAATATTAGTTTATTCTTGTTAGCTAACTTTTGAAAAGAACAGAATGGAAGAAGTGGAACTTTTGTTATATATAGTAATCAATAAGCCAAAAATGTGTAAGAACTTATTAATATTTTCACTTCGACGGGTGAATTAATTATATGGATAACCCGGTCAATTATTCAAAAACGAGACATATTAGTAGCAATAGTGAAAGGTTTTATACCAACTGTCAGAAAATGAGTCAATTGAGTGGGAAGTCTACAAGGGAGCTGCTGGCACTCGTCAGGAAGATAGTGCCCCCTCTTTCTCCAGGGTTTCACAAGGGTCAAGGTTAGTGTGTTTTGGGGAATATTTGTATTGCGTGATAAGTACTAATAATGAGGAGTGTACAGCTGGACGAATTGCAGTTTTCGGTGGTTGCGAGGAGTAAGTACCACAATGCTGATAGTAGTGAAAGAAATGTGGAAACTAACCGAATGAGTAAGTTATACAGGAGCACCATACTTCAGTGCCCACGCAGCAGCAGTATTTGGAGCTGATTTGTCACATGTTGTGTGTGAACGTAATGCTGCAACTGTTATAAAATCATACACACCTAATCTGATGGTACATCCGTATCTATATGAGAAAGATAATGTTCCAGAAAAATACGGTGACCGGTACGATGAATTCCTCGAGGCGAGGGTGCTTCCTAAAGTCGAAGCGTTGTTGAGCAGGATCCATGTTGCGGTTGTTGGTCCTGGGCTAGGCCGAGATGAGCTTATGCTGAAAACAATGGCGCTGGTACTCAAACGATTGAAAGATTCTGAGACACCAGTGGTGATTGATGCAGATGGCCTGTATCTTGTCTGCCAACATCCTGAGCTGGTGATGGAATACAGCTCTGCAATACTGACACCTAATGTGGTGGAATTCAAGAGACTTGCTGATGCCCTGGGTGTTGATACCTCTCAAGATGACCAAGAAGAACAAACGATCGCCTTATCCAAAAAACTTGGAAATGTCACAATTGTCAGAAAAGGAACTGTTGACTTTATTGTCAAGGGTGACCAGATACTAAGGTGCGATATCGTGGGATCTAATAGACGTGCTGGTGGGCAAGGGGATACTTTGACAGGAACCATCGCAACGCTTGTAGCATGGTCGCTGGCTTACAAGGATGGGCTCTGGAAACATCCGGACGAAATTGATCATGAGCTGCTGCCTCTTATCTGTGGATTCGGTGGTTCGGTTGTTACGAGGGTCGCCGCAAGGCTTGCATTCCAAGCAACTGGTAGAGCAATGCAAGCTTCTGATCTACACGCCAAAGTGGGTGAGGCATACCGTAAAGTGATTGAGGACGAGTCTTTTCGTCTATGAACTACGCAACAATTTGTGATTATGAACTAATATATGACACACGAATCTTTTTGTCTTTTTTAACTTCCTTTTTGATATGTATTCCATCAAATGAATGATGACAAAATATAGCTGAAAAACAGAGATCATATCTATCTACACATAATATTCAGCCGGGATCTTCTTCCTACGCTCCTCAAACTTGTAAAGAATTGCCTTCATTGGCATCGAATTTAAAATCCAAAGGCGGAATGTTAGACAGGTTACTACGGTTCGAGCAACACAAGATACTTCTTTTATCCATATACGGTAAATAGCAATAAAGGAATTTAATCCCACAAAGTTATACCTTTCCCACAATACAAGAACGAATACTCTGGATAACAACAACAAGAATTATGTCAAGTATCGAAGAATTGTCTAAACAAGTGGAAGATCTTACACTCTTGGTTAAAAAGCAGTCGCAGTTGCTCTCAAAGACTGGACAACAAGTGCTCTCTATGCAGGTTGAGACGCAAAGACAACATGTGTCCAATTTTGATCCAAAGGGATCTAAAAGAAGTCATTCACAGATCGATTCCTCCGATTTCGCAACTAACGAAGATTTAGTTCAATTAGTTGGAGAGTTACAAGGTCAATTAGATATTTTGGAGGAGAGATCTATCAGAAGATTAATCAACTCTAAGAAATCACCTGGGGAAGTTCTTGCTCTTGTTCCAAACCACGATGGCGAGGAACCGGACTTGGAGTTATTCCCAAGAGACATCGATGCATTTGTCAACATTGACGACGATAAATTGGTCAGATTGGGCAGATTTTATGAGAAATTACCACCAACACAGGAAGAAAGGGCCCAGTTCGAAGACTTCGTTGAAGGCAAAACTGACAAGGTTGACACTTCCGCAATTCCTGTCAACCCTTCCAACTATACGAAAGACGAATTGATTGAAGCCTTTGACAATATTGCTAGATTTATCGGTTTGGATGTCAGAAGAGGCGTTGATGCATGGTAAAGTATTGACATGAGTGTATAATTTCATGTATATGTTCTAATCTATGATATACATTCCTATTTACGATCACGCCCTCTGATCTTTTGTTTCTTTTGTGGCTGTTGTGTATCTGTGTGATTGAATGGCCTTTTACTCTGTTCTGTTATTTCAGGCTTGACTAGGGCTTTTTCTGGAAATTTCTCAAACTGTTCGTGTTTTATAGCATATGTCCAGTCTGGTTTTTTTCTGACATACAGCTCCATTTTCCAGTTCTTCCAGACCATTCTTCCATAATTACTTTCTTTCACCTTCTCTTTGGAATCACATAGCTCCTTTGCAATTCTCTCTTTGTAGATATTCAGATTAAGGGTGAAGTCCCAAAATTTGTCAACAATATGTGAACCGTAAGCATTACATGACAGATTCACAATCTCGCCAGCAAAATGATTAAGTAGTCTCCTTCTGTATATGATATCGACTTCAGGTTTCAATACATTCTCAACAACATGAGAAAAGACACCATGGAAACACATTTGAATTAATCTTTCTTTTGGTAGTGACAAGAGATTTTCGATTGTCAGTTCCAAAAAACGGACATCGTAGTGAATCAGATGCTGTAGAAATAGAGCCCTTCTTCTCTCCTCAGCAGTTGGCCAGTCATCTTTGGTGTTTCCCAAAGTAGATGTGGATAGATGCAAAACCGATTCCAGAATATCCGATTCTTTCTCCTTCGGTGTGTACTTCTTGACCAGTTCTTCAATAATTAAGTCCCTCTTATACTGTTTAATCTTGTTTGAAGCATCGATGATAGATTGTCCTATTTCCAAATTTGTGTTCATTAGTATGCTCATTTCTGGAATCAACTGGTCCAGCATTTGCTCAACATCATTAGTTTTCAGTTTCTTGAGTAATGCTTGAATGACATAACTACCGGTTGTATCCCTCTTGGCTAACTTCAATACTCTATCACACATATAAAGTTGATACAGTCTCTGAACATATTTCAACCTTTGATCTTTGATCACATTCTCGAAGAAATGAGATCCTACAGGATCAGATAGTAGATATTCCACAAATGACTCTTCTGTGGAGTTTTTCTCTTCTGTGTCTTTACAGAAGACTAAGTGCCATATTTGGCGATCCCTGTCAACAATTCCTTCTATTAAAATTAACAGTTGTAAAACTGGAGAGGCAATCTTATGAATTGCTAGTTCTCTTGCTTGTTTAGTGTCTAATTGACCTCTTACCGAGTCTACCACTTTTTTAAGTTCATCCTTGAAAGTCGAAGGTATTTGAAAAGATCTATCGAAATCTTCATTGTCTTTGATTTCAATCATTTTTCTTGCAATTTTTGATTTCTTTGAACGCAGAGTGGAGTTGGATTGGATAGACGATGGTAACTCTTTACCACTAATGATCAAAATAACCAAACGTAGAGTGTGAGAAGCATATTGATGGGACATCATCTCTTTCAGCTGTGGTCTAATCTCATTCATGAAATACAAGAATAAAGTTTCCATTGAGACATATTCGTCACTTTCATCGATTCTCCCGATTATTGGGTTCAATAATTCCTTCTCTATCAAGGCTGCTGATCTAACAAGCAGCGTCTCAACACAATGCGATGCATACTTGTGATGGATTAAGGAAACAAAAAAACCATTGAAAGATTTGAAAATTTGTTTAAGTTGTTCATCACTAGAGTGCAGTATTAAACGTTCCATCAGTTTGGAGCAAATTTGATTGGTAACCAGTTTGAGTTCTTTCCCCTTAGCTTCCTCCAAGACACCTGTAACGAAACCACTTCTGTCTTCATCGGATTCAAAAGCATTGATATTTAATGTAGATTCTGCTTGTTTGAAGTAATCAAGCTCTGTAGAATCGACTAAACCAAAGAATGTATTTGGAGCATCATGTTGTTGTTCGGTGGATTCTTCATTATTATAGGTATGTTCAGTTTCACCATGATGACTTTGCGCTTTCTGTTTCTCCTTTTGAGCCCTTCTACCTCTTACTTTACTCATTTTTCCGATAAATTATGGCACATTTAGATACATAGGTATGTTATGTATTGTAAAATTTTCAAATCTTTAGAAAAGTAGATGAGCTGTTACGGGCACACGTTTTAGGAACTACTATAAAAAAAATCGAATAAAGTGATTATCAAAGGTTGATATTAATTCAGCTAATCTTCTTGATCCCAGTTACCTGGTCTTGGTTGTTTTGGAATTTGTGGACCACCTGCTCTCTTAGCCATGATGATTTGATCAACAGAAAGAACTGTAGTAGCAGCTTCGGTGGCTGCATTGATGGCGAATTTTTTAGCACCTAACAAATCATAGATACCTTCCTCCCTGATATCTTTGATACCATTGGAAGAATCGCCATCAACATCCACACCGTACGTAAGACCATCCGCTGAACTGTGTTTGGCATATAATCGTGGTAAAACTTCTGAAGGATCCAATCCGGAAGTTTCTGCCAACACTCTAGGAATGACTTCAAATGCATTAGCATATTGTTTTATGGCTAGTTGTAAAAGACCTGGAGTCTTTTCACCATATTGAGTTATCTTATTGACGAGTTCAGTTTCAGTTGCACCTGCACCAGGTAACAGTCTGCTGTCTTTTGTTAGACCTTTAATGACACTGACCCCATCGTCAATAGCTCTCTCTATATCATCCAAGTTATTCTTTGTTGCGCCTCTAATCACAATGGTGGAAGTTCTTGTGGTGTCATTTTCCTGTCTAAAAATAGTAACTCTGTCTCCACCAATTTCTTTAGTCTCAATCACATCAATAGAACCGGCTTCTTCTGGAGTTGGGGCCCCTAATCTAGGTAAAGGAATGGCTCCACAAACTCTACTAATTCTTCTCAGATCGAACTTGCTTGGAACTTTTAAAGATAAAATTCCATAACGATCTAAGTAGTGTTGAGCCAGTTCACCAATTCCAGAGCCGGCAACAACAACTTTGACACCGGAATCATGGATTTCCTTGACGATTTGATCGACTTGAGCCTCCTCACCTTTGGAAAAGTTCAACATTTCTTTTGCATTATGTAGTAACACAGTACCCTTAGTTTCTGTTTGTGAAATATCGATTGGACAAGTGTAAACTGCTACTTTTGATGTAGTTGTAATATTTTTGACGAAACCTTCTGGCTCCCTTGGAAAGACCATACCTTTGATGACTTGACTGTTCTCTAAACTGCTACCCATGATCTTCACGACTCTGACACTATCGACATTGAAAGCTTTTGGATTCTTAGGTGGAATGACATTCAATACAGCTTCACTGACCAATTCTGCAATAAATTCCTCTGATCCATACTGTTTTGATGAGATAACTGGTTTGATCGCCTTCTTCAATTCCTCGAAAGAGAGTAAATCCTCGATTTTGTCAATTGACAATTTTTCCAACTCTTCCAAAGCAAATTTAGAAGCTAATTGATAACCTTGGACGATCTCTGTTGGTTTTAAACCTAATGATAACAATTTTTCAGAAACACTCAAAAGCTCACCAGCTAGAATTAGAACAAAATTAGTTCCATCACCCATCTCTAGCTCTTGTTGTTGGGATGCCATGACCAATATCTTTACAGCTGGGTGGACGACATCTAATTCGTTCAACATAGTTGCTGCATCGTTTGTAATGAAAACTTTTTGCAAATGATTAACAACAATTTTATTTCTACCACAAGGGCCGACTGATGTGAGAATCATCTTGGATATTTCTCTGCATGCTTCGATATTTTTTAACACAGCTCCATCAGCATTACTGTATGAGGAGTATCCCTGTTTGAAAAGTCCAGCATTTGGTGCTTGCGGAAGACGAAGTGACATTTTTATTAGTGAATTTGTGTCCTTATTCTTTAGATTTCTAAGATCACCTATGTATATAAATTTGACCTTTGAAAGTTCTGACTTTTTTTCTTCCAGAAACGCGTTGAGTCCGGAATTAAATATCACCGAGGATAGTCTCAGTCACGTGAATCTCATATCAACTAACTAAGAACGACTTTGACACAAAATTTCGACTTGCGTTTTGGGTCAATGTCTGATTTGTTGGGGGATGGAGACTGTTTAGCGTACATGTGAGTGTCACAGAGACCAAGGAATGTAGCAAATATGATAATAGTGCATCAGTCGGTTGGGACTTTTGAGTAAATTGTCATTGTTAGTGATCGTGCCATTATTGTGAAGACTTTTCGAGTGACTAATGTCAAGTCTTATTGTGGAAACTCCATAAATTTGCCTAAGTTAAGAGGCGGATACTACTGCAATGTCCAAGTTCATATGTCCTTTACTAGAACTGTCCTTGGAAAGCTTTTTTAGCATCAGCTAAAAGAAGGAGACTATCGGTACAGACCACATCTCATCTCTCTTGTTTCCTATTTGGGTCATATTCCTATTTTGTCAGTAAAAATATTAAAAATTTTCTTGGAAAAATAAAAATTAGTGGTATAAAGAAAGAAGTTGTTTCATGAAACTGGCTTGATTTAGGTGCTTTACCATAGATTTTGCACTTTATACTTGTTTGATACTAGCAAGTGGGTACGATAAATAATTTTGGATACTCTCAAAATCTCAAGCTTCATACCAGTTTAGATATTGAAAAGATCAGGTGTCTTCAATAAGTGATGGCTAAACAAGTCAATAAAAAGAGCTCTAAATCAAAGAGTTCTTCTAAATCCTCTTCCAAACAACAGAAGAGAAAACATGATGAAGTTGAACCAGAAATTGATGAAAATACTGATAAACTTGTTGACGAAGTTGATGCTGAATACGATGAAATTGCAAAGTTAATCGGAGCTCCAAAAGAAAAGAAGTCAATAGAAAAGGAAGAGCTGTCTGAAGAAGAGAAAGCAGAAGAGGAAGAAGAAGGGGAAGAAGTGGAAGAAGAAGAAAATGAGAATGGCAATCAAGGAAAAGAGCATGACACTATCACCATAAATCCTTCCAAAAGTGACAGTGAGTCTGAGGAATTCAAAGATTTGAACTTATCGGCTCCCACACTGAAAGCCATTGAACAAATGGGATTCACAAAAATGACACAAGTTCAGTCTCGTACTATACCTCCATTGCTTGCTGGGCGTGATGTTTTAGGTGCCGCTAAAACTGGTTCTGGTAAGACTTTGGCATTTTTGATTCCTGCTATTGAACTGTTATACTCTCTGAAATTCAAACCAAGAAATGGTACTGGTGTGATAGTTGTTTCCCCAACTCGAGAGCTGGCTTTACAAATCTTTGGTGTTGCTAGAGAACTAATGGAATTTCACTCCCAAACACTAGGTATTGTTATCGGTGGTGCTAATCGCAGGGCTGAAGCTGAAAAATTGGTCAAAGGTGTCAATCTACTGATTGCCACACCAGGTAGATTGCTGGATCATTTACAGAACACTCAAGGTTTTGTTTTCAGAAACTTGAAGGCGTTAGTTATCGATGAAGCTGATAGAATTCTGGAAATAGGTTTCGAAGAAGAAATGAAGCAGATCATCAAGATTTTACCTTCTGATGAGCGACAAAGTATGCTGTTCTCTGCAACTCAAACCACTAAAGTGGAAGACCTTGCCAGAATTTCTTTGAGACCAGGTCCCTTATTCATTAATGTTGAGAGTTCTGATGGTAACTCTACTGTTGATAGACTGGAACAGGGTTACGTTGTATGCGAAAGTGATCAAAGATTTTTGTTGTTGTTTTCTTTCTTGAAGAAAAACATCAAGAAGAAAATTATTGTCTTTTTATCGTCATGTAACTCTGTAAAGTACTACGCAGAGTTATTAAATTATATCGATTTACCTGTTTTGGATTTACATGGTAAACAGAAACAAACAAAGAGGACCAATACATTTTTTGAGTTCTGTAATGCCAAACAAGGTATCTTGATCTGTACTGATGTTGCTGCAAGAGGTTTAGATATTCCAGCTGTTGATTGGATCATTCAATTTGATCCTCCAGATGATCCAAGAGATTATATTCACAGAGTTGGTAGAACCGCTAGAGGTACTAAAGCTCAGGGAAAGTCTTTAATGTTTTTAATCCCTAACGAACTTGGCTTTTTGCGTTACCTGAAAGCAGCTAAGGTTCCATTGAACGAATATGAATTTCCAACCAACAAGATTGCCAATGTTCAAAAACAACTAGAGAAGTTGATCACGTCCAACTACTGGTTGCATCAAAGTGCCAAAGATGGTTATAGGTCGTACCTGCAGGCATACTCATCCCACCATTTAAAGACTGTTTACCAGATTGACAAGCTTGACTTAGTCAAAGTTGCGAAGTCTTTTGGATTCACTGTTCCTCCTAAGGTAAATATCACCATCGGTGCTAGTGGGAAAACTCCAAAAAGCAACAAAAGAAAGAAGATAAAGAATTGATAAAATAGTAGTTCATGAAAGCAACAAATCTGTATAGTAACAAAATAGAATCATAATTGTCTACAAGAATTGTAAACAGAAAAATGAAATAAAAAAGCATTCATGACATTGTTGAAAATTCATTAAAGTAAAGCACAAGAGAGTATATTTCTCCAATGGTCTTGGAACCATTGACTGTATGTGAAATTTGTCTAAAAACACGAACTAAAATGGTTGAAAATATTAGTTGAAATATATATGTTCACTGGATATTATCACTTTTCTTCTAACGCTTTCCAAGCAACCCCAAAAACTCCTCTCTAGTCTTTTGAGCTTCTCTAAAACAACCCAACATGCAACTAGTAACAGTTGAGGACCCTGACTTTTGCACACCACGACTAACCATACACATATGTGTAGCTTCAATAACAACGGCTACACCTCTTGGCTTCAAAGTCTCAGTAAGAGCCATGGCAATTTGTTTAGTTAGCCTTTCTTGAACTTGGAATCTTCTAGCATACATTTCGGCTAATCTAGCTAACTTTGAAAGACCAAGTACCTTCTTGTTTGGAATATATCCTATATGAACTTTACCATAAAATGGGACTAGGTGATGCTCACACAGAGAGAAGATTTCTATGTCTCGAACTATAACCATCTCGTCATGATCCTCCTCAAATACAGCATTTTTAATAACGTCACGTATGTTATCTTCATATCCTTTAGTGAAGAACAACATCGCACGAGCATAACGTTCTGGAGTTTCCAAAAGACCTTCTCTCTCTGGATCTTCACCCAGTTCAGTTAAAATGACTTTAACAGCTTCGCTAATCCTTTTCTCACGGGCAGCAGCTTCTTCTTTAGTAGAGTCTATTCTAGATCTGGCACCTATAGAAGGCCACGATAAACCGTCATGGTCTATAGGTGGATTTAAAGTGTATGGAGAAACAGGCCTGGTGGCCAATGGAGAGTGGGTGAAAACCCTAGATTTCTCCTGAATCTTTGAAAGCTCTGCACGAGTATGGTGATCGGACATCGGTTAGCAGAGCCTGATGGGAGAATGGTATTACTGTGTCTTGTGAGTATATGATCAACTATCAGTGTGGAAAAACTGCATGAAAATGGAAAAATCTTTGAAAATTGCACGTGATGAGATGAGATGTTGTGTTGCAATTGTTCTTATGGAGACTTGAGTGAAGAAGTTAAGATCTAGCACCCAACTACGTATCCGTGTGGATAAAAGTGTGAAGTGAGAGACTACTTAAAGATTATGAATCATAAACTGATAAGTTTATGATAGTTGAGATAGGTCTACTAAAATTTTCATAATCATGTACATAGACGACTAAATATGATCGATCTACTATGTTTATTTATCCATTCATGCATTCATTCGTTAAAATTCATGTATCTCATCTGAGGAAGGACATATCCCGTTCAATCTCTCAACTAAACACCCTTCCTGTTCCTCCGCATATATTACATGTCTCTTCACCCAGCCAGAAACCACCAATGTACCCCTTACCTCTGCATCTACCACACAAGACACCACCTAACGAAGGATCCCCTGGTCTAACAATCTTCGGGCCTAAAGGAGCAGGGGTAGGAGAAATAGGCACAGGAGGTGCTTGCGGCTGTATTGGGTAGAATTGCTGTGTTTGAGGTACTTGTTCATACGCTTCATATGGCGGTGGCTGAGCGGGCGCCTGTACAGGTGCAGGTACAGTTAACGGTGCTGGAGGTGGAGCATAGACGGCATACGTAGGTTGTTCGTCTACAATCCTAAATCCATCACTGACCCGCCAGTTCGTAAATGGGATATGTAATCCAGGCTGCTGTACCTGGTATAAAGGTTGTTGGTACTGCACCGAATTACGTTTCGCAAACTTCGCCCAACAATCTTTACAGGATTTCCCATTTGGTTTATACCCTTCATTATGACACTTGTAGCAGTGATAACCCTGTGGATATGTCCAAGGAGGCATGGTTCAACACTCCGCTGGTGCATATTACAAGATTGATCAAATTGTGTCATCTTTTTGACCTAATTCATTATTGAAACGGAGGGTAACACTACGCAACATCTATGATCGTCTATGTAGATAGTACAGTATCCTGAAAAGAGTATTGTTTTGAGGATAAGAAGCAAAGTTTTCAAACTTCTGACGCTCATGTAATTAAACCCTAGGTAGAATGGTCCCCAAGCTCACAATATTTTGAAACTTTATTTTATCTGTTAACTACAATACACGAAAAATAGTGGTAAAAAAAGATCTGAAAAATAAACAAACAATATTCTAAATATATATCTGATCAAAAGCTTCAGAATAGATCATAAAGAAACTGTTAGCAAATGTGGCTTTCAGAGGTTCAGAGTGTGTATTTTCGCTCGTACCAATAATAAATTTTACTAACAAAGCAGAATTCGGTGCCGCTTTCACTGCCTGTGGATTTGCGTTCTTCCTTCTTGGTGTTATCACATTTTTTGATGCAGCGCTTCTTGCGTTAGGAAATGTTCTATTCGTGATTGGTCTTGTGCTGATCATTGGACCACAGAAGACTTTGGCATTCTTTTCTCGCCCAGCCAAAATTAGAGGATCTCTTGCTTTTGGCATTGGTATTCTTTTGATATTACTGAAACACTCATTCTGGGGATTTCTCATCGAAATGTTTGGTATTTTACAGTTGTTTGGTGATTTCTTTGCTGTCATCGTTTCATTTTTGAGAAGTGTTCCAGTCATTGGACCCATCTTGTCGAATCCTGTAATTGCTCCTGTTGTGGATAAGTTGGCTGGTGTTAGAGTCTTACCAGTATAGCATAGAAAGTCAAGCAAAAGAGAAGACCGAGACCAGGGAAACAGCTCCCATAAAAGGACTATTATAAGACTACTTTTTTGGTTTTCATCTTTTCAACACAATACGGCACACCATAGACTTTTGTACGCCTAATGTCTCGTAGTATTTTGCGTCGTTGTTCTACTTAGCTCATCGGTTAGGGCAGCAAGTTTATGTATGTATATATATTTTTTTTTTGCTAGAAAGACTTATTCACACTCTTATGTGAAGAACAAGAAGCTTTCAAGCATAGATATTTTTCAAAGGTCATGAGCAGCTCGAATAAAAACTTCAAGAAAAAGGCAGCGACTAAGATCTCATCAGATGACCTGTCCTTGACCAAAGTTAAGAAACAGATTCGTAATTTAACTCGTCAGTTGAACCATAAAAGAGACAAACTACCAGCTAATGTGATAGTGGAAAAGGAACGGGCGTTGAAAGCATTAAATACGCAGCTGAAGGGACTACAAGCAGAGCAGAAAGTGAAAAAGATGTCAAAGAAATATAAGTTGGTGCGATTCTTTGACAGAAAGAAAGCTATCAGAACTTACAAATCCACATTGAAACAGTACAAAGCGTTACAGGAAGAGCTCAAAAATAACCAAGATGACAAGAAATTGAAAAAAGAAATCAAAAAGCTCAAAAAGAAGGTGTCACAATGTGAAATCGATGTTGCGTACGTTGGTAACTTTCCGTATGATAAGAAGTACATCTCATTGTATCCAAAGGAGGTGGAGGAAAGCCAAATCGATGATAATGTTAGAAAAGGAATGGAGAAGACTGACAAGGAAAGAAATCTGTATAGGCAACAGTTCGAGATGAAATTGAAGAAGGGCGAGCTCTCATTATCCATTGAAGAAATTCTATCTGGTAAAGCCAATTTGAATATAATCAGTGACAGAAACGAAGATGAGTCTGACACAGATGATGCTCCAGATGCTCCAGAAGAAGCCAATGAAGACGAAGATGAATTCTTCGAATAGATTTTTTCAAAACGCATGTATAGTATTTATATGCATATATACCCATACAAACATGATGGTATTTTAATCCTCAATATAATGTCTGTTTATAGTCAATGTTGAAATTTGTAGTGCCCTAAGGCTACCGACTAGAGCGAGAATTTACTTAGCCACCAGTAGTCATACCTGCCCAGAGAGAACTCGATGAGATAGAAAATACTTCACGTAGTTTCATAAAAACTTTTATAGTGAAAAGAAAAGAAAAATGAAGTTCTTCAAAAACAATCATTAATACCATTAATACTCTACGTGGGTGCGACAATATACATTGTACTATTACGCTATGTCCGTTCAGTACTCATTCTCGTCCACTGGTTCATTTATGAAGGCGATGCAGACTGTGTCTGATGCGTTGCTAAAGGTTCAGGTGAAGGAGTTGGACCTACCAAAGGTCAATTTTAATGAAGAGGTTGTTGATCTTTCAGTACTCGATTCATTCAAAAGCTTACATTTCGATCTCAACGACTATATACAGGAGAGCTCCGAAGAAGATTATTCAGATGAAGAAGCCGTTGGGGCAAATGCTACAGATCAATTGCGTCAGGACTGTGAAAAGGTTGCAAGTCAAAGAGAGGATATGAGTGGCGATGAATTGAGAGAGTCAGTTATATCTATTTTATCAGAGAGTTCATCAGATGATAATCTACAGTCGTTGCTTTTTGACATGCTTGGATTTGAACAGTTTGATATGATATCCCGAATCATCAACTTAAAGGATCAATTACTTGCTGAAGCGAAACAAGCTACCGAAAAGAAAGAGTTCATGTCTGCAAGAGATATTAGAAATCAAGTGAAAAGCAATCAAAAACGAGCCAAGAACCAGGAGCTTGCACCAGCTCAGACAGCCCAGAAATATCCTCATGTGTTCAAAAGTTTCGACTCTGGAAACACAATTGCATTCAATGGTCAAAAATTTGTTTTACCGTTGGGTTCCACTAGAGAATCACGAGAACTGTATGAAGAGATAGACATTCCCGCATCTGTAAGTAAGAGACTCAAATTGCCTAGTGAAACTCCAATTTACATAAAAGATTTGGATACACTCTGCCAAGGAACCTTCAAAGGCTACACTTCTCTCAATAGAATGCAGTCTTTAGTGTATCCTGTTGCCTATAATACGAATGAAAACATGCTGGTTTGTGCTCCAACAGGTGCTGGTAAAACTGATGTTGCATTGCTAACCATTCTACACACAATTCAACAGTTCACGATAGAAAGTTTGGATACCATCGATATAGACTATGGCGAATTCAAGATTGTTTATGTGGCTCCACTGAAAGCTTTAGCTGCTGAAATAGTTGAGAAATTCAGTTCCAAACTGAAGTGGCTAGGTATAAAGGTCAGGGAGTTGACTGGAGATATGCAACTTACAAAAGCCGAAATAATGACGACACAAATCATCGTGACGACACCAGAGAAATGGGATGTTGTTACACGAAAAGGAAACGGAGATAATGAACTAATAGATAAAGTTCAGTTACTGATTATTGATGAGGTCCATCTACTTCATGAAGACCGTGGTTCAGTTATCGAGACTCTCGTAGCCCGTACTCTGAGACATGTTGAAAGTTCTCAATCAATGATCCGAGTTGTTGGTTTATCAGCCACCTTACCAAACTTCATAGATGTTGCTGACTTTCTTGGTGTCAACCGTCAAATTGGTATGTTTTTCTTCGATCAATCATTCCGTCCTATACCACTAGAGCAGAAACTGATTGGTGTTAGAGGTAAGTCGGGATCAAGACAAGCTAGAGAAAACATCGACAAGGTGGCTTATGAAAAATTGGTTGAGGAAGTACAAAACGGTGCACAGGTTATGGTTTTCGTTCATTCTAGAAAAGATACGGTGAAGACAGCTAGGACCTTCATATCGATGGCTCAAAGCATGCATGAATCTGAATTATTTGACTGTACGAACTCAGAATGTCATGATAAATTTACTAGGGAAATGAGCAAAAACCACAACAAAGATATGCGTGAACTCTTCAGCTCTGGTTTTGGTGTCCATCATGCTGGTATGTTGCGATCAGATCGTAATTTAACGGAGAAGATGTTTGCATCAGGAGCAATCAAAGTCTTGTGTTGTACTGCAACTCTAGCCTGGGGTGTCAATTTACCAGCTGCCGTTGTTATTGTTAAAGGAACTGAGGTATATGACTCCAAGAAAGGTGGCTTCACTGACTTGGGTATATCTGATGTGATTCAAATCTTTGGTCGTGCTGGTAGACCACAATATGAAAAATATGGTACAGGTATCTTATGTACCACTAGTGATAAGCTTGATGATTACGTTACGTTACTGACCTCTCAACACCCCATTGAATCCAAACTTTCCAATAAGCTGGTGGATAACCTCAATGCTGAAATTTCGCTTGGAACAGTAACAAATGTGGATGAAGGAGTTAAATGGCTAGGGTATACTTACATGTTCGTAAGAATGAGGCAAAATCCTTTTGCATACGGAATTGACTGGAAAGAAATACAAGAAGACCCTCAATTATTCGAAAGAAGAACCCAGATGATTACGAATGCTGCAAGAAGATTACATTCTTTGCAAATGATTATATTTGATGAGAGATCAATGCATTTTATCTCTAAGGATCTTGGGAGAGTAGCATCTGATTTCTATTTGCTTAATGAGAGTGTTGAGGTTTTCAACCAAATATGTAACCCAAGGGCGACAGAAGCTGATGTGCTCTCCATGATATCAATGAGCGCCGAGTTTGACAGTATCAAGTTCAGACAGGAAGAACTTGGTGAGTTGAAAAAGTTATTGGAAGAAAAAGTCCAATGTCAGGTGGCATCTGAAACTGAATCACCATCAGGGAAAACCAATATTTTGCTTCAAGCTTACATTTCTAAGGCCTCCATCAATGACTCTGCCCTTTTTTCTGATACCAACTATGTTGCGCAAAATTCAGTTAGAATTTGCCGTGCTCTGTTTTTGATAGGAATCCATCGAAGGTGGGGTGTCTTTGCAAAGGTAATGCTATCAATCTGTAAATCTATTGAAAAGAGATTATGGGGTTTCGAACATCCACTTAAACAATTTGATCTTCCCCAACAGATAATTCGCAACATTGAAGCCAAAAATCCTTCAATAGATGATTTACGCCAATTAGAGGCATCTGAGCTTGGTGACTTGATTCACAACTCAAGAATGGGAAACGTAATTTATAAACTGGTAGGAAAGTTTCCTGTGATCATGATTGATGCTGAGATATTTCCTATAACCAAGAATGTGATGAGAGTGCATATCGATTTGGAACCTGACTTTGTTTGGGATGAGAAATATCATGGCAGTGCCCAATTTTTCTGGGTTTTAGTCGAAGAATCTGACAAATCGGAGATTTTGCACTTTGAGAAATTCATACTGAACAGAAAGCAACTGAATAATCCTCATGAGATGGATTTTATGATACCCCTATCAGATCCATTACCACCTCAAATTGTTGTTCGGGTTGTTTCTGACAGTTGGATTGGATCAGAAACTACACATAGCATCTCGTTCCAGCACTTGATTAGACCTACTAATGAGACTTTACAAACCAAATTACTACGTTTAAACCCGCTTCCTGTGACAGCACTACACAATGAAGTTGTTGAATCTGTTTATAATAAAAACTTCAAATACTTCAATGCAATGCAGACAATGACATTTCATACCCTATATAATACAAATGATAGTGTTTTTGTTGGTTCCCCAACCGGTTCAGGCAAGACCGTTGTTGCAGAACTTGCCATTTGGCATGCTTTCAGAGATTTTCCAGGTTCAAAAGTTGTCTATATCGCCCCAATGAAGGCTTTGGTAAGGGAAAGAGTTGATGATTGGCGTGAAAGACTGACTAAAATAACTGGTCATAAAGTTGTCGAGTTGACTGGTGATTCGATTCCTGCAGCGAACGAAGTCAAAGAAGCAAGCATTATTATCACTACCCCAGAAAAATTTGATGGTATATCGCGTAATTGGCAAACAAGGAAGTTTGTTCAAAAAGTATCTTTGGTTATTATGGACGAGATTCACTTACTAGCAAGTGATCGTGGCCCTATCTTAGAGATGATTGTTAGTCGTATGAGGTATATTGAATCCCAGACCAAAAAACCCATCAGACTTCTAGGATTATCTACTGCAGTCTCCAATGCATTTGATATGTCAGGCTGGTTGGGCGTAAAAGATGGACTATTCAACTTCCCTCAATCTGTTCGTCCAGTTCCTCTTCAAATGTATATAGACGGTTTTCAAGATAATCTTGCATTTTGTCCATTAATGAAAACTATGAACAAACCAGCATTTATGGCCATTAAAGCTCATTCTCCGGACAAACCAGTCCTAATATTTGTTGCCTCCCGCCGTCAAACGAGATTAACTGCTCTGGACTTGATCCATCTTTGTGGTATGGAGGAAAATCCTCGTACTTTCCTGAAAATGGATGATGCAGAACTGGCAACAGTTTTGAAAGACGTTAAAGATGAGACATTAAAGCTAGCGTTACAATTCGGTATAGGTTTACATCATGCTGGTTTGGTAAACAATGATAGAAAAATCTCCCATCAATTGTTTCAAGCCAATAAAATTCAGATTCTGGTAGCCACTTCAACGTTAGCTTGGGGTGTTAACTTACCCGCACATTTGGTTATCATCAAAGGTACCCAATTTTTTGATGCTAAGATTGAAGGCTACAGGGATATGGATCTGACAGACATTCTTCAAATGATGGGACGTGCAGGCCGTCCTGCTTATGATACTAGTGGGATTGCCATAGTGTACACAAAAGAATCTAAAAAGATGTTCTATAAACATTTCCTGAACGTCGGATTCCCCGTGGAGTCCTCTCTTCACAAGGTTCTAGATGATCATATTGGTGCCGAGATATCTTCTGGTACCATCAAGTCAAGACAGGATGCCATAGACTTCTTGACTTGGACATTCTTATTCAGAAGGGCTCATAATAATCCTACATATTATGGTATTGAAGACACATCTACAGAGGGAATCAACCAATATCTTTCGGGCCTGATTGATGAAACAATTGAAAATTTGAAAGAGTCAAGTTGTATCATTACAGGAGACAAATTAATATATCCAACACCATATTTGCACATTTCATCATATTATTATTTGTCCCATAAGACAATGAGAAATCTTGTGAGGCAAATCGAGCCAAAATCTTCGTTCAGGCAATGTTTGAAGTGGTTAAGTGAAGCCACTGAATACAATGAGCTGCCAACCAGACACGGAGAGGAACTGATGAATATGGAGATGTCTGAACAATTGCGTTACAGTGCTGAAGATCTAGTTGATCTTCCAATCTGGGACCCTCATGTAAAGACATTCTTATTGCTTCAGGCGTTTATGAGTAGAGCTGATTTGCCTATCGCTGACTACTCACAAGACACTGTAACTGTTTTAGATCAAGCATTACGTATTTTGCAGGCATATATTGACGTTTCTTCGGAGCTAGGTTATTTGAGCACAGTACTCATGTTCGTCAAGTTGATGCAATGTATCAAACAAAAATATTGGTTTGATGATGACCCAGTTTCAAATTTCTCGGGTGTCAGTCTAAAAAGGTTGGAGGGTTTGAATCCTGATGGTCATATAGAAGAGATCGAAGCAGTGAAAAACAGAGATGAAGAGAACATTACAAGTTTGGTGGAGCTTGCGACACTGGATAACCAGAAACTCAACAAGTATATTCAAAAACTGGCAGTCAAACCTTCCAAAAATTTCAGATACGATGTTTCCAAGGTTCCAGTCAGCGAGCTGACTATCTGTGAACAAATCGATCCAGGCCTTTTGAACATTGAACTAAAACACTTGAATACACCAGTCAATTCTGATTTTAAGATGCAACTTCCAAATTTCCCCAAATCCCAAAAGGAATCCTGGTTTTTTATACTTTGTAATAAAGATTCAAACGAACTACATTTGATCAAACGAGCAAATCCAAAGTTTTTGGGCAGAGGCGATAAGAAAGGTGGGTGTCAAACAGAGCTTGAAATTCCTTCCCAGCTGAGAGGAAAAGCGCTAACTCTGTTGGCTGTCAACGACGCATTCGACATTTCTTATGAGGCTAGTGTCAATCTACTATAAGAGTATATACAAACTTCCACTATATGCTATAAATCAGTCGAAAAATTCTTCGAGATCGTAGTTAGCTGTACGACTATGTAGTGGGCAGGTTGGACTGTATTTATAGAACATAATTTGTTTGGTGAGTGGTTGGTGCCACATATCATTCATTACAACTCTTTTTTTTTTTTTCTTTTTTTTTTCTTCCATCTGCTCCAGAAACAGAAGGTTAAACCCTGCGTTTAGAACAGCTACATTGAGAAGACGCATCAAATTAGCAAAGCATTGGATTATCAAAGAAAGATGATGTTATCAAAACAGGAAAGATTGAAAAGACTATTGAGTTGGACAGAGTCTCATGGAGTTATGGTCTCGAAAAGTTTGACATTCAAGGTTGATGAAGCCACTGGCCAGGTTTATGGAGAGGCATGTGACTTCATTCCTAAGCCACCTGATGGAGCGAAATCAAGTGAGCCTATCATTAAAGTGCATGAGGGTATTACTATCAATCCTACCTTAGCTGAACAGTACTTTGGGACAGCTATATGTGGTGATGGCAACCGAAACGTGCTCACGAAGTTATTTTTGGCTAAGATCAAGTTTGATAGTCATGAAACTATTGTTAACATTAGAGATATTGGTGAGAAGATCAACGCCAATGAATTTTTCAAGCCATTCGTTGATCTTTTACCTACTGGAAGGGAAATTGGGTCTCCTTTATTCTGGGATGGAGCAGAGCGTGACTTGATGAAAGGTACCGATGCTTATTTAACAACAGATAAAAGATTATTTGACATTTTGGAGGAATGGTATAGCACAGTGACTAAACTAACTTCTGAACAAACGAAAAATGTTGATATCAAATCAGATCTAGCCTTCTATGAGGTTTTCAAAAACGGGAAGACTGAGCAATTTGCTAGTTATTTGAACCAAATGGATGGTGACGTTTCATGGTGTTCATTTCCAGCCTATTTGTGGACTTTTGCTATTTTCACATCCCGTGCTTTCCCGTACGTCTTGCAACATGACGCCCCAAGCCCAGATGGTGTCGAAAAAGTCCATGACTTGAATGAAGGAGTGTTGATTCCCGTTGCTGAACTACTGAACCATGATACTACCTCCAAAGTCACCTGGGGATTCAATGGCAAAGAGTATTTGTTCAATACCGATGAAGATATTCCTGCGGGTAAGGAAGTCTGCCATAGCTATGGTCTAAAGTCCAATGAGATTCTTTTATTCAACTATGGTTTTGTTTTAGTGGACAACAAGGAAGACTATGTTACACTGGCATTGAGGATTCCAGAAGACCAAGTTATATCAGCCAAAAAATTTGGAGTTGATGGATTCCAAGGCAACGATATAGTATTCAATTTCAGAGGAGAAGATGGTGTTGATCCTATGCTGCAGAAGCTATTTTCCTTCCTGGTGAAGTTTGACTGGGAAAAAGGTGTGACTTTAAGAAACTCACTTGAAGGCTTGAAGCAACTTGCTCTGATAATACAAAGCAAAATCGATACTATCAAGAACGTGAGACCTCCAGATGGTATCAGAATTGATGATAACATCATTGCGGTTACCAAATCATATAGATTAGTCCAACGAAGACACCTTCAAAAGACAATGGAGGAGATTTTGAAAATAGAAAAACATTTGATCAAGAAAAATAGAGTAGATTCTTTCAAATCATACTACAAAGCCGATAAAGTTTTTGCGAATGCTTTGTTACTTACTTTCGGTATAGATAGCTACGAAAAGCTCATATCAAGTGATGGTGATTTGGCACATGTTTTGATTCTCTGGCTAATGAGAATTGGAAATAAGAGTCACTATAAAGAAAGATCTGCTCTTCCAGAATGGATCCATTCAAGATACGAAATTTTTGCATTAACCGTGAAAGTCAGTCATGAAGATGTCAAAGAGGCTTTACCAGCTTATCGGGCACTTTTCCCTAAATTAGGAAATAATGTTCCAGAGGTATTTGGGCAGGGTGATTGGAGTATTAAGAACTTCATAACAGCAGAAAAGTTCAAGTCAGTAATAACATTTGAAAGAAAATCAAGTAATGAAACATATTTCATTAAAGACGTGGCCTTATAAAATCCGCCAGACCTAATGAATGGCCAACAGCTTTTGCATAACACTTCGTGTATATAAGTAAGTAATTACAAAATCCTGATCATTTATATAAGCATTTAACTCATAATATTCAAGTCATATTTCTCAACAAGAATATAAATCAGACAAACGTCTTCTGTCTTAAGCGTAGCCTTCCACTCAAGACATCACCGATTTCGTTGAAATGTTCCCAATGAATGGTGAAGCCTTTCCGTTCTTCAACATTGGCTTCATTATTCCATAACTCATCAATAGAAGTGAAGAGTAACTCAGACCCTTTAACACCAATGACACAGGCTGACTTTGCGTTGTCACCAACAGTGGACACTTTCTTGCCATCAACAAATTTGAATCTCAAATGTTTATCACTTCCATCTAAGTTTAGTCCAGTTAGTGATTCGTTCCATTCTTCTATGAATTTTGCGCATTTGATGGCAAATCTAGATGCATTTACTCTATCAAGAGCTGTTGGTTTGCCACCTTGTTGAACATGACCTGGAACTGCAGTTCTAGTTTCGAACCTACCATCTGATGATTCTTGAATTATATCAGCAATCAAATCAGTAGTAAAAATCTTTGAAGCCTTTTCATTACGAACCAGCATTTTCCCTGTTCTATTCTCACCGGTATCAGCTTCGTAATTGGCCTTCAGCAACTCAATATCTTCTTGGATTGTCTTTAAGGAGATTTTGGCTTCCGGTGTATAAACTGCAACTGCACCAGTCACCAGTCCGATATAACTTGCAACAAAACCGGAATTACCACCTTGGACCTCAACGACAAATACTCTCCTTCTTGAAGCAGATGCAGACTGTTTAACTGCATCACAGTATTCGACTAATGTGTTCAGACAAGTATCAGATCCCAATGAATACTCCGTACCTGGAACATTATTTGATACAGTGGAAGGGATCAAAGTCATTGGCATATTAAAGATTGGAAAGTCTTTTCTTGCATCGCATAATTGATGTAAAGCGGTGAATCCCTCGAATCCACCTATAATAATCAACCCATCCAGTTTGAATTTTTGGAAGTAATATGCTACAGTGCCAAGGTCAGAGGAGGGTAAGGAACGATTGGTTCCGATCTCTGAACCTCCCAAGTGATACCAGCCACTAACATCTTCGTATCTTAGTTCTTTCACGGAACCATGACGAATCAAACCACTAAACCCATTTTGAATGGCCAGAAGTTTATGTCCTCGAGATAATGCATACAAGGCAGCAGCTTGCGTTGCAGGGTTAAGCGCAGCAGATGATGCACCAACATGAACAACAGCTATATTCAATCGCTTATCAGTAGGCAGTACTTGGGAACCATCATCATGTTGTGAGAGAGCAACATAATTGTGATATGATTCAATAAAATCAGTGTTTCTCAAAGAAATAGCTTTGTCAAAATCTTTTGCCTTTATAGCCTCACCAACTTGTTTAGTCAGAGCAACCGCGTCCACTAATGGCTGTCTAATAATCTTGTTCTCTAAGATACCAATCATTGGCGATGGATCGTTAGGGGTAAGTTCTAACACAGCCCTAACAGCTTCCACTCCTTGTAACGTAGCCAACATTCTATCAGACGCAACAGCTGCACCACCTCTTTGGACATGACCTAAAGTAGTAACTCTTGTGTCTAATCCTAGTTCAACTAGAGCGTTTTTGACTTCATTTGATGTTATTGGATTTAGCTCATTATCTAATGCTCCTTCTGCAACAATAACAGTAGTATTTCGTCTCCCCTTGGCTCTATGACGTTTGCAGACGTTCTGTAAGTCTTGTTTCCAAGTATCCCTATTGGCACAACGTTCAGGTATGAAAATATAATCAGCACCGGTTGCAATACCAGCATTCAAAGCTAACCAGCCACAGTGTCTCCCCATCACCTCCACAACAAACGCCCTTGAATGTGATGTTGCGGTGGCATCAATGTAGTCAACCATTTCCCTAATTCTTTCCAGTGAAGAATAGGCACCAATGGTTGTATCAGTACCAGTCATATCATTGTCAATTGATCCCACCAAGCCAACAATAGTCAAGTGTTTATGTGGTTCGATTTGCTCTTTTGTCAACTCACCTTCCTGAACCAATTCATCCAATAAGGATGGCCACTCTGCTCTAAAAAGATCTGCACCTGTTAGGGACCCATCACCACCACATACAATCAGTGCATCAATACCATTGAGAATCATATTCTTAGCTGCAGTTAAACGGCCCCATCTCTCTCTAAACTCTTTACATCTTGCAGTACCAATCAAAGTACCACCTAAGGCAAGCCAGCCTCTAACATCCTCCCAATATAGTTGCTTGATCAACTCACCACCATGCACAAGGCCGCTGTACCCCTCATAAATGGCATACATGTCACACCCATAAAAGATTCCGCTTCTCACAACCGCTCGAACAGCAGCATTCATACCCGGAGCATCACCACCAGAAGTCATGACAGCAATTTTCTTTTTCTTCTGTGGAATCACAGATGAAAGCGGTTCATTTTGAAGGCTTGTTGTACTTTGTGAGCTGAAAAAAGACTTCTCGACCTTTTCATGTACTAAAGGAGTTGGTTTGTTAACAAATTTCAAATGATTCCCTAAAGGATCATCAACTGTGACTGAATCATCTTGAATTGGTTTACCGAGGTGAGAAGACAGAGTCTCCAAATCCGCTGTGAAAAATGTCAGAGCTCCATCAAGTCCAGTAATCTCATCTTCATGAACTACATCTGCACTTGCTAATCTCAGCTTAATGCAAACACCTTCTGATTCTCTGCTAAGACTTTCCTGAAGTGGAACTCTCTTTCCATCCTTCATCTGTGATAGCTTATGGCATTCGAGCCACACCTCCTTTACTGAATCACGCGCAATCCCTTTAACAGAACTGGATGCAGTTAAATCCCTTCTATACGATCTTAACACACTAAACCCCAAATCACTATAAAAATTCAGGGTCTGTTCATAAATCTCTGCATTTCTAGCAGCAAGTGATACAAATGCAACACCTGTAATAGTCATTCTCCGCTGTTTAGTAACCAATTCAGCACTGTTGCTTTGAGAGATGAATGGTAACTATAAAACATCATGTGTGGACACTAATTTTCATCACATGACGATACAACCACATTGGTTGATTTCGCGAAGCAATAGAGGCGGTTGATAGTTGAGGTACAACAGCAGAGACGCATGAGTTTGGATGCTTGTGGTTCTGATTGGCGACTCACTAGTATGCTGTGTTGTGGCAGCTACTCTATTGCACCAAGGACCGGCTAACGTACAGATATTGGTATTGGAAGGAGAAGCTACAGCACGAAAAGGGAAACAATGGATTACAGGACCATTACCATGGTGTGTCAGGAGAATTGACTCATCAGGTGTAGCTGACATATTCACAGCAGCTTCTATGCAAAGCTCATACTCGTCTGTGATGTATCTGCACTCAGTTCAGAGGATTAAAAAAATGCGAACAATGGATTCACCGGAGGTAGACACTATTTCAATTTGGCCCTCACCAAGAAAGTCGAACGTGGTCATGTATCACCCAGATAAACTCGTCAGATATTTGAAACAAGCTCTCAGTCAAAAAAGAAATTGTTTCTTTGCGGTGAAACGCGATGATGCGCCACTTGAACAAACAATACAGCAGATGTGTCTCTCAATAAACACTAGAATGGGACAGTCGATGCTGGTCTTTCACATGCACACAGTACAACATACAACACTTCCCACACTTGCACTATCTCATGCGTTATGGAAAGGCATTGATAACTGGAATCTTCCAGATAGATTGCTATTACTGTCTACTAAGTTCAACATAAAGCTAACGTGTAGTTTCCCTAATCTATATCATATAATGGCCAATTCAATGCATTATGATCTTGGTGGAATCGCCAGTATATCAGACTTGGTATCTAGAACAGTTTGGAGTACTGTTAGAGATTCAACTAGATCACATAAACTATGAAATATTGATAATGTAGATTGATGTGATGACATCCTGACACCAGATAGTAAGAAACAAAATAAGACTATATTAGTGAGGGTATAATTCATCGATCTATAGCTCTATATAAAGTGGAAGAATCAAGCTCAATGTCAGAATCAGTGATACCTCAGAAAAGAGCCCCTCCAGATGAATCTAGAGAACTCCACACCAAAAGCTCAAGCTCAACTTCACTTACACAATCAAAACAATCGAAAGTCACTATACTGAATAAGTTTCAACCATTTATCTCTTATAAATCTTCTGATTTCACTAAGTTTGAAGTAAACGCTTTAGAATCAACGGCCATTCCAGGCTTTAATCATATTGAAGACATCCCCTTGAATACAAGACGCGGGTTTCAGTATAGCCCTTGTTCACCAAATCCATTCCTACCTACCATGAAATTTGGTACCACAGACCTCCCACCTTTCAAGCCTTCATTGAGCTTGTTTGACAGGTCAAATGAGACAGTACTTAGTGGTGACGCTCTTTCAGTATCTACTGAAAGAGGATGGGTTAGTTCAAGAGTGAATGTGGCAATTAGTGAAGGAAAAGTCTATTGGGAGTTCAATATTTTGAACAGCAATGATATAAACGGAAACCACGTTAGAGTAGGAATTGGTCGAAGAGAAGCTTCAATTGAGGCTCCCGTCGGATTTGACGGTTATGGTTATGGTATTCGGGACAAAACAGGGCAGTGTCTACATTTGTCAAGATTGAAGAACTTTATGGAAGGAGGATTTGAAACTGGTGACGTGATAGGAATGGTTTTGGAGCTTCCTAAACCAGAAGATCACAAATTTGAAGATGTAATAAGAGACCAAATCGCTATAAGGTATAGGCATAGGCTGTTTTTCGAAAAATTCGACTATGTTGCCAGTCCAGAAACTGACCATCTTTTGAATCCAGTTACAGTTTTTGGTGAAAAAGCGATTCCAGATCCGAATCCCTGGAAACCAAAGACCCTTAGAGGATCAAAACTCAAGGTGTATAAAAATGGCCAATTTGTTGGTGTTGCTTTTGAGGATATGTATGATTTCCATCCTCCACATTCACAGTTAAAAACAACTAAAAATAAGAAGAGTAAAGAAGAAACATTCATCAACAACGGGACATTGGGTTACTATCCAACAATTAGTGTGTTTAATAAGGGTGTCGCACAAATAAATGCTGGCCCTGATTTCAAGTTCAAACCTGCAGATCTTGATTCTGATGTCGTTGACCTATATGAGATTTACAATCAAAGAATATCAGATGACATAGTTTGGGACATAGTTGATGAGATTGAGGCAGAATCTATACAAGAAGCAGTATCAGTCACTTTCTAGGCCCAACCAATAAAGGATCACTGACAGACCAATCAATATCGCAGCTCTCATTGGGACACAGAGAGCCATGAGCTCTAGTATAATAAGTCTGACAAGTACTATGGAATCTAACATTGCAAAGTTTGTTATGACATCGTAGGCCAACAGTTACAAGATCTTTGCAGCCAACGCAAATATTCAATGAGCCAAGTTCACCGCCTGCATTGATTGTCTTGATCCCGTACTTTTCTATGAGCATTGGTTTCAGCTCGGTTAAAGATCGTATTGATAGAAAAAATTCACCCTTCTTAGACTGGTTTAACCAACCTTCATTGACCAAGCTTTGCAAGAAATGCATTCCAATCGTACTGCTGTATCCTTCTGAATGACAAAAATTCAGCGCATCTTTGGTAGAAACAGAGTAACTTTCTTCTTCATTGTCTGCAAAAATTTGATCAATCAGTTTTTTGATGATACTCATCTCCTTTGCTGTACGGGCCATACTTATCTGGGCCGGCTCATCTGAAACTGTATTAACATATATAAAGTAGGAATCTCCACTCACTTGGCTTACTGCTCTATTGATTTTGTATCCTATATTCTGTAACTTTTCATTGATCAGCTCTATCGATTTCTCAAGACTTCGACTTTTCAGGCTTCTTTGTTGTTCAGTCAAGTTCTCTTCTCTCTCTTCCACACCTGTTCTCAGTTTTTGATGCACAGCTGAAAGAAACTCGTCCTTCACAGATCCAACAGATATCACGAACTGTAAAAGAGCTCTTTCAACATCTGTATACTCACCACTCATTGTTTGGCACTAGTATGATTGATACCACGTACATCGTCATGCACTTAATATAAGTACATTTGGTGATGTAAAGAAAACCGGGTAACAAAATATACTTTGGTGTTCTGTATGAATTTTCTACAAATTCAGTGGTAATAATAGAAGATAGTTCATGAAAACTTGATCATCAAAGACCGTCTATATATACAAAGATACCCCCATGGCATTTTACAATCAACAGCAAAAACAACCTTTAAACTATAATAGTGACAATCTTCAATTCTTTCCCTCTCAATATGACAACAATGGCTTTAGCAATAGCACCAGTAACAATAATAACCTTCAAGGTATGATGGACTCTAATTATGCGTCACAACAGTATGACATTTCAGGTACTCTAGCAGAAACACAACTATCTACTGGTATTTTAGCGGCCTTCTCTACCTCAGGCTATTCTAACGAACCACCATTATTGGAAGAGTTAGGAATAAATTTTAGCCATATCAAACAAAAAACATTAGCAGTGCTTAATCCAAGAGGAGCAATCACACAAGATATAATGGCAGATGCTGATCTCGCTGGACCATTGCTTTTTTGTTTGATTTTTGGTACTTGTCTCTTATTAGCAGGTAAAGTCCATTTTGGTTACATCTATGGTGTTGCCTTATTTGGTACTATCTCATTACATTACTTTTTCAAGCTAATGAGTGATGATACGACAATAGACTTCACTGCAACTGCATCTGTGATAGGGTACTGCTTGTTGCCATTGGTGCCTATCAGTGCCTTAGGAATCTTTTTTCCATTAAACAATGGTATTGGGTACATATTGTCTACAGTTTTCACATGTTGGAGTACTTATTCTGCTTCTGGCTTTTTCATTGCTGTTTTGAAATTGCATAATGTGAGACCTCTAATCGCCTACCCACTGGCTATGTTTTACAGTATTTTTGTGTTGATGGCTATTTTTGTCGAAAAAGCTATATAGAAGGAGGTGATCAGAGAAATACGTAAAATAATAAACGATGAACATTGCATTTATACAGTACTGAGAAGAAACTGGCTCAGTATTTCAATGGAGTGACTGGAACTCCTTGTAGGGCTTCGTCATTTGTGAACCAACAGACAGGAACATCTAAGTTGTTGACTAGCTCAGCCGGTAAATCAGTCTTTTCTGGACCAAATATTTGTTTAAAAATTGGTTGTTTACTTGCACCTTCAGCAACGAAAGAGATGTTTTTTGCAGAACGTAGGACTGGAAAAGTAATGGTCACTCTTCTTGGTGGTGGTTTTGGGGAATTTGAGATAGTTGCAATTCTGCGAGTATTCTCCTTAAGCAATTCGTGTCCAGGGAACAAAGAAGCAGTATGTCCGTCTGGTCCAGCGCCTAGGAGGATCAGGTCCAAAGAATCAGGTAAGAAAGTTTCGTATTCCTTGGCAATCTCAATATCAGTGGTAGTATCGCTTTCGTGAAGTAATGATTCGTTGATAGTGAAAACAGTTGGTCCTGGAACACCTGAATGTGCTAATTCTTTCAATACCATATTGTTGAAAAGGCCGTAGTTCGAATCCTCATGATCCAATGGGACCAATCTTTCATCAGCGAAGTAGATTCTCCACTTCTCCCAATGTACTTGAGTTGCGACCCGTTCGTTGTCAAAAAGACCAGCTTTTAGTACCTTGGCTAATGAGCCTCCAGATATAGCAACATCAAAGAAATCCTTTGTTTTCAATGTTTCATTTTGGATGTCAACTATAAAGCGAGCAACGGCTGATGAAACCTCCTCTGATTTTTCATATGAATAAACTTGAACCATCTTTGTCTCGAATATACCTCAAGGGATTCTCAATGTTTCGAATAAGGGGTTTTGTTAACGAAAGAACAAATAAACGATTATGTGGGTTATAAATTTCTAATTCTGTATTCGGCTTGATCGCTGCCGTGAGAAATGACAGACAACTATACCCACCAAATGTATCAATCATCACCGTGAGCCTAGAGCCATTAGTACTTCATACAAAAGAAGATTGTAATTAGATCTAGAGGTCAATGACTCTCTAAAGAGCCTATTCCAAACTATTTTATATACTTCTTTTAGAACAACGGTGTCACCGAGATGTGAAAGAAAAATCTACAAACATGATCCAGCAGCGACAAACATACTTCGAACAGTGATAAATAAACACGGAAAGTGGAAAATTACCGGTGAAAGTGCCAATTGACAAAGCAAATATGTTCAAAAAGAGATCTATCTTGCCGCCAATATCCTTCAGACGGCTTTTTTCAAGCCGGCCATTCTATATTACCACCCCCATATTCTATCCTAACGCAGGTATGTTAATTGAAATCAAACTGCTATTTACCAAAAGACAAGCTCTAACCTGAAAAACAGCTCCACATTTGGGTCATTTGTACTCTATGTTGCTCTCTGATGTCCGAAACAGATGGGAAGTACTTAAGGGAAATGAGTCTTTTTTTACTACTGGTACAGATGAGCATGGATTGAAAATTCAAACAGCTGCAGAGAGCAATGGATTGGATCCTAAACAGTTTGTCGACCAGCTGGTAGTTGCGTTCAAAGAACTAGCTCAGAAGGCAAATATTTCATACGATCGTTTCATCAGAACCACTGACGAAGATCATATTGCTGTAGCACAGAGATTTTGGTCCGTGCTAGAGAAGAAGGGATATATTTACCAAGGCGAGCATAGTGGATGGTACTCAATCTCTGATGAAACTTTTTATCCAGAAACCCAAGTACACGAAGTTGAAGGCAGATATTTTTCTATCGAAACAGGGACTGAGGTGACATACACAACTGAGAAGAACTACTTCTTCAAGTTGTCATCTTTCCAGGCTGAGTTGATCAAACTGCTTGAAGAAAACGAGCAGTTCATCATTCCTAAACAGAAACACCAGGAATTACTTAAAGAGTTGAAGTCAGCTCCACTCTCTGATCTTAGTATATCCAGACCCTCTTCAAGACTGAAATGGGGAATCGAGGTACCTAACGATTGTTCCCAAAAAATCTATGTGTGGATTGATGCCTTGGTCAACTACTTGACATCAGTGAACTATCCAAATATGGATTCTCGGTGGCCAGCAACACACCTTATCGGTAAAGACATAATTAGATTCCACTGTATTTATTGGCCTTCTTTGCTATTAGCAGCAGGCGAAAAACCACCAACTCAGGTGATTGTCCATGGGCATTGGTTATCAGAGGGCTCTAAAATGAGTAAGAGTAAAGGAAATGTTGTCGATCCAATTTTGATGACGGACTACTATGGTGCAGACTCTGTTAGATTCTTTTTGTGTGAAAACTCCGTTTTGAATGGAGACAGTAACTTTAGTGAGGAACAACTGAGTAGATCAAGAGATCAATTGATCGATAAATACTCAAATTTAGCAATGAGGGTTTGTGGCAAAAAATTTAACTTGCCTAGAGCAATTCAAAACTACCAGAACTATAACAGTTACGTGTTTGAAAGTGACAAATTGCAGCAACAGTATTCCTCATTGATTGAAAAGATAAACTCTTTGCGAGAGAATATGGACTGTAAAATGATCGGATTCAACACAGCCGGTGCAATTCAATCGTTCTGGGATGTCATTATGGAAGCAAATCAATTTGTACAAGACTCGGAACCCTGGAAGAGGGATGAACTCGAAAAGGACTTGATCATTTTTGTCGCTTCGGAGGCTGCTAGAGTCTCATCAATTTTAGTTCAACCAATTGTTCCTGAATTATCATCGAAAATATTGCAAAGACTAAACGTCCAAAACAAGAGCTATGAGTCTGCACGGATAGGTGCTGATACAACATATGGAAAGGGGGCTAACAGAGCTGGTGATTATCCTGCGACAAAAATAAAGTATAGATTGGAACAATGACCTGTGTAAATAAATATATAAAAAATAATTCATTAATGAAACATGTATATACTTGCTAACTCTCATGTATTGTCACTAGTTCAGTTTCCAAGGTTTTAGTGTTTAGAATAACAATTTGACCAGTTTCGCTAAACTTAGGAATTGTAAACAGTCTTACTGTGATATCACGATCGAACTGGGAAAGTTTTGACTCATAGCTTGGTTGGTTTCCGACGAAGTATACATGTGGCGTCTCAGTCAACGTAAAAGGATCTTTATCAGAGTATGGGTAACACCACAACGTATCCGGAGCTGTGGGAATAATATTTTGCCATATCAATGTAGCCTCTAGCATTTCAATTCTCGAGTCTTTAATGTGATCAGGAACAACGTACTTGTATATATCGGATATGTTTTCTCCACTAGTCCCTAAAATTCTCAACTCATCAATTTGAAACCAATTTGGATTAGTCAATGTCCTTAAAGTATTTGAGCCATTCAAGTATGGTTTCGAATATTGGAAAAATGCTTTGTGTAATGGTTGTTGAGGTAAGCTGGTTTCTGCTGGGTCAGACTCACCAGGCATTATATCAACAGGCACACTTGGTAACAGTTGGTCTAAAAATGTATCTAGTTGCTCCATAGCTTTGATGTTATAGTTTGATTTATTCTTTGCTCCGTAATCCTCTTTGATATCATTTTGTGGTTCATCATTGACAATCGTCGAGTTTCCAGCTATTATGAGTCTTGATATATCAGCTGTATTGATCTCCAGCTGACCGGTCAAATAGTCCTGAAGTAATTCATGCTTGATTGAATTTTCTCCATTGAACTCTAACCCAGAAATAAATGCAATCTTCGTGTCTGATGTTCTATCTGGCTTTTGGGAAGCCAGAAAAGGGTATACAATATCCACCACCTTAAACACACCGGGTCTCGACTCCATACCCAAAATACCAACAACAATGCCAGTTACTAGCATTGTGTCCTTCAATAATTCACCTTCTAATTGGACACGCCCTGATTCATCTTCAAGAAGAATCTCGTCCAAATCCAAATCAGAATAGGATTCAACAGTGATGTTTGTCTTTGGAGCGCCGCCAGTGACAACATCATCTAAAACATTGGGCTTGTATTTCATTTCACAATATACCGTCCCTACTACCCAACATAATTCATCATTTCTTATTTCCAGAACTTTGTCCTTCTTCACTACTGACTTTCCATTGATAATCTGATTCCCCCATTTCTTATTTGCTATGTGCAAAATACGCGGTCTCAACGCTGAAAGCCTGCTGAAATAAATTGAAGAGAATTGATTCATATATGGGCGACTTTTAAACTCTAAGTTGAAAAGATCTTGGTTTTTATATTCATCAGGAATTACAGCTTCTGATCGTTGTTGCGACTGCACACTGGACGGTTTGCTAATTCGATGTTAGAGGGCCTTCCTCATAATTGCTCAAGATAACATACTCATATTCTACCAAGTAGTTTGACATTTCGGGCGATATACTAGGCATCTGGTCGTTGTCGTGGTGAACTCTTCCAGTGTATAACTACATGCAATACGCGTATATAATATATATATTTTTTTTTGAATGCGTCTCGCTCAATTTCGAGAATTAAAATTGATATACTATTCATCATCCCAGTAGATGAACTATCTAGAACTAGTGGTAAAAACGAATTGAACGTTCAGTATTGATTGCAGTTTTTGTTTCCTTTTTTCTCATCTTCTATATTCTCATTCAAACCCTCATTTTGTTCTTCTACATTCTCATTTCTTCCCTCTTTCTCATCTTCCTCTGCACTACCTTCTTCGTCAAAGTCGGAGTCATCATCCTCAAAAACATTTAGATTATGAAACTCCCATGGAAGATCATCATCTCCACCTGTAATTGTTCTGATTATTTTTAACCTGTATTCTTCTGGTTCATCGCTGAAGTTGACTTTCTGTCTAACAAATTCCGGTACATCGTACCTATGACCAACAGACATTCCTACACGTACCAGTGTTTCTATGCCTTCCCCAGAGTTTGCAAGTAAATCGGAGTCGAATTGCATTGTACCTTTTTGAAACAAGACAATAACAGTGGAGCCACCAAACTTGAAGTAACCTAACTCACTAGTCCTGGAGACTTCATCCCCTTGTAAAACAGTAAGAACAGTTGAACCAACCATCATAGCACCAACTGGAACAATCAGCACACGGCCAAATTCAACAGTATCGATAGGAATAATAACACGAACATTTTCACCAAAAACATCTAAATGTGACCTTATAGCCATTGGGTTCACAGTATAGTATTCCCCCTGTATGAACGTAGGCTCGCCAACTACTCCTTTAACAGGGGAATGAAATCTATGATAATCCTGAGGGGCTAACCTAAATATTGATATTGAACAGTCTTCGAATTCTGGTGAATAAGCATGACCTAAGAGCTTCCTGATTGTGAATGCTTGACTCTTTATCCAAACAACTTTGGCACTTGAAATGCTTTGGAAAGCGGTGCATCTCGAGTCCGCTGCAGAGACTATGATTCTGTCATCATGTGATTCTGGAAGTCTTGCATCTGGTTTCAGTTTTCGATAGAAAAATTCATTGAAGGTGTTGTAATCTGATAAGGACGGTTTTTCACACTCTGATATGTCCAATTTGTGAAATTTTGCGAATGGTTCTATGTCTTTGACTGAGGAGGGTTGATCGAATTTCATACCCTGTTTCACTGAAAGAGATTTCAGCAAGTTTTTGATCCTTTTTGAATCAGCACCTTTACCTTTATACAGAAGCCTTATACCGAGTCTTATGTAGAGTGACATCTTCTCCTCTATTATAAATCCAGTCAGTCTATCTTGAACTAGTATATTGGCATTGTTTTTACCCAGGGCATACTTTCCGTAGGCAAATTTGATCAGCACCTTGGAGTACCATCTTTTCGAGGCAAATCCCGCAGTTGCATAGCTTTTTAGCTTATTGCCCTTGAAAGAACATATTGCTACATGAGTCACCATATCAGTCTGTTTTCTTTTCTCGCAAATTGGGCATCTTTGTAGCTGAATATCGCGATTCTCTAATCCCTTGATAACTTCAACGATAGTTAGATTGTCTTCCAAGGTCTTATTGTTAATCACAAAAAACTTCTCTAGGTCCTGGTCACAATTTATTGCTTCCAGAAATGATGTTAGCTGAACAATATCAATTTGATTCTGACTACCAGAATACTTTGATAAAACGGATGCCCACAGATCATTATGTAAATCAGGATATTTGATGAACTTAACACTAAACTTAAGTAAGGGTTCGTAAGAGCTATACTTTTCATTATGTATTGATAGTTTCAGTTCACGAGCCACAAACTCATCCTGATTTTGTATCTCTGATATTGAAACAGACCCATGTGCAACTTTATCATGGAAGGAAATGTGATCTTTATCGAAAATATTGAAAACCAGGTCGAACCCCATCTCTTTGGTGAGCACCTCGAATGCAAGTTTCTCGTTAAAAACTGGAGTCATTGTATGCTTCCTCCAAGATGTTCTGAATGTCTTCTTACCACAGGAAATCACAACGAAAGGATCCATATCAAATCCTTTCTTAATGAATCTCTCGTAGGGGGGAAGTCCAGTAGCTGAGTATATTTGTAAAAAAATTACTCCTGCTATGGAATCTCTAGAGGTTGAACTGAATGGCTGAGAGTGTAGTATTTGATTAGAAGGGAAATTATCGCCAGTCATTGACACATCTGATGTATATGAATCATAGTTAGACCCTATAACTGTTGGGGAGTCGATTTCATAGTTCGTTGTCTGTTTTTTCTTTGCTGATTGTGATAAATTCATTGAAGATATACTTGGAATATTGGAATCTAAGGCTTCGTCCTCGAACAACATAGACTCGACATCAGTGTCTGAATCTGAGTAATACCCCTGCTCGTTGACTTGTAAAGATTTGTTTAGCTGTACCAAAGTGTTTTTCCACTCTTGGAATAACTTAATGGAATCTGATTTTGAGATTAGCTCAAATCCAACTTTGATAGACCCTGTTACGAACGCATTTTGTGATGAGGATGAATGCAACTTATACCATTTGGGCGGGACTCTATAAGTCAATTTACCGCTATCTCTATCTTCAAATAAATCCGTAACTGACAGTCTCAATTCCCCTAAATATATCGAGTACTTTCGATGTTTATCGAACACTGCTATATGAAGGATTGGGCAATTGACTGAACTACTAACTAGCTTCAACTTATGACTTGAATTCCACACTGGATTGGCCGTTGCCTTGACCTTGTGTGTCTTTTTAGACTGCCGGTCATTGAATACAATCCCTGCCATCATAATACAGCTGCGAGCATCAGCAACCACCAACTCCTTAGCCTATAATAATGACCAGTCAGTATATGCCACAGCATTTATCATGACCGCAAGAAAAAACTTACCTGAATGATATCTACTCGCAAGTAGAGCGCATTTTTGGATTTCTTCTTCCGATTAACCCTAATTCTCATTGAGATGATACCTCTCTGGTAAGTTAGAAACTCTCCTGGAGTTTCACCTTATGATTTGGATTAGTGTAACATGTATCAAGATCCCAATTTCTAGTGAATTATCACCTGTATCTTTGGCGTGGCCTTAACAACATCCAATTTTTTTTTCTGACTGTCAAAAGTTGTAACTTGAAATCAATAATCAGAGCAGAATAGTGGATACAAGGGGAATCAAAGGGGTCTTCATTATGATTGATGAATTCTTAGCGTTCACGCTAACTGGTACAGTTATTTATAAATATATGCCGCGGAAAGTGTCAGACTCTATAGTTAATTCGTTGATCAGCGAGGTTTTCATATCTGATAATGCTAAAGGTCTGGCATCCAATGATGAAGTAGAGGTTGAGACATATTCGAGCAATGGCTACACTTTGAAGTATAAAAGGGTGAACAATCCAAGTTTGGTGTTTGTGGCGGTGTATCCAGCTGCAACCCCACTCAAGTACAGTGAGAATCTAGTTAGCATCTCTGCAGCATTATTCAAAGAACTTATGGGAGAAGGAATTATAGATAATGTGAATAACCAGGAGTTCATTTTGAATGGCTTGAATAAGGAACTTGAAAAGTTTGATGAATATTTTCACCTGAAGTTGCGTGAACATGAAACAAAGGCTGAATTGGACCTGGACCCTAGCGTTGAAAAGAATGAAGATGCAAGAGATTTGAAGAGCTCAAAGAAGCAGCAAGCACCAACAACTGGTAAGAAGAATCGTAAGTGGGGAGCGGATGGCTCTTATGAAGAAGAAACTAATGTTGAGCTTGATTTTTCCACTAATGAAATAGGCAATGTTGACATAATACAAAATATTGAAATTGACTCTGAACTGTTTGGTCAGAAAGATACAAAAACTGGGAATTTCATTGTCAGAGATCTGAACGATGAGATTGACCAACTTTTGAACAGTTCGAAAACAAAACAAGAAACCAAAGAACCATTCTCATTTTTGAAAAAATACACTGGTGGTAAAACTATAACAACCGAAGATATAAAAGGAACGTTGGCGAGTTTACAAGATCAACTGGTCAAAAAAAATGTAGCGCCAGAGGTGGCAGCACATCTAACATCTAATGTTGAAAAAGAACTGGTTGGTTCCAAGACGAAAAGCTGGACCAGTATACAGACTACTGCAAGGGAAGCTTTAGCTAAATCGCTGACCAAGATTCTGACACCTGGAACTTCAGTAAGTTTGTTGGAGGATATCAAGAAGAACAAAAAACCGTATGTGATATCAGTGGTTGGTGTCAATGGTGTCGGTAAATCTACTAATCTATCTAAACTAGCATTTTGGCTTCTCCAAAATAATTTCAAAGTGTTGATTGTGGCGTGTGACACATTCAGATCGGGTGCTGTTGAACAATTAAGAGTACATGTCAACAACTTGAAAAACTCTAGTGAAAACAAAGATCAGATAGATTTGTTCGAAGGTGGATATGGTGGGTCAGATCTAGTTGCCAAAATAGCGAAAAATGCCATCGAGTACGCTGAAAAGAATGACTTTGATATTATTTTAATGGACACTGCTGGTAGAAGACACAACGATGCTAGATTGATGGCTCCCTTAGCATCATTTGCTAAAGCTGCTAATCCTAATAAGATCATCATGGTTGGTGAGGCACTGGTTGGTACTGACTCCGTGGCTCAAGCAAAGAACTTCAACAATGCATTTGGTGCTGGTCGTTCTTTGGATTTCTTTATTATCAGTAAATGTGACACTGTCGGTGACCTAATAGGTGCTATGGTAAACATGGTATATGCAACCAATATTCCCATTTTATTTGTTGGTGTTGGACAAACGTACACCGATCTAAGAACACTAAGTGTTGAATGGGCTGTCAATATATTAATGAGCTGAAGGGAGACTAGTTTTATAAGCTGAATATCACTCTCTTGTAATTCTTCTTGTAGCATCTATTATTATTTCCTCATTGGGAAGTCTAGATATTACACATTACGGCCACGACTCAATTCTTTCATTTTCCCGAAAAAACTCAATATTGGCACTTTGTACTAGGTGCAAGCTGTGAGGTGAAAACACGCCTAAAAGAACGCACCGGGTTGCGCGATCTGTCGATTAATCAATCCAATACAAAGTCAAAATTGTACCAAATACTGCAATTGTAACACGTCCACACCTTGTCTATCAAACTGTACGGATTGTCAGTGAGTTTGGAGCGTTTTTAAGCGGTGTTCATATTGTTACTTTTGTCATTGATTATTAAATCGTCAGTCAAACCGTGTTTTCAGACACATAATCAGAGTGAACACATCCATCACGTTTCAAAATAACTGATACATTTCTGATTACACTCAGATATAACTCTGAGAAAATGGGTCGTCGAAGTTTAAGAGCATCGAGTAATCCGTTGCCACCTTCCTCAGATGACGATGAGTTTACCTTGGGTCATTCGAGAAGAAAGAGACCAAAGTTGAATTACGCTGAGATTGAAAACAATTATGATGAACTCACTGAAGACGAAAAGAATGATGAACAAGTAAAAGAGGAAAGCACCTCCCAGTCAATAGATAATCACGGCGTCAAAGGTGACGATAACGATGATGATGATGATGATGATGATGATGATGATGATGATGAGTACAACTCCAGACATAAACCAAGTCGGAAACAACGAAAGAATAGTAAGAGTCGTGCTGCCAGTGATGATGAGTCCTTCAATGAGGATGATAGTGATGAAGGAAGTGAGAACTATACAGAAGATTCTACAAGTAGTGAATTGGAAGAAAGAAGAGCCGTCAGAAGGTTTGTGACCAAAGACGACGATGATGTTGGATTTGGAGGTGATAGTGACTATGGAAGGCCAAAGAGACACCCAAGAGGTAGAAAGAAAGTTAAATCTGCCAAAAAATCTTCGAGATCTGTGAGGAGACGAAGGCTACATAAGGCTGTAGGCTCTGAAGATGAAGACGATGACTATACACAAGACACAAACGCTGAGGCAGATGCCAACATAGACACGAACGAATTGCTAGAGGAAATTGCAGATTTACAAGACTCTGATGCCACTCCAAGACCTCGCTCAAGACGCCTCCAGCGAAGTGAAACTGACCTTGATTCCCAACCAAGGTCATTACGAGAACGTAAAAAAGGCGTCAATTATACTATCCCACCACCTCTTTCTGAAAATCTGGATGACCTAAATATCCCTGTGGTACCATCAACTCCAAGACGAAGAGGCGGGGCCTCAAAACCAGTATGGAGTTTGTTTCCAACAGGGGGTCCTTTTGGTGGTGGTGAAGTTACATCACTTTTCGGTAACAACAACGTTGGAGCTTCTGGAAGTAATAATTTACTCGCTGGTGGTGTAGATTCTGACTCCTCTGATGACGAAATCTTACCAATTGGAGGTCTTTCTAATAAGAGAAACTCGATTAGTGCACCAACCGCCAGCAAAAAGAAGCAAATTGCAGACTCTGACCCATTAGGTGTTGATATGAATATTGATTTTTCCTCCGTCGGTGGTCTTGATAATTACATCAGTCAACTGAAGGAGATGGTTGCACTGCCTTTATTGTATCCAGAAGTTTATAAGAAATTTGACATCATTCCTCCCCGTGGTGTTCTGTTCCATGGCCCACCCGGTACTGGTAAAACCTTGATGGCTAGGGCTCTAGCCGCAAGTTGCTCGACGGAAGGAAGAAAAATTCAATTTTTTATGAGAAAAGGTGCTGACTGTTTATCTAAGTGGGTTGGTGAAGCAGAGAGACAACTCCGTTTACTGTTTGAAGAAGCTAAAAAACAACAGCCAAGCATCATCTTTTTTGATGAGATAGATGGTCTAGCTCCAGTGAGATCTTCTAAACAGGAGCAAATTCATGCAAGTATTGTTTCCACTCTGTTAGCATTGATGGATGGTATGGACAACAGAGGACAAGTCATTGTTATTGGAGCCACTAACAGGCCTGATGCGGTTGATCCAGCATTGAGACGTCCTGGTCGATTTGACAGAGAGTTCTATTTCCCCTTGCCAGGCATTAAAGCAAGAGAAGAGATTCTATCCATACACACCAAAAATTGGCAACCTCCACTCCCAAAGGAATTTGTCTCCAAGATTGCCCATTTAACCAAAGGGTATGGTGGTGCTGATCTCAGGGCTTTATGTACGGAAACTGCATTGAACAGTATACAAAGAAAGTATCCACAGATATATTCATCAAACGACAAGCTGAAAATAGATCCTAGTTCTATCACTGTCTCTGCAAGAGATTTCATGAAGGCAATTGAAAAAATTGTTCCCTCATCGGCAAGATCTACATCCAGCGGTTCGGCACCTATTCCAGATTATTTGGTTTCCTTACTCCAAAGACCTCTTGACAGTATTACGAAGAAACTTGATAGATTGATTCCAAAGGTCAAGAAACTATCAACACTCGAAGAGGCAGAGTTGGAAGATCCAACGGAAAGGGACCAAGACGGAGGTTTTGCTAAGCAGGAATTTTTGAAGCTTATCGAAACATCCCGAATTCATAGACCTAGACTACTGATTTGTGGAGACTCTGGAAGCGGCCAGCAATATCTTGGCTCTGCTGTTCTCAACCATCTCGAAGGATTCAATGTTCAGTCACTGGATTTAGGATCACTGTTTGGAGATTCGACTAGAACTGCTGAGACGGTCATCATACAAAGTTTTGTTGAAGCAAGAAGACATCAACCGTCCATTATTTACATTCCAAATGTTGATATTTGGTATAGAACACTGTCTGACTCGGCCAAATCGACCCTTGCTGGTCTTCTTAGATCAGTCTCTTCAAATGAACGTATTCTACTGTTGGGCCTTTCTGAAGCGAAAAAAGCAGATCTAGATGATGGCTTGGAACAGTTGTTCGGAATAACGGACTCGAATTATGTAGAAATAGGTTTAAGCACTTTTGAAGAGAGGGCGAAGTTTTTCGAACCATTGTGGCAAGCAATAAAGCTAAAGCCAAACGAGTTTATGGACACGAGAAGAAAAAGAAAGCTCCCAAAACTTCCTAAAATGATCGAAACAAAATCTGATGAACAGAAAATTGATGACATTCGGGCTCTAGCAAAGCAGGATATGAGATTAAAAAACACTATCAAAATCAAGCTTTCAGGTTTGATGGATCTTTTGAAAAACCGTTACAGAAAATTCAAGAAGCCTATTATTGAGCCATTCCTTCTAAGTCACCTCTTTGAACCGTTACCACCGGGTGCTCCAGCACCCCTCTACAGTAGAGATGGAGATCAAATTGTTGAAATTTCCACTGGACGTCGCTTTTACAATATGGACCTTGATACGATTGAGGAAAGGTTATGGAATGGATATTATTCGGAGCCAAAGCAGTTTTTGAAAGATATAGAAATGATTTACTCGGATTCTGTAACGTCCAATGATCGTGAAAGACTGATTAAAGCATCCGAAATGTTGACAAATGCTCAGGTTAGTATTGAAGAGATATCCACTCCCGAACTTGTGGAACAATGCAAGGCACTTCGTTATAGAGAAGCACTGAGAGTCAAACAACGTACTGATGAACTTATAGAGTTAAAAAGGATTGAAAAAGCACGCCAGATTCAAGAAACACAAGATGCCTCAGATGGTATTGACACCGATAAACCATTGCTTCTTACCCAAACCACTGCCTTACTGAACGGAGGAGAAGTTTATACGGTAGAAAACTCTGTCTTGAGTAAAAAACAAGTAGATGAAACAGTTATGAATGACTCTATTTCGTACTCAGGAGATGTTGTTATGGGAAAAGACAAAATCGTTGCTAACGTTCTACAAAGGCAACCTAGGGAACAATCTGTTTGTGAGGACAAAAATACTATGACTAAAATTGAAGAAAATTGTTCAACAGAACAAAGTAAACGTGAAGAAGAAGAAGAAGAAAAAGAAGAAGAAAAGAAGTTCGAAGAACAGTCGAAGGAGCTCCAATCTGAGCAAGAAGCAGAAGAGACATTACCAGAGTTTGAACTGGATCAGAAACAAATGACGACAATCAAAGATCTCTTGGTTGAAAAGACTGATGGTCTAACGTTGGAAGTTCTGGAACAAATAAACGCACATTTAATGGAGATTATTTGGGAGGGTCATGGTGAATGGAATAGAAATTCAACACTACACAAACTTAATGAAAACATCTCCAATATCAACATGAACTGAATATATAATGTATAATATATGTTAATAAACTGCATTTTTTCGAAAAAAGAAAGATATGTACTCAAGTAGTCATTTGTGTTTAGCTTCGAAACGTTTTAGTTACAAGATCATTATTTGGGTCTGTTCAACTGCTCCAATACTTTAGCCATTTCAAGAACACTCTTATCATTTCCGAATTGTCCTATCACCTGCAACCCTATTGGTATTGGATCTCCATTGGTGTACCATGGAATGGAGATTGCAGGTAGACCAGCCAACGATGCAGGAATTGTTAAAGCATCGTCAATAAAGCATTCAGTTGACACTTGATTTTTGTATTCATTGATTGTTGGTGCTGTTTTCATTGTTGTTGGTCCAATCAGAACATCAACACCACCACTATTGAAATCGCTCTTATAGAAATAATTTGGGAACCTAAAAACATCATTCAGTTCAGATCTAAGCTGGGTTCTTAGTCTCTGTGCTTTCAAGAAATGGTTCTTGTACGAATCTGCGTTGAGACTAAAGTTCCCAAGAATGATTCTTCCCTGTACCACATTTCCAAACCCGAGAGTCCTGGTTTTCGCATAGTTATGTTTGTCGTTATCTGATCTGAATCCGTATCGTATACCGTCATATCGTGCCAGGTTCGAGGCAGCCTCTGCAGGTGCAAGAGTATAGTATACTGGAACTGCTAGCTTTATAGAAGGAATGGAGACAGGAATGATCTCATAATGTTTCGACAAACGGTTGAGAGCTTCTTCAAAGGATTCCGATACCTTACGAGTTAGATTATCAATGATAAACTCGATTGGAACACCAACTTTTAGCTTTTTCAAATCAATATGACTTTCTGTCTCTTGAATCTGTAACCTCTTGGACTCACTCAGAGAAGTTGGATCTTTTGAATCATATTTATTCAGCTTATTGTATATCTTCTCAACCAAAGATAAGTCCTTGCTCAAAATACCAACAGTATCCAAACTCTGTGCATAAGCTACAACACCCCAGCGAGATATACGACCGTATGTTGGTTTGAACCCATAAACCCCTGTTAATGCTGCTGGTTGTCTTACTGATCCACCTGTGTCTGTTCCAAGGGCAACATCCACTGCCTCGGAAGCTACTGCTGCTGCAGATCCACCAGAAGAACCACCGCAAATTCTCTTTTCGTCTGGATATAGAGGATTCAGCGAGACACCAAAGCAAGAGTTAGTTGTACCGGAACCCATACCAAACTCATCCAGATTTGTCTTTCCAACAATAACGACCTTGTGATTTTCCTTATCACACTTAAGTAAGGATACCGCAGTTGCTTCAAAAGGTGAACGATAATCTCTCAAGAATACAGAACTGCAAGTAGTTGGCTCCTCGACTGTGGCTATATTGTCCTTAATGGCCACTGTTATAATATCGTTACTTGAAATGTTATTAACTTGCGACCTAATGAGTTCCTCAGATCTAATTGATGTGAAAGGATTAAATTTTGCCTGTGAGCTAATCACTCTCTGTGTTATCGTCTTTACTAGTGAGCTTGATAAGCTCATTTTGCGATGCGTGACCAAGGACCCTGGTTACTGTTCTGTATGTTGTATCTCAGGTAGCACAATGATGACTTTAAGAAAAAATCAAAAATCAAATTATCTACGGGTTGATTACAATCCAAGGCAGATAGGTGATTTCATACGATTAACATAATTGAGAATAGTAATTCGACATTCTGGCCTCTACTGGACGATTTCAGAATTTGAAAGTAAATGGCAGTTTTCTGGTAGTTTCGAGTCGTTGAAAGCGTACATATATGACACTGCGCTCCTTTCAACATTCACAATCGCTCGGAGAAGTAAATAAATAAACAAAAACAAAATCAAATTGAATCACATAAGAAACTTGGCTGAAGAAGAGTTAAAGAAGGCATGTCCAAATTTGAGGGACTTGAAGGTATCGTATGTTTTGTATTGAACTTCATATTCGGGAAACTTCTTCTCAACATTCAACTAACGATATCCTAAGGATCTAGAATCTCCAGAAGTATACGAAACATCAGATGTGGAAAATGAGTTGGAAGTCGTGGAAAATAGCCATGATAAAAGAGATTCGATAGCTGAAGATGGAGTGGATTTGGAGCAGAGTCGAATGCGGTTTGAGAAGAGTATGATTAACCCCTGTGTCACGGACTTTTCAGGTAGAGTTGATGAGTTGGCAACGTACGAAACTTACACAACAAAGGAAATGCCTCAGAATAAGATAAAACGATTGCTTTTTGAGCTTCAAGAACTAGAGGAGGAATTGGATGAGGGAGCTCCAGAGAAAGCAGAGATGAATAAATTGAAGGAACTATATAAGAAGATCAATAAAAAGACTAAAGAACTAAAAATCAATACATTGGATGGGTTAAACTTAGAGAATGTCTCCAAGGAACTACCATCCTCAACAGCATTGGTTCCACACTCTGATTCTGACACTTCTTTGTTCCAAAATCTAGAATACAGGCTGAGTGTGATAGAAAAAACCATAGGTGCCAATTTCAAACCTGACCGCTCCATACAGTCAACAATCAACGATATTTTCCGGAAATTCAAGTTACTGTCTAACGACGACGCTGAACTAGATCGTATTAATCAGAAGATATCTGAAGTGAATGCAAAAATAGAAAAATCAGCCATCTTCAGAAGAGCAGAAACTATAAAGAAAGAACATCTTCAAGATGAAGATATACGAATCAATCAAATATACAAGGAGTTTCAAAATCTATCCTCTTACTCTGAAGAACTACCATTGATAATCAAAAGACTGGAATCTTTGAATGAATTGCATATAAGAGCCGCTGATTCCGTCAACACTCTTGATTCCTTAGATCATGCTATAAACACATTAAAGCAAGATTTTGATAAGTGGGATTCGAGTTTGACTGTTCTTGAAGGGAAACTAAATGACTTGAATGACATATTCCAGAAATCCAAGCTTGATGTGCCCACCCAGTGAATTGTCTAGCACCATAGTGTATCTTATTGTCCGATTTTATCAATCTGAATTATATGTGAGCGCGAAGAAAGTGTTTTAATGTCAACAATGGTTTCATGGACTCAAGATTTTTATTTGTGACTGTAGTGACAACATATATCAAACTGAGACGGGAATAAATGCGTAATACGAATCGAACACTTCAATCTAATTGTTCATTATATGTGTTGTTTCTTTTTATGTAACTACGATTTTTTTTATAAATCAATTCACAATTTTCGATCTATAATTCATACACCGTCGCCGTCGGGGACGAGAAAAAAAAAAGCTGAATTTGTTTCTTTCAAAAGGATCTGTAAACCTTTACTGGTTTCGTTTTCAGATGCTATCTGGGTATTTCAAGTGGCTCCGAGGCATCCTGTCTCATCACGTTAATGATCCTGATATGAATGTCGTTTACAAAACTGGAATCAAGAGAGCAATGTTTATTTCAAGATTGTGCGGTTTTAGCTCAGATGGGAGAGCGTCAGACTGAAGATCTGAAGGTCCTGTGTTCGATCCACAGAAATCGCATTTTTTTTTTGGTTCACCACTACCGCCAAAAGGGATGGATATCCGTTAAGCATTGCTTCGAAAGCTTTTTCAGAGTTCAGACTTAAAGGAGAATTTAGCAAAACAAAAGACCATAAAATCAGAAACAAACAGATTCAAGAGCATGTATTTGGTTGCCGAACAAATGTTTGTACTACAACAACGTTGATTTACATAAAAAAGATTAGGTCTATTGATTGTATAAGCGACAAAAATGAACTAAACAGATGAGACGATCTCGTTAGCGTGTTTCAACACATCAACCATCTTCAAACATTCTTGTCTTCTTTGTTTAGTCAACTCGTTTTCTTTGACTAAATCGGATAAATCTTTGGAGGAATAGAGTTTTTCTAGCAATATTTTTTGAATCTCATTTCTCGATCTGATGATAAGTTTCAACATGATTGCTTTTGGGATCAAATCAGCAACAGTTCTCTTTACAATACTGAAATAACTTTGAATTAGTAATTTGATCACTTCCGTTTCCTGAGTTTCACGATCAGTCATAGCGCCAGTTGCTTTCAAGACTGGAGGTGGAGCTTCCATCGAAGCTAATCTTTTCTTGTTTTTAGAAGCAAAAAAACCACCAAAAAAACCACCTGTGTCCTTATCTTCATTTATTGAAGGTGCAGGAGAAGCTGCAGCTGGGAGAGGCTTACCAGTTTTTGGATCCACTTGAACTTGTCTTGGGTGTAGTTTTTCTTGAACCATAGCGATGGCTTGCGAGCCTTTCAATAAGTCAGGGTGAGCAGTGTTGATGTAAGTTTCCTCAGATTTGATAATGTCACTCACAAAATCATTAGTTGGTACCAGTGCTTGTCTCAAAAACTCTATAAAGTAGTTAGATAACTCCTCTTTCAAAGCTGGATATCTAGAGTATTTCGCGTGTTGTAATACTTGGGTTAATATTCTTACTAACTCATCAAAAATCAAGTTGATACAACGAATTGATGGATCTTCCATTCTTCTGATCTGCTGTTTGACTAACACCTCGAAGGCTTGAGTCCCGACAAAAAGGGATGGCGAAGCACCAGAGCTATTATACATGATAGTTCTGATATCAGCATCTTTGATTTGATCAAACGGGTCTAATGCATTGATACCACTTTTGAAGATTTCATGAAAAACAAATGAAATTCTGGCACCACCACTCAACTCCAAGGATGAAAGTTCCTTAGCTTCACCGTCTAGGACAGCATTATAGTCATTGCAGAAATCAGTGATCAAACTCAATACGATTGAGTTTGGAGAATCCATAGTTTCTGGTCCGAGATTGGCCAATTCCATCTGGTACTTTTTCAATGCAGTTTCGATTCTGAGTTTGATCTCCGGTAATGTTTGTTTGATGTGGTGCAAAAGAATAGAATTAAGCTTCTTGGCCAAGTAAGGGGTACCACAGTAGTGAGCTTTAGATCTATAAGATGGATGGTTTTCGAAAAATTGGCGTTCATCATTCAAAGCTTTTCTAATAGTCTTGTTAGTCTCAATATCTTTTTGACCTCTATTTATAACAGGGACATAACCATATCTCAATGGGATGACTCTACCCGCCAAAATGTCAATGACATCTGTTCCTTGATCCATCAAATCAACTTTAGTTAAAACACCGATGGTTCTGGAACCTTCAGGGTCAACTTCTCTTGCCAACTTCAGACCATCACTGTTTGCCAAATCCGTGTTGGCGGCATTGACGGACAAGATTATAGCATTTGGCTTGGAGATAAACTTTAAAATCATATCTTTGATCTGTTTTTCAATATCCTTTGGCTGATCACCGACTGGGACCTTGGTCAGACCAGGCAAATCGACCAAAGTCAAAGTCAAGACATGAGGTGAGTAAATTCTCAAGTTGATTGGGACTGGAGAGATACCTGCGTTTTTACCAGTTTTGGCTTCCGTCTCGTTGACAATTTCTTTTCTGATATCATCAAAGTTGAAGAATTTTTTACCAGGTAAGTGCAAAAACTCACCCCACTCATCAACGTTGTCCTCAGATTGACCTTCTTCGTCGCCTTTCTGAAGGTTCAACAAATCTTCATCTCTTTCCTTCTGCTTCTTCTGGGAAGGTCGTCTATTGACTAATTGTAAGATCAAAGGTCTTCTAGTGACGATACCGGTACCTCTTGGTAGGAAATCTCTACCAACGATGTTTTCAAGCACTGATGACTTACCAGAGGATTGTGATCCAACAACTGTAATTTGAGGAAGATCGACTGGGGAAGACGATCCTCCGCCCAATGGCGCTAAGGCATCCTGCAATTTATTGATAGTAGAGATAAGTGTTTCATCCATTCTTGCAAAGCCAGCTTTTACTTCACTGTTTATGTCGACTTCGTTGCTGTTGTTTTTTTTCTGCTTCTTGTGGTTGGTTGTTGTTGTTGTACTGTTGTTAGTTTCAAAAGAAAAACAATCTATAACAAAGAAGAAGGAAAAGCGCGAAATCTCCGCCACTGAATGAACGAAATGTGGTTCCTACCATCCAAAGCGCGTTTTTTTTTTTTTTTTTTTAATTTTTATTTGTCAATCCCTATCTATATATCGCGAATAGTTCCCATTTGGGTGAATCAGCATGCTTATCAGTAGTGGAACAGGTCCTCTACTGGTGACCTGTGTGTAGGAAGGCCAGTGGCCGTTGAAGAATATCGAAGCCATCGATATGGCTGTATCTGTACGGTTCAGCATCATCCTTGCTGTTTGAGTTTGTGTTTTGGGTTAGCGTCTTGCTTGATGACATTCCACTATTTGCTGAAACGATGGAGACAGACCAAGCAGACTGTTGATGTTGATGTTGATCCCAGTCCGTTTTGGCGGTAATTGAGATCCACGTATTTGACAGTGGAGTTCTATAACAGCTTTCTGGTAAGTACATAAAAAATGCTAAACCAAGACATTAAGACACCAGCTAAACTGCCTCTTGGAGGGACTTTCTCTTTTCTTGTTTCAGTCTATATAGTGACGGCTCTGTAAAATAGCCGATAAATACTACCAAGAAAGTTTGATTGGAGGTGGTAAGTCTACAAACGTTTAGTGCGGACAGCTGCGTACAGAAAATAGCTGTGAACACGGCAGCAAAGGCGCTGTATTTGAGACGAGGTAGTCCTTTCCTCTCAGGTTGCGAAATGACAAACGTCAGCCTTAGAATCGAAGAACCGTGGGTTGTTACTGTCGATGGACCGCACCGGAAAATAGAGAAGACTCTTCTTCTCAGATTTTCCGCGTAGCATCTGCAGCGGCCATTCTGGCAAAACAGTAGCCCGCCCAGAAATACTGACTACTCTAGATGTTCAACTCTCTCGGCATTGTCACCCCTATATTCCCCTATAAAACTATACATTTCGCTCTATTTTTGGCAGGATATACTAAGCATTGACATATTTGTACTGGAACGAGCTACCTAGAATACCTATTTTATCCACTGCCATTCCTCTATAGCTGTAAGGACGCTTCTCTATTTTACAACTTTTGTTAAGATATATTTCTTGACATTTTGATCCTCGCGAACCTGTTCTACAAAACATATCGGCCCAATTTCAGTATTGATTGAAAAGCAAACAAACCTTCTGATTTGGGAATAGTTATCAGCACACCAAGTAGCTACAATTGGTGATAGACAGAAAATCACAGGAATCTGTTGTGTTCGTATCAAGACACAAGTTCATCGTGAAAGTATCAAAGTTACATCAATCAGTTGTTGTGTTGTTTAGTGTCTAGGTCACATTTGTCCCTTCCCTGTTACAATATTCATAAAACAGGTTTCGCATAATGTCGCTTTCTAGATTGAGACAGAAGATATCGGGGGATCCAAGCCCAGTAAAGGATACATCAGCAACAGTAGCAACAACATTGCCATCAGGGACAACTTCCCATACCAATAAAACTGGCGCCGTTTGCACCGAGGATATTGATGAGGTTGACGATCAAGGACAGAGCATTCTGCTAGGAATCATTTCGCAATTGAGACTCGGGTCAGACCTCTCGAGGATCACATTACCAACCTTCATCTTGGAAAGAAAATCTATGCTGGAGAGAATTACAAATCAGTTGCAGCAACCTCAACTCTTACTTGAAGCACACGATTCCCAAGACCCATTAGATAGATTTCTGGGGGTGGTCAAATGGTACTTATCCGGATGGCATATAGCCCCAAAGGCGGTGAAGAAGCCACTTAATCCTGTATTAGGAGAGTTTTTCACTTGTTATTGGGACTTACCCAACGGCCAGCAGGCATTTTATATCTCGGAGCAAACTTCTCATCATCCCCCTAAGTCATCATACTTCTATATGATCCCGGAATCTCACATAAGAGTCGATGGTGCAGTTGTTCCTAAATCAAGATTTTTAGGTAACTCAACAGCTGCTATCATGGACGGTGCTACAGTTCTACAGTTCTTAGACATTTTAGATGCTGACGGACACCCAGAAAAATACACTTTGACTCAACCTAATATGTATGCTAGAGGTATATTATTTGGTAAAATGCGAATTGAACTGGGTGACCATATGATCATCAAATGTGAATCTACAGGATATTCAATTGACATCGAATTTAAGACAAAAGGTTTCATTTCAGGTACTTATGATGCCATTGAAGGCATCGTCAAGGACAAATCAGATAGGGAATTGTACCAAATAACAGGAAAGTGGAATGAGATTATGTACATCAAAGACTTAAAAAAGGGCTCTTCCAAAGAAGTTTTTTGTGATGTCCTCAAAACAAACCCGCAACCACCTAAAGTTAGACCTCTAGATGTCCAAGGGGAGTATGAATCAAGAAACTTATGGAAGCACGTTATAGAGGCTTTAGGTGAAAGACATCATGAAAAGGCTACAAATGAGAAATTCAAAATTGAAGACGAACAGAGGGTGTTGAGACAAAAAAGAATCGAGGATGGTGTTGAGTTCCACCCAAGATTGTTTAAGCCTAACAAAGACGCCCGCTTACCCGAACTGGAATACATTTTGTACAAAACCATTCCAAACAATGCAGATCCAGAGACAAGAACTAGACTAATATTGGAGTCTGTTCCTATTGTTCCTGGACAAGAGTTTACTCCAGAATTTGACATTCCAGCTTTTCAAAAGTTGACTGTCAATAGTGAATAGGACTGGTTGTATCGTAACATTCAGAAACCCTTTTATCGACATCTGTATTATCAATTGTGTTTCGTCACTCTGCCCATCCATGCAGCACGTTTTTTCGGTGTCTACTAGTAGTTTTTTACGGATTCCTTTTGTTTGAATCAGTAGTTTCGTTTGATTGTGTATGTGCTGAATAAACGATTGATAGATAGTATCACACACCATTAACCATTGCATGAGGCTTTTGGTCCAAGAGATCTGTCTCCCAGAATTTCTCTAACCATTCGATTAGCCTGTTCCAGTTATGGAATTGTTTCAAAGATTCCACTGCTTCAAGATCCTTTTCCATAGCAGCGTCTGTTTCTTGAACAATTATAGATTTACCAAATGGGACACCTAGTGGTCTCAGTTTATGCAAATCCAACCAGAAACGATGTTCTTTCATTTCCGACATAATATTTTTGGCTAGCTCAATATCTTGTTGCACCTTGACGCTGTAGATTAACAATCTTTGCAACGCGAAATAGGGCGCCTCTGCTACAACCCTGTTTTGCCATAACCATTCTGATAGTTTGAGCAACTGTTGTTTGCAATGAGAATCTATTAGAGTCAGATCTGTTTGATTCAGATTGATTCGTCGCCTTTGTGAACTTTGCTTGAATTCGAATGCATCCTGCTCCAGCCGTTTTCTTGTTAGACAGATACAATCCGTGAAACAGGTAAATGCTGATGTATCAGTAGGATGCTGATATGCAAAATTTTCGATGACCTTCATAATTCTCTCACGCTCATTGCAATTTGGTGTTAACATAGAATTTCCATACAGAAATCTGATGTAGTTCCAGGCATAATAATTAGACCAATGACACTCTGCTGCCTTCAATCCGGTGACAATAAAAAAATCCTCAGGTAAACGATTGATCAGTTCCTCATTTCCATTTGTGTATACATATAGTTTTTTCAATAAGGTCCATAATGATGAGGATTTATTGAGCTTATTATTATTCGAATTTAACAAAGCTTGCAGAAAGAACAGCTCTTTGTGGATGAAGTTGCGAGGGTCAAAGAAGACATTATCATAGACAGTCTCTGAACCTCTTAGAATCTGCATCACAATATCATAATGTAGGTTTATCACCGTACAGTTCTCATGTGTAGTAGTCATCATACCAATAGTCATGTAATACAAAGTCATTAAAGTTTGATGCTTATCCGATTGATCACACAAACTGCCGTTGCTACCCAACCTACTTTTCCTTTCAAGAAACTTCAGCAGAATTGGGTGACACTCTTCAACTATCTTTCTTAGAGTTTTCCTCATGATTAGGATCTCTACATTTCCATTTTCACAAGTTATGAGAATATTTGAGTGAAATGTTTCGTAGTCATTATCTTTTGGAGCAAAATAGATTCGATGATGTTGATAAAGTATGTCCGTACAGTTCTGAAAGAATTCTTTGGTGATTAACGGCTCATTATTCATGATATACTATTGATTGGGATTTTGTTCATTCATTTATATATTTTTCATGTATGGATTTTGTAAACGAAAAATATATTTGACTTTGACACATTTGTGAAGAATGGCATTTTACTTTGGGGAGATAGAAGGCCATTAGTCTGAAAAAGTTGACCTCCGGAAAGAAAGATTCAGCTGCCTTTCACAATAGAAGTAGAAAAATCGTAAATTAGCTATACATTTTAGTGTAGGGTATATGGATACTAAACTTGAGCTAAACTCAATCTAGAGGATGGCACTTGGATCAGATAAAAAAAGGGATATACCAAGTAGGAAGACTGATACACCTAGTGCTATTAAACTTAAAATATTGATCCCAGGATGCTTGGATCCCAAAGATTTGATGAACTTTGGTTCTGAGATTATTTCTGTCGCATTGATGACATTACTACTCTTAGAAGTCCCAACGTTATCTAATGGTTCAGACAGATTCTGGTCAGTTTCAGTAAAGATTGTGGATTGGTATACTGCACTCAAGCTTTCCTCCTCTTCCATGTGATCTCGTAAGTCACGTCCTACCAAAAAAGGCGGTGCAAATCCAGGTGGTGTAGGTCTTGCAACTTGCCCCCCAGGAAGAGCAGCAGTTGTTGATGTTGTTGTTGTTGTAGTAGTAGTAGTAGTAGTCTGTGTTGGATATGTTGTAGTGGTTATAGTCGTTGGTTCTTCAGTGTAGGTGACAGTGTAAGGATACCATTTTACTTTTATTTTTGTCACAACTTCATCATATTCGGTAACGGTATACTCAGGATACCATTTTGTTCTAAATTTTTTCAAAGTCTCAGTCACTGTATCCCATTCTGTTGTCGTACCTTCCTTCTTATATTTGTATTTAGTCTTCTTATACGCAGTAGTTGTTAGTGTATCAGAATATGTGGTCTCCGTGGTTGTAGAAACATCTTCATACCATGTTTCAACCGTAGTGTCATACTCAGTGAGAACCTTTGTCACTGTTTTATCGGATTCTTCATATTCAGTGACAGTCGTCAATGGAACTACCTTAGTTCTTAGTTTTGTTAAAGTTTTGGTGGCTGTATCAGTCTTTGTTGTTACCGTAACATCTTTATATCTGTATAGTGTTTTTTTTGCAATGGTGTCATACTTAGTATCACTAAAGACAGTGGTGATCGTAGTAAAGGTCTCTTCATAATCTGTAAATAATTCAGTAGTTGGTCTATACCTTGTCTTCACAAATGTTTCAGTTACAGGAATTTCAAGCGTTACGACTTTCATGATTTGGGTAGTAGTTGGGGTAGCGGTAACAGTTATTTGAGGGCAGACAGTGGATGTAATTATAGCTGTACTGGTTGTAGGGATTGAAGGTTTGTGATACTCTGAGGTGTTTGGTGTCTTTGGAGCAGAAGTGAGTGCCATCTGAACAAATCCTTCTTCAGTAGAATCGTCTGTTGTTGCAGAACCAGCGATACAAGAGCTAGTAGTACACGTCTTGAGCCTATCCTTAACTGTTCTAGTTTTAGTATATTTTTTAGTAACAGTTTTAAATCTTTTACTACTTGTTGTGAACTTTGGTGTTGCAGTTGGTTGGCTCTTCAACTCAAACTCAGGGACAGAATCACCGACAATTTCACCAGATAAAGGATCAGTTGTCGATTGATGAAGTGAATCCCTCTTGTGAACACCATCTATGTTTTTCATGTTTTTGAGTTGCATTCCAAGGTCTGGAACAGAGTTCTGAATCCTATAGTTATCATCAAAAAACTCCATCCCACGGTGTTGCCTATTAGCAGATTGAGCAAGTCTGGACTCAATTCTACTGCTCTTAGCTTTCTTAATATCCTGTCTAGTTGCTTTGCTGCCTCGATTACCTTTTCTTCTTTTTTTTTTATCTGCTGGATGCTTACCAGTAGGCCTTTTCTTTCTTGATATAGGTTTCTTTTTTTCCAGCTGAGAAGGCGACCAGTCGATATGTGATTCTTGATTATTCTTGTATCTATCGGATGGGGAGAATGTAGAAGGTAGTCTCTTTTTGCCTTGGTTATTGATTGTACCCTTTTTTGCAAATACCTTTGCCTTCTGATATCTTTGTTTCTTGGCTCTTACATTTATTGGTGACCTTTTGTTAAGATTTGAAATCAAGTATCCTTCATCATCATCTAGTTGGTTTTCAGTTACAAGATACTGGTCAGTGTCATCTTCATCGTAGTTTGACTCCTCATAATCGTCAAGATCTTGGTGAAATTCATCAGTATAATCCTGGTCATCATTTAAAAACTCTTCTTCATCTTCATCAAATTCATCATCACCATTTATAATATCTGCATGAGGTTCTTCTAGTTCGTTCAGTGCATTTTTTGAATAGCCTTCATAGTTACTCACAAATTTCATATCTGAAAGCTCCTGTGTAGATTTAGCAAAATCCTCGTCTCTATTTGCTTGTTTATCCTGAAGATGCTCAAAAATAGGCATGTTGTCTGTAAATGATATTTTGATATCTTCATCAGTTATATAAACACCCTGCATTCCTGCGACATTGTCAATTTCTTCAACATAATTTTTATCAGATTCAAGTGATCTCCCTTTAATTCTCTGCGATCTCAACAACGAAACTTGCATGTTGTTCAAAAGATCCCTATGCAAATTCACAGGCTCTTCATCTGAAACTTTTACAGGATTATTATCAAGTTGATTGATTAGTGCTTCCTCAGTATTGAAATTCTCAATTTTTTTCCTATGGTTGGTCTTCGTCTTAAATCTTCCTGGGCCATTGTCTTTATCGGTATAAGTACCACGAAAGACATCCTCAAAGTCTCTTTTGAATTTTGGCTCTGGTTTTGTATTACAGACTTCCTTGACATACCTTTTGTATCTGAGTTTTTCTTTCAAGACCTTGCAGTTAGGATCATAACAAACTTTACTGAAATACTTTCCAAAACAACAAGCACAGCGACATTCATCATAAGCATTATCATTGACACAGTAAGGACAAAAATGCTCAGGATTATTTTTCAAGTTCTTTATACCCTCTTTGATACATGTTTTGACTTCCTGCTTATCACACCCAGTAGTATCATATGGTGGCTTAAATTCATCGATGACACAAATACGGTTGTGAAGTCTATCTATCTTGTTGTTGGATTTATCTCCTAGTTTGATTTGAGCTTCCACGTTGTTCTTTAGTTCTTCCTTTGTCTCACGCTTCAGCATATCAGGAACGAGATCCGATCTGTTGGCTGGCGGTCTCTCAGCGAATTCATTCTCCCCACAGTCTTTGTTTGGATCCAAAGATACAGTCTTTGAAGGAAGGGGGATACTTAAAGATTCAGTTGGGTTGAGAACATCATGTTCGTATGGGGGATGGCCATTGCTAATATGGGGATCAGCATACTTAGTACATACTAAATTGGCTATTTTCATGAATTCTTTGAGAGGTTTTTTACTAGCACAGTGGGTCTTTGCACATTCCACCATCTTCATTTGAAGGCAGCACGCATTATTGCAAGGATTTTGTTCCTGTTGGAAAGGTCTGCACTTGCTGCCTTTAAAGTGGTTCTTACAATAGTATAAACCTCTGATATCACAACTGTCTAAATTGAATTGTAAGTAGTCATGAAGGTCAGCATTTTCCAACTCACACTTGTCAATGATAATCGCCGCATTTACATCAGGGCTAACGTTGTTTAAATTTTCAGATATTGATGTATCCCATAAATATTCTGCTTTCAGTTCTGCCAACTCCTCAGTAAAATTGAGTGTATCAGCAACACTTCTGAGGCTTTTGAAAAATTGAAAATCTGATTCAACCAACTCTTCGGTCGCAGAAGTGCTTGATTTTACTATGAGCTCCCCACTAGATAACTGTGCGGCAGCAGGGAATGCCAAATCACAAAAGTTTGAAGACTCTTTGGCTCCAATATCGATTAACCAATCAAGATCTTTACCATAGCTTTCGATACACTGAATTAGGCCTTTTGTTACAGCACATTTGCAGGAACAGTGTTCAGTGGAAGGACAGTGTCCATCATTGATAGATGAAATGATACTATTCATAAAGCATCCTCCAATTTCTAACCCTTGTTCTTCATCTTTGATTTGAGAGATTTTGTGACTCATGAAATTTGATTCCTCTTCCAAACAGTATCTACCTGAGGTGACATTTTCCGATAGTATAGGAAGTTTCAATCGTTCCACAGACTCTTGATAAGCGCCTGCAAAAATTTTATACTTATTGTTACCTAAAAATGATTTGACCATTTGGAAGAAATCATTCGGTTTATCTTCGAAAGACTCAAAAAGTTCTTGGATTAGCTCAAAACTTATTTCATCTTTAAAGTCTTTCAAAGATGATACCCCTTCACTAAATGCATTTCTCAATTTTTCTTTATCAAGTTTCCGTTTTTTTAAAGATTTAGACGATTCCTTTGGGGGATCAAGGCATGCTCCAGAGACAACGTCGTTTGTGAACGGAAGATATGAGTTCTTTAACTCATAATTTCCCATCTCAAAAGATTGTTCGATTTTATCGAAGCCAGTAGGGGGTTTTGAGTAGTCATCACTAACTATGTCTTGCTTATGGCTGTTTGTCATGAACCCCTCATAATGAGATAATACATCCTTGTCAAGCAGACCATCCTGCATTTCAACATCATATTCGATATCTGGTTTCTCAAAAGACTCAAAGTTAGCTATGGAATCATCGCTTCTCCGATATATATCTTCATATCTTGGTAGAGTGTCAAAGTTGAAGATACTTCCTAGAACGTCATATAACTCTCTTCTTTCAGCGCCCTGCAAGGACCGATAGAGCGTTGAGTTATCTGATAGGAAAAGTTCAATCGCAGAGTCATCCTGATTCATTGAGCCTTTGAACGGTTTTACTGAAGTTCTCAGTGGTACATTTGCACATACAGTTTTTGTGTAATCTTGTAGCTTTTTGAATTCATCTTCATCGGTACATAGCTGTCTGAAACAATAGTTCTGAACATATTGATACCAGCAACAAGTACAAACGCAGTCTGTATCAGTATCGATACTGTAAGAGTTGAAATCATTGGACACAAGAGAACAGCCCTCACATAAAAACAGATCATTATAGCCGCTGATATAACAACTCTCAAAATTGACGGACTAGAAATGTTAGGATCAACAACAGAACTTTTGCTAAAGATTAAACAGTATCAATAGGTCATACACATGAGCTTAAGTTGATCTGAAAATCGATATCATATATACTAGGGCATAAATGAGCGCTTATATCACTTTCTTCTGAACCAATTTCAGCGGTTACGATGATAGTGAAAACCGCTAACAAAGAGGTTTCGATAATCATTCTTTCCGAGGCCTTCTACCGTGAGTTACAGATGAACCAAACCCACGAATTTATAGGGTGGTTTTGCTTTTGCCTCTGACAAGTAGAAGTTCAAGGAGAATAAACATATTTTGAAACCAACAACTTTGTCATTTATGTGTCTTGTTTATCTGATTTGATATTTTGTGTCACTACGGTAATAAAAACCAGATCTGCGCAGGGTAACGATGATGAAACACTATTATATCTTTGAAGAAACATTCACTTCAAATGTTGGAATTACTCTGATGACTGCTTATATACTCTTATATGCATAGTTGTAGCATCATGTGTTGTTGACAGGTAGGTTCATATAAGCAAGTTCACTATGTTCAAATGTACCGTTAAATGGTAGTGAAGCTGAAGCATGTCACGGCGTTTCTGGGGAACTATAAACACAAAAGTAAATAAATACATTGGCTGATTGTAACTCAAAAAGGACCTTGTGACCCTCGCCTAGATTTGACGATATGTAGTTTGTTATATTGAGATTCCTTCCTCATTAGAATTTTAATCTCAGCTATAGTGTTTTTTATTTAGCTCCAAAGAGTCACTCACTACATTGTACAGGAGCTAGCTAGGGTTGCACAGGTTAGCCACCAAGGATTATCGATATCTCCATCAATGACTTTTAGTCATTTGGCTGATTGGTTGATTTTTGTGTGAACAAAATTCGGGACAAATTTGGGTATAATTGGGTGCGTTAATCCAGTAAGCTGTTTCCTGCGTAGTTATCAAACTGTGTCAGTTGCACAAAGCTAATTTGACGAAAGGTTGATACACATCGTTGTCTGCAAGATTTTGAACGCAAATTCGAGCGAATACGTGTCATATTCTTTAGTTTTAAAGTCGACTATTAAAAAAGTACATATTGGGTCTGGACCAAAATCTTTGTTATTTATTTGTTCTTGGGCACATTCTTTGTGTATTTTGGGTAATGTTAAAAGGTTGTTATTTTCTTTTTCCTACTTTTGGATACTCCCTGAGATCTGGTTTTTTTAAGGTTCCAAATGAATTTCGATTAACAGCGCCAGCTATGCATGAATATGCAGAGAAAACCTTACTACCCGCCCACTGCTCGAAGATCGCCATGGTAACCAGATACATTGGGTCTTGCAGTGTTCCTTCAAAAAAGACTTTATAAAAGAAGATACAATTCTCAAACAAGTCCCAAACAAGTCCCAAACACCATTGTGAACAGATTTTCAGATCAATCAATCAGCTTTTTCATCTTATCAAATAGCCTTATTGCAGGATCGCCAACCGGAATACATTCTTTCATTTTCCAGGTTATCACACATTCTTTTCTAAAAGTCCTGAACTACTACTCCTACTGAGATCTCTGACGTGTCAAGACTCAATAGATTCGTTCATTATACACACAAAATAAGGTTATAACGCCATTCTTTGATACCCTAAAGTACATACATTCCCTCCCTACTCACGGAAATGAAATACTCATATATTTTACCTGTTTTAGCGCTTGCTTCTCAAGTATTAGCTGCACCAGCGCCAGCCATCATCACCGAAACTGAAGTTGTTTATGTCACCGCAGGTGATGAAAATGCTCCAGCTGAAACAGCTGCACCAAAGGTTGGTGGTGTGATTGAAGTTGTTGTTTCCAAATTAGTGGAGATTAGAGGTGACAATACCCAAACTTTTGTTACTACCTTTACCAAAGAGGGTAGTGTCGTTACTCCAACTGCCGCGCCAGAACCAGCTAGTCAAGAACAACAACAACAGGTACAGCCACAACAGCAAGACGAACAAAAGCAAGCTTCTCCAGAGCCAACAACTACTGAAAAGCCAACTACTGTTGTGGAACCAACTACTACTGCTGAAGAACAGAAACCTAAAGAAACTGAAGCGGCTAGTGGCCCATCTGATAGCTTCGCATCTGAAATTTTAGCAGCTCACAACAGCAAACGTGCCGAAACTGGTGCTTCTCCACTATCATGGTCAGATGAATTAGCTTCCTTTGCTCAAGCTTATGCCGACAACTATGACTGTTCTGGTAGCTTGGTTCACTCAGGAGGTCCATATGGTGAAAACTTAGGTTTAGGTTACTCAACTTCCGGTGTCGTTGATGCTTGGTACAGCGAAAAGTCTGAATACGACCCATCAAATCCAGTCGCTTCCCATTTCACTCAAGTTGTTTGGAAATCGACCACTCAATTAGGATGTGCCAAAAAGACTTGTGACAACATTTGGGGCCAATACACCATCTGTTCTTATAATCCAGCTGGAAACTTCGGTGGACGTTACGCTGAAAACGTCTAAAGCCAATAAATATCCTTTCTTTTCTAACATAAATACTCTTTATGATTACTTTTATGAGTCTCTTCTCTTTTACCCTTCTTTATTCTAACTTATTTTCTTTTTCCGATTGATATTCACTTCTATTAGGTTCCTTCAAATGCATATTTTTTATGTCTTTTTACTCAACTAAGATTGTAGATCATCGTGAAACACCTTTTCTCTCGTCTTAAGCTTGCTTTGTTTTCGAGATTAAAGAGATTGGCAGTTTGTATGTGTTTACCAGGTTCGGTCTAGGATTTGGTAAACCAGTCTCAGTATGACTTTATCAAGGGAAGTTTGATTTCAACTTTCAACTCAGAAATCGCCCCACATGCCCTAGAATTGAGCTATCAACCCTGAAGCCATAATACCCGATATAATACTTTGTTGCACTTCATCGTCTTTTCTTTCTGCATAATCCATCCAGTCCCATCTTTTCACGTAATTTTTCAATCACCCCTACGAAAAATACTTTGCTTTATGCATGTAATTTATTTTCTGACGTGTAATTTCGTAACAAAACTATGGCAACAGTTGCTAATTACTAGAATGAGAATCAGGTGTACATTTCAAAGTTTGAGTCAGATCAACTAATTCATGCAACCAATTAGAGCTCAATCTGCTTCGCTATAATTTTTCAATAGGGTCTGGACATGTCGCAAGCACAAAAGGAGTATTCACCTACATAAAGTTTAATCCGATATATATGGGTGAATTTGATTTTCTCCAGATTATTTTGTCTGAGTTACTCTTTAACACATCGATAGAAAATGAAAAATGCACCATGTGGTCTCCGAATTTTGTAGTTGAAATCTGGATCTCAATATACCTGGTGTTTTGCACTTTTTTCATAGCATTCTCTCCTTCAAGATCTGAAACAGAACTGATATTGAGTGTTTTATTGTCAGATCGAACAAACATAAAACAATCTTGAATCAACAATGTGCTTCTCTATTTGGAGTTTGAAGTGTATACTACCGAAACAAGTGGAAAACATATAAAGCGGGATGGTGTTACACTTATTGAGACGATCTTGGTAGCTTGATAATGCACCATATTCACTAAACATGCTACTACAAACTTCCATTTTTCTATTTTTTTGTTATGTTGACTGTTTGAAAACAGTATTTGTTACACAGTATGATACAGCCACTGTTCTATCAACCAGAAAACATACAGTAACCTCAACCAAATGGATTATAAATACATCTGAAGGAATAAAAGATAGCCTCAAATCCATACCCACGCAATCTACTGCTACTGATAGTACTATTACATCAACAATAACGTCATATACAACTCTGAATTCTTTTGCATCAGAAGCAGTAGTTGCACACAATAAAAAGAGAAGACTTCACTTGGATACGCCTGACTTGCTTTGGTCGGACGAAATTGCAAAATCAGCACAGAATTATGCAAACAACTACAACTGCAATGGCGTTCTTATTCATTCCAATGATAAGTACGGTGAAAACCTCGCTCTCGGTTACAACATATCAGCTGCTATTGAAGCATGGTACGATGAGATAAGCCTATACGACTACAATAACCCAGTCTTCGGTGAAGATACAGGTCACTTCACTCAGCTAATCTGGAGAAATAGCACTTCAATTGGTTGCGGATCTAAGTACTGTGGATCTCATTTTGGAAATTACACAGTTTGCCAGTACTGGCCTGCTGGAAATTTTGTAGACCACTTCAGCGACAATGTGTACCCTCCGCAATATACATAGGTAGATTATTATCTTTAGCAGGTATAATACAATACTTGTTCACTGATTGATTTGCAAATTGGTTCGCGAAGCACAAACTATACATTTCTTGTTATATATATAGACTGAAACGATTGATCAACAAATTCATTGGAGTTCATTGCACATAAACGTCTGATTATCTGAAGAGGATAATTACTTTCCAGTAAAGCAACCTGCGCATACATAAGCGGTAGACGGTTAACAAATTGTCCCTAAGAGAAGGGTTTATCTCAACAATTTCATTGAATGATGGGGTTTCTGAAAAGGAAACATAACCAGCCTATTCAACAACTTCAATCCAAAAATCCTACAGGACTACCTACGCAGTCTTCGGTAAATGATAAACCAACTCAAAACTCATCCCTAATTGCAGCGCAGGCAGCAGCAGCGTTGAACGCCAATAAGGCAAGTCAAATCAAAGATTCTGCCACCCAACCTAGACTAATACCAACATCAACTTCAAGACTGAAGCAGAATACATACAGGGTACGATCCCCTGTATCAACAGAATCACCAGTCACTGCCCAAATTTCTTTAGCGCTACGACCTACGAAGCCATCTGCCTGTGATCCTTCAGATGCACTTCAAGATGAAACGGAAAATGTTGCTCCATTGGATAGTTCTAAATCTAAAGGTCTTGACACGAGAGGAACAAACCAATTGAGTACCTCACTCCAGACAGCGGCTGCAGCAACAGCCCTAGATAGAATGGCTAATATGACCCATGATCTCTTGCAACCTCCTGCGACCATTACTAGTAATGGAGTTTACTCATCAAGTGCATCAAGCGCACTTTCTTCTTTCAATTCATTTGATTCATCACCTTTATTCCTCAATTTACAAAATAGTGATATTGATTCACCCTCTAATGATAAGGTGAAGGATTGTTTCGTGAATTTCAACAATAATCGATCCAGTGATTCTTTCATAAGGCGTGAAAAGTCCACCGGAGTACTGGAGTCTGCATTAAGCCTGAATGATTTGTTTCGTGCTTCCAAAGACTCAATATTGACAACGACCTCAAAAGAGGGTAGTACATCGGACGACTTGGGTGATACTTCTTGTGTTAACAACCCAAAAAGACAAGCTCTAGAAAGGAGTTCTGAACAAATACCAGCAACAATTATAGAGGATAGAGCTAAAGAGGAAGAAGGCAATCACAACAGGGACCTTAGCGAATGTCTTCAGTCATTAAATCTGAGAGATTCAGCATACTCCTTCACAGAAAACACAAAGTCGTCGAAGAATTCAATTTTATTTCCAACAAGAAAGCCCCCTCCAGCTTTTCAACAGATGTCACAGTCGGCACCCAAATTGAACAGCTATTTTGTTGAGCATCCCGTAGAATCATCAGATTCCATCAGAAGACCATCTTCACCTAAACGTAAGCCACCACCTGGTAGTGTTATTGATGCAATGAGCTTATTAGATTCTGAGAAGTACAGTTACCCAACCTTTGATGACTACGAGGAGGAAATACCCAAATACCCTGTTGTCCCATCTAAGTTGAGCGGATACAAACATCGACATCATGGCTTAAGGACGAATGCTAAGAAACTACTGAAAAAAAGTCTCAGGTCTACCGCCAATTCTTCTAAGAAGCTAGACCCTACCGTTGAAAGACCTGGCCAGTTTCGGTCAACTTTGAGAAAAGAGAGAAAGAAAGAGAAATTTAATGAAGATAAGCCATGGAAACATCATAATGACAGAGAATTCATTGATGAGAGTGAAAGGAAGAGGTATGAAGGTGTTTGGGTAACGAATAAGGGCTTGTACTTGGATCTAGTTGATCCTTCTACTATATCGAAAGCTGAAGCTAGCTTTGATAGGATGAACACAGCACTTAAGGCTTCAAGACTGTCAACAAATAATCTTGAAGTACAAACCGAAAAAGATCTCATACTCAATATTGTCGTGAGAGAGTTATGGATCAGATCTAAATTACCTTCAGAACAACTTCGACAGATCTGGGATCTTGTTGATACACGAAAAGATGGAACATTAGACAAGCGATCGTTCATTGTAGGTATGTGGTTGGTGGATCAGTGCTTATATGGGAGAAAATTACCTAAGGTTATTGAAGACAATGTCTGGAACAGTGTTAGCCGTATTGGCGTTAAAGTGATAATCAAACCAAAGAGAAAGAAGTAGTGCAATCTAGCTACAAGGCTATAAACTAGCTAGGTGTTTCCTGTTAAACACATACCTTATATTTGGTTTTGATATGTTATAACTAATATCAAGCCTCTCATTCTCTCTAATACATTCTAACGACCACTATAAAAGATGTATGTTTCTATTGTTCTACAACTTCTAAAATTAGCAAACACACTATAAATAAACCAAAACCCCTTTAAGCATTCTGTGAAGAAGGCTGATCTCCTTCTCGTCTAAAGTTCCTCTTTTTGATGCTTATCTGTGTTTTTACACTTACATCTCCTATTTTAGTCTCTTCTAAAATTGGAACTTTTTCGCATTCTGCATCTAAAACACGGTTGGGACCCGAAAAAAGATCGTGTCCAACATGTCATAAAAAGGAGAAAAAGTACAATTGGTTAAGCCACGTAGACTGTTTAGACTTTGATTGACAACTGCGGAAAGAGTGGGTAGGCTGATAGAAGTATTAAAATCATACCACTGTAACCTTGGAACACAAATATAATTATAAGTTAAATCAGTTACTCTGAATGTTCCAAGTTCTGGGATTTAGAAGTTCCCCAAGCGTTATTCCTCAAAATGAAGCCACCAAATTAATACTCCAGCAGGCGCATTCTTTTGAGTTGGCTTTGCAAGCAATGGACTATTTGTTGGACGACAGGACAGAAGAAGGACTTCATCTGATTAATGATGATCCTGATTCCACCATCAAAACTTTGGCAAATGGCGTAATAAAATTCTTGGAATCAACCTTGGGGTTTGAGCCTGAAGTCATGAGGCAAGCCGGAGAAATTCTTGGTAAAGCTGAAAACTTATCATATCGTGACAGAGCTAAATATCAGAAGATGAAGCTAAGAACGAGTTCAATCTTTCCACCGGGAACCGAGTATGCCATCACATATGCGGAATCCAACTTACTAAATGCCTTGGTTATGCTACTTTCTGAATCCATGATTGAGAGCGCAAAAGCTCTGTATAAACTGCGCAAGGCTTATCAAACACTGAATGAGATTTTGAAAATCATTAAAGAACATGAGCAGAAACAAAGATCCAAGGGGTCATCAGCTGAAACATTGAATGAGAGTAGTTCATCTATAAGTTCGAGTTTTTCTTTTGCTGACTTACCAACACCCTTAGCCGGCGAGGAACTGAATGATGCTAGTTTGACACAGTTCGCTGAACAAGTACAACAAATGCGAAACTTACGATTGAATGGCGGTCATATTGGAAACCCTCCACTGACAGAGAGATTGAGAACACAACTTGGAGAATCTTTGAAAGAAAAATCACCATCACCATCTCCTTCTGAGCAAGAAACCACAAACAAGTTCCTGAACGAAAACCAATCAACTGTTGACGAATTTATCATTTCTGGTACAAATTTGTGCTTCGGTATTTTACAACTAGTGCTTTCCTTGATACCTCCAGCGATAGGAAAGGTCTTATCCATAGTTGGATTTAAAGGTTCAAGAGAGGATGGGCTAAAGAGAATTTGGAAATCGGTTGAAAGCAGAAATGTACACGGCTGCATTGGTTTATTAGCTCTTCTAGTATTTTATGATGGCCCATTTCAATTCACAGATGCAGATTTTGATGTTCCAGAGGTTTCAAGTTTGACCAGAACAACTACTGTAAACTCTACAAGATCACGAAGAAGACTATCTCTACAACGAACTTTGAGTGCAAAAAAAATGAATGATGAAGCTGATGCTTTCAGTGGTACTGGTAAACCAACGTTACTACATCCAGGAAAAAAACTTGAAGATGCCTTATTGTATGCAAGGGCAATTTTCCCTCATTCTGCCCTATGGCTTCTCCAAGAGGCAAGGATGTTGACATCCAGAGGTCGACTTGAAGAGGCCCTTTCGTTAATGGACTCTTTAGACCGTAAAGTCCAAATGAAGCAAGTTGAAGCTTTGTTAGTGTTTGATAGAGTTACAATCCTAATCTTTCTCCATAAATATGAAAGGGCTGCCATCGAAGTTTTGAAGTTGATTGAAATAAATGCGTGGTCCCCTGGGCTTTACACATATTTTGCAGGTGCTTGTTATCTTGAATTATATCGTATGTGTAGAATGAAAGTGATTACAGACGAGAAGGAACTTTCCAGAGAGGACTATTTTAGAGAAAGAGCAAAGGAGTTACTTCTGAAAGCACCTGGATGTCACAAGGTCAACAAAAAGACTAAACAAATGCCATTTGACAAATTTGTTGTCAGAAAAATTGAGCAGTTGGAGAAATCGGCAAAATCAAACAAAGTTGATATTATTGATGCAATTCAAACTTCCCCTATTCATGAGCTTGTCTATTTTTGGAATGGTTACAATAGAATGCCGAAGGAGCATTTAGAGCTAGCCCAGAAATTACTGGAGTATAGTGCTGATCCTCAGTATGCTAAAGTTAAAGAGTCTAAAGGTCAGTCAATGACACGAAACTTTCTTCAGAGTTTGATTTTGAGAAGACTAGGTGACGTCGTTAAAGGACAGGAGCTATTAGATAATGAAGTTCTAGTGAACATCATAACAGTAAATCCAAATTCCAAGAAGGAACCATACAAATTCATCAAACAAACTGCAGATCCTTGGTTATATCCATCCTCACTTTATGAAAAGGCATTATTTATCTGGAAGGATTACGGTATTGAAGGTCTGGATCAGTCGATTGAATGGTTGAAGAGATCACAAGAATATTCTGATGACTTTGAGTTGAGTACTAGAGTGAGTATGAAAACCAAGGCTGCCTTGGATAGATTAGAAGCATTGCAATAAAGTAGTATTTATTACATTTGATTACTATATTGTAGTTTCACAATATTTTTTTCTGCTTTCCCAAATTGGAAGTCTAGTTCACAATATAATGACACATTTCACATTGGCAGATCAAGATACGATTCAAATGTAGTAATTTGAACGCAAAGTAACTTTGTGCACGCTTTACACTGGCAGCGAATTTGATTGCACGTCTGCTGTTGCTTGGTAACAGAATTCGCATAACAGTAGCTTCACATGCATGAATTTGTGAACTGTGTTGTACAAGTTCTATAAACAACAATAGGTTCCAGGTATGAGTGATCAGTCAATATATTCAGAAGAGTTTGATTTCAGCAGTGACGAGGATGTACAATCGTCAGAGGAGGATCATGAAGATCCGTATGCCTCCCATACAGATGGTGGTCAGATGTTCCTCCGAGAGCATAATAAGTTCGCCACCCCTTTAAAATTCAGAAGCCATACTACGACAGAGTTACTTGAAAAGATGAAGAAACAATCAAAGGACTTGAGCGATCTACTTCAAATGAAATCGGATACCACCATAATATTGCTACAGTACTACTCTTGGAACTCTGAGAAACTGATAGATGAGTATACATCAGAGCCAGAAAAGGTTCTAAAATCTGCTGGGTTAAGCCCCAGTAACAAAAGAGGTCAGTCGAAGAAAACACAATACCATAATGATTTATACGACTGTCCGATATGCTGCAATACCGGGGACATATCCTATCAATTAGTATGTGGCCATGAATTTTGCATTGACTGCTACAAAAGATATGTCAATGAGAAATTAGCAGATGGAAAGATCATAAAATGTCCAAGTTGTGATCTATCTTTGACCAATGAGGACATTGACAACATCAGCGGGGAAGGAAATAGCATGAAACTACTAGAGAGCTCGATCAAAGAATTTATAGAGAGAAAACCACACTTAAAATGGTGTCCCTCTCCAGATTGCAACACTATTGTTGAAATATTGAATAATGGGGACATTCCAACTTTAATCAAAAATCAAGAAATTCCAATTGCAACATGTTTGCATGGGCATCAATTCTGCGTACACTGTATGTATGAAAATCATGTTCCAGCTCCTTGTGAGCTATCTGAAATGTGGATAACAAAGTGTCGTGATGATTCGGAAACTGCAAATTGGATAACTGTGAATACAAAGCAATGCCCAAAATGCTTCACATCCATCGAAAAGAATGGTGGATGTAACCATATGGCTTGTAAGAAGTGCTCTTATGAGTTTTGCTGGATTTGTTTGGGCATTTGGTCTTCACATGGAAATTCGAACTATCAATGTACCAGGTTCAATGAAGTTGAGAAAAACAAACCAAACGAAATAAAAGTCAAAGAGGATAGTGCGAGACGTTCACTAGAAAGATACATCCACTTTTACAATTTGTTCAACATTCATGATGTCTCTATCAAACAGGACACAAAACGATGTACTGAAGTTGAAGAAATCGTAAGAGGAATGCAGGAGATATCTGGAATATCGTGGATTGAAGCCCAGTTCATAGTTGAAAGTGCTGATACACTACTGAAGGCCAGGCGAGTGCTCAAATGGTCTATTGCCACAGCATTTTACTGTGAAGATCACCCCTACTTTCTTATATTTGAGAATGTACAGGCAAGTCTGTCAGCAGCAGTAGAAGAGCTAAGTAAGCTTTTTTTGATTGAGGATCCAAAAGAACTTGTTCAGGCCAAACTACATTTCATGAATAGAAGACGCTTTTTGATTGATCGCCAAAACGCTATGATAGGGTGTGTCAAAGAATCATTGGAGAATGGAACCCTAGAAATAACTTCATTGTCGCAATGATTCAAGGTTGTGAACTATCACAACTTAGAGCCAAATGGCATATAAACCAGACGGTTGTCTATTCAATCATTAGTATACAATATATAGGTCAATAAACTATCTAAATCTCTGACTTAACAGCTTTTCAACACCAACCTCTTCCAATTCTTTCTTACTGACCCATAATTGGTGAAAAGTACCCAAACTTGATAAAACAGATCCACCGATCCAACTTTGATATTTTCTCTCTGTAGAGTTACCAGAAGCATGAAGTCTGATTTTCAGTCCTGGATGTAGTTTTGTCAGTTCAAGATATAATCTTTCCGTTAAACCAGGTACAAGGGATGAAGCACCTGTTACAATCACATTATGTGCCAACTGTGCCCTTATATCCACATCCACCAAAGAAAGAGCATGTGATGCAAGGGCACCAAGACCTCTGTACTGGATAACTTCCTTTTTAGATCTCTTGGATGATGACGAAACTGCAGGTGTGGCTGATCCTTCATCCTCATCATCTTCTGTTGGTTTTTTTGCTCTTTTAAGAGGAACGTAATCATTTTTCGATTTTATTTCAGGATCACCCGACTCTGCACTGAAGCCGTCAATTTTGTAGTGTTCTGGATCGAAAAGGGAATCACCAACCTCTAATCTTTCCTTCGATAGTTCAAAGGTATGGCCATTTGGTAATTCAAAGGAACGGATAGAATCATCAGCTTCTGTCTCTTCCGGTGAAACTGATGACAGTGCTTCCGAAGGGACTTTCACAAGCACTTCTTTTATCTCATGTAAAACCTTTTCGAGTTGATAGTCATCAAATGATTTTGTGATAGGAGATTCAAACTGTCTTGGTACCCAGTTTGCTGTCTCGTCAGGTTTTGTTAAGACTTTAGAAAGCACTTTGTATCTAGGCACGACTTCTTCATTCATATTATTTAGTTTAGTGGCTAATTGTCTAGAAACAAAATACCCAGCATAGTGGGTTTTTAAAGCTGTTTTCGTTAAACACATCCCGTCTACCACTGGGGTCACACTTACAATGTCATGTCCGACATCAACGACAAGAGCTGATGGTCTGCCTTGAGCAAAAGCCACACATGTTGGATTAGAAGCAAGGTAAAACCCTGGGAACTGAAACTGCTCAAGTGCGACTTCTAAAGACTTCGTTCTATTGGCAATTGTATTCCAAACAGGCTCCGTCAACAACAGTGGTTGTTCATCGTAGTTAACTTTTAAGTTTTCGAATAAATATTCCCACTGTTCAACAGCTGAATCCCAGTCATCAATCATACCATCTTTGACAAGGGATATCAACTCTGAGCCAGGCTTTGGGTAGTTTATAGCGGTCTCTGAAAACTTGATGTTTTTCCTTCTTTTTATCAATGGTTTTCTTTTGTCGGTATCTTCATTTTCGTCGTCAATGTCCATTTGCTCATCTGAAGGTTGATCTAATCTCACGTAGGAAGGTATAATCATTCTAGGCTGTTCTTCACCAGCGTAACCAACTCTTGTGGTTTGAGATCCAGGATCTAGTACGATAGCTGAGACTTCATCTGCATTATAGATAGTTAGTGTTATCCTTTGAACTTTAGGAAAAAGGCGAAAGTGTCTTAACACATGCCAGTAATCACAGTTAGAACATACCACCACCATATACATTCAAAATAGTGTTATTTTGTGCCATTTTGAGAGCTCTAACTATCACGAATACAATGTAATTAACGTGTTTATTAGTATACAAATCCAATGTTGAAATAAAGAACTGCCGAAACCAAATTGGAACTGAAAAAAAAAAAAGTACTCCGTACAAGTTTCGAAGGAGCATTTTTTTTTTGACTGTCGCTATTTATGATGAGCAATTCTAAGTAATAAACGCGTCTATTAATAAGAGGATACGATCATTTAGGTATTAAGCCTCAATTTTACATGAGCTGTGAGTTGAATTTTTACTTTTGCAATAGTATATAATTAGGTTTATGTCTTGTTTGATAACAAGCAAACCACTTCAGTTTGTTTTTATGTGTGATTGATGGCCTTAATTTCCTTAGCTCTTTGTTTTTGTATTCTCTGCGTGAAAAGGCACATACGTCAGTACGTTTCTTTGTGGTCTGTTGTAAATTTTCTAATACGACCGTTGATAGAGCCTAGGAATGTGGTTTATGTAACAGTTTTCTTATTTCGTAGCAAGATATAACGGCTCAACCATCCAGTAGACCAATGCATCTTGTAATTTCTATACTTTCATTACTATTACTGATTGTATCTGAATCATAAAGCAACCCCCATTTGCCTAGATAAAAAGCCCCATTAATGTTTTTCACCTTTTGATTGTGTAATCTTTTGAACACTGGTGGTGCCTTCACGTATTCTGTATAGTCATTGACAGCGATATCATTCCACATAGTCTCTGCCACGATGATGGAACCACTTGTGATGAGACTTAAAGTCTCAACGACTCTTAAGTCTGGCAAATAATATTCTTTCCAATGGTCTAGTAGTAGCAAATCAATTCTCTCCACCAGATGGTCTTCTGCCAAACGCTGAATAGATTTTCCTGATTTACCAAATATTGGAACAATGAAATGCTCCAAGCCTGCAAGTCGAATTATTTGCGAGCTGATATCGGAGAAGACTGGATCATTTTCAAAAGTGAACACTCTCGCAGTTGAGTTGCCGCCGTTAATTTTCTTCAGCTCATTAGCAACTAAGATACTAGAGAACCCACCATGAGTACCAAACTGAACCACAACCTCCGGATCCTGTTCATGTATGAGCTCAACAACATACTTCGCCTTGAATGAGTTCATGCAGTTCATATTGTTTTTTTTAATGAACTTCGTCATCTCCTCCAATATGAGGTCTGGTTTATTCTGTATTCTTTTTGATTGAGACAGAAGGTACTGCAAAAGCTCTCTTTCAGAGTCATAGCACACTGCCGTAGATGATGTCATTGTTTGCGAGAATTAATATAAATCACCTCTTTGTTCAATATAAGTTACCTCTTTGTTTATAATGGTATAAAATATTGGCAACCTTCAGAGTCTTGTGATGTTCAATTTATGTTCATCTGGTAATTATGTGGGACGATCAGTGGAAAAAAAGTTGAGAAAAAATATGGGGTAAATAAACTTCAAGTTAAGCTACAGTACATATAAAACCAGTGAAAAAGACATGTTAAAGAGTAGTAGTGATCAGAGGATACCTACAGACTTGTGACTACCCACTTTCCCCTTAGTTCATCGGTCATTTAGAACAGTGCTACTTTGCTTTTTCTGATTTTGTGTCAATAGAACTCGGATATTTCCGGACAGCTTCATAGAAATATACTCAACTACTGGGACAGGTTAAATGAAAGAAGGTGGCTTTACACCTATTAATTGATATGAATGCATTTTAGTAGATTATGAGGAGGAAGTTCGAGAGTCCTTTACGATGAATTGATTTACTCAAGGAAAGTGGACTAGAACAGGTTGAAGAATAAACTCACAGGGAGAGCTTCTCAATTGAATAAACTGGAACTCTGGTTTCGGTCTTGAGATTTCTACTCTCCACTTGTTGAACAACAGCAAGCAACTTAGATGCACTGTTCATGGAATCAATCTTTTGAGTCAAGGTTTCTAGTAATTTCTCAATAAGAGATTCGCTCCATGTAAAGAACCCCGTAGAATCTATCAACATGGAAACCAATTCATACCCGTGGTTTAACTTTAGTATTCTTTCCACAATTTTGAAATTGTCCAAATTCTTGAAGTCAAGTTTCTCAATAGGAAACTCCAACAATCTCGATACCACGTCCTTGAAGATTTCATCATTATCAGTTGAGTTGAGTTCATTCAACAATTCCTTAATTGAGACATTAGCAGTAACCACAGCTTGTCTCAATAATCTTGGCTTGGATCTTAATTTACTCAAAAGACCTTCAATATTTGGAAACAATGGATGTGTCAGTAGATAAATAAAGGCCTTTTCTGGAATTTCTTCCTCATTTTCAAGGATGTGTGTCACAATTACTTTCATGAATCTGGAATCAACAACGGTATCTTGCTCAGTGAAGTATTCATTGGTTGCGTTGAAAAATTTCAATAAGTCATTACTCAAATCGTTGGAATGCAATAACTCATCAATACCAATTATCTCTTCTTTAATATCTAAGACAGAAGGGATTTTCTTGAACGTGGTTGTTGCAGCAACATTGTCTAATTTCTTTCCTAGTGCATCCTTCAGACTGTTGGAATCTAACGTGAATGTAATAGCTGCAATTTCTGTATCTTTGAGAATGATGGCTTGTAGCTCTTTGCCAGGTCCTGAAAATTTTTCTTTGGTTTTCTCTACAGCTAAAATCTCAACCTTGGACTTTGGACACTGAATCTTTGCGATAACAATTTCAAACTTAGTGTTTATCAAAAGTATTTCGTTATCTTGAGCAATAATTAATCTGTCATTTGCCGGTGAGGCCATTGAGAACTGTGTGGTTAATGGCTTTAGGGATAGATTATTCAAGTCCAAACTTTTGTACTCTTGAAAGTGAGGAATTCTGTATAGTGTCAGCTTGCTTCCACTGTTTTGAAACAGAGTTCCTTCATTATATACAAAAGTCAATTCAGGAAGTTTCTGTTCATGCTCTATTATCTTGGAACTGATTTCTTGTCCTTTGAAGCTGGTTAGCTTGTAATTCATTGTATTTTTCTTTCTGTTCAATTCAACAGTTAAGATCAACTCATTTTCGATGAACGTTGAAAAAATAGTTGGGTACAATGAGCTGGTTTCCCATGCGATGCTATAGTCTATATTGTAAGAAACAGTGCAGTTTTCAGTGACAAGGATTATGTTACCTAATGTTCTTTTGACATCTAAAACTCTAGACTCAAGTTCGAATTCTTTGAGAAGCTCTGATTCATTTGGCAGTTTCTTGATGACCTGAAAAAGATATTGCTTCTTAGATTTATTGAAAATCCCAGCATATATCTCATTATTATAAGTTTCCATTGCAGTTATAGTGAATGTAGGTGGCACTGAATGCGACCAAATCAACTTTGGACTTGGCTTTAAAACATAACTGGATATCGAAGCTCCAGAAATACCAACATGTAACTCATCTGCCGAGAGATCCCGAATAGTGCTAGCTCTTTGAGTGACACCTGAAACTCTAGGCATTTTTACAAGGGTATATGGATCAGAGAGAGACATCTTTCCACCAACTGATTCGAATAAATGATTTGGATTTTCCTGTACGAAGCTACCATTCAACTGTGATATAAATTTTTCGAGTAAATAATTTTTTTTCCAGGTAGAGATGGTAAGAACCACATCAGTATATCTAGTTTTTCCCTGATGAATATGTAATGTGACACTTCTGAACAGTGATTTACCCAGTACTACAGCGAAGGGAAACTGAATTGGACATTTGTTTCAGGTTAATCTATAAATGTCAGATATGGGATCAGATGATATCAATTTACGGCTAGAAAAACTCAAACAACTGCGCAGGAGAAAAGCAGAAGGATCAAAACACAACAGAGAAGAGTTGTTCAAGGAACATAGAATAAAGAAGATTGGCGAGAAGAAATTGCAGGCGCTGGGGAATAAGCAGGAGAAAGCGATGGAAGAGCTGAGAAAACTAGAAAGTAAGGAGAAAGGGGAAGATTGGGAGCGTAAAAAGGCGTGGGATTATAGTATAGAGGATCAGGAGAAATGGAACGCCAAACTTGAGGAGAAAGAATACAACAAAAGAAACGCTGGCTTCGTTAATTACTCACAGCTTGCTGATCAGACATATCGTAAGGGGATCTCCAAACTAAGCAGCGATCTGAAACATAACACTAAAGAGAAGACTGAAGAACAAACGAAACAAGAAATGCCGTTGTACCCTACTGCTGATTACAGCAATAAACCTACTAGTGAGGCAATAAGTCGACTAGTCAATGGTCTCAAATCATCGGATTCTCAAAAAATGAGGAGACGGAAGGACTACAGTGATACCACCGCTTACAGTAAGTGTCTATGCCAATTATCATATGCATCTATACAATCATCGAAAATGCACAGAAAACAGCTACTAACGAATATTATTCTAAAGTCAACGAAAAAAACAAGCATTTTAACGACAAATTGGACAGATTTTATGGAAGAAACTCGGACTAGAGTAGTTCTGTTGCTTCTTCTCTTTCAAATATATATAATACGTTTCACTAACTTTTTATTGTATGATGTATACACCCAGACACCCCACATTTCTCATCTCGAAATTTTCATCAACAACTAAACAAAAGAAACACAATAAACAAAAGCAATAAATTGAAGATCTGTACTCTTCAGGACAGCAGAAACAGCCAGTGGATTACTGGAGGCTCTTGCAGAAGTTCAGAGATCTGTGTGATAGTTAAGACCGTCAATATACAGTATGTCAGCTATCTCAGACGACGAATTGAAAAGATCTTCTGACGTTGAAGAGGGAGAAGGTCAAGAGTTGGTGAACAGAGAAGAACCGTTTGACTCGTCCGAAGAGGAAGAAGAGGACGACGAAGATGAAATACAAAAGATAAGGGAAGGGTTCATTGTGGATGATGAAGATGATGATGAAGACGGCGGAGCTAAGAAGCGTAAGAAGAAACATAAGCGTCGTCATGTTGAACGTGAGCCTGCGGAAGATGAAGGGCTTTTAGATGAAGATGACTTGGATCTCCTTATGGAGAACTCAGGTGCGAAGGATCCAGCTGATAAATCTAAGTTCAAGCGGTTAAAACGTGCAACTGCTGAAGAGCAAAAAACAACCAGTTCTGGGTTGAATGATTTTTTCTCTGATGATGAAGACAACGAAGCTGGAGGCATTAATTCTACTGCTCATTCATCAGGGAGAGCTAGTCAACGTAACATGATTGATGAGCTAGATGACTTTATTGAAGATGATGAGGACTCTGAATTAGACGAGGAAGAACGTGAACGGGCTAGACAGAGACGTAAAGAGGAAAGATTAAAACCTACAGAACTATCTGGTATAGACTCTGAAAAAGTTGATGAATTATACGACATTTTTGGTGATGGTGAGGACTATGCATGGGCTTTAGAAGATGAAGATGAAGAAGGTGAATTCAGAGAGGACGATTCCAGACCGCAATTGCAAGATATCTATGAGCCAGAAGAGCTCAAGGCCAGAATGCTAACTGATGACGATAAGGTTATCAGAGACACGGATATTCCAGAGCGTTACCAGGAACTGAGAAAATATATCAAAGATTATGACTTATCAGAACACGATTTTGAGTTCGAGAAACAGTGGATTTGCTATTGTTTGACCAACGAAAATAACCTGAATGCCGATCCTTATTTCGATCCAATTGCTTTCCAAAATTCTGTCTCCGATGCTTTAACATTCATTGCGAAACAAAATCTTGAAGTCCCTTTCATTTATTCCCATCGTCGTGACCATCTACTAAAGACCACTATTACAGGGGAAGGTGATGATGCCACTACTGAAGTCAAAAATCTTCTAGTCGAAGATGATTTATGGAGAATAGTTGAGTTAGATATTGATTTTCATGCTTTGTTACAGAAAAGATTACAAATTACAAAACTATTAGAACAACTTCAAGTTGACGACACTATTTTACAGGATCGTTTTGAAGACTCTAGGACTATCACTGATTTCCAAGATGTCTATGATTACGTCAACTTCAAATACAGCATCCAGTTGAAAGATTTGGGATTAAAGAAATCCCATAAAGGTAACAATTACGATAAAATCAAAACTAATAAGCTTCATCAACTAGTTGATGCAATAGGTATCTCAGTCGATGAAGCTGTTGAAAATATCACTGCAGGTAGTAAGTTGTATGTCACAAAAGATCCTGAACAAACTCCTATGGAGTTGGCCCAAGAAATATGCGAGGATGAGTCATCCCTTTATGCCAGACCTCAACAGTCTCTCGAAGCAGTGAAACTTTACTACGCTGAGTGCCTATTCACCCATGCCAAATTCAGGAAATATTTAAGAGATCTATTCGCACCTTATTCATATCTAGACATAGAATTGACAACCCAAGGCCGTCTGAGAATTGACAGTAACAGTCCATATGCTGATTTCAAGTATGCCAAACACAGAACAATTTCTGAGCTAACCGAAAAACCTGATCTCTTTTTGAGAATGCTGGAGGCCGAGTCTTTGAATTTAGTTGAGATCAAGATCAAAATAATGGAGATGGACAAATTCTTAGATAATCTATATTCACACCTTGAGTCGGATGGTCAGTCCGACTTAGCTGGGGAATGGAATGCGCTACGTCGCTCTGTTTTGAATACAGCATGGAACAAAATACTTCCACTCCTAAGTATCAATATCAAAGAGGATCTCCGCCGTGATTGTGAACGTTTATTGTTCTATCAAGTCAGATCTGCTTTTTTGAAGAAAGTTGATCAGGCTCCGTACCAACCAAAGAGGCAAGGAAATAGTCATTTTGGTGCCATTCCTAGAGTGTTTGCGCTATCTCCTGGTAATGGCCAATACGGTATTGATTCCATAATTGGTGTGTTTATGGATGAAACTGGAAAGGTTGTTGATACTTACAAATTTGATCAAAATCCGATGATTCCCACTGATCGTTTACCTGAAGGCGAAACCGCTTTTGAAACCGCATTTGCGACACAAATCAAACAATGTGATCCCGATGTTATTGCAATTAATGGTTTCAATGCGAGAACGCACAAGTTATATACAAAACTTGTTCAAATTGTCGAACAGCATCGTCTTACAGTTGCGGATCAACCCCTCGAAGTGATCTTTGTCAATGACGAAATTGCTTCAAGATATCAGCATTCAAATAGAGCTACCGAGGAGTTCCCTGACAAACCAACATTGGTAAAATATGTCATCGCATTGGCTCGTTACGTACAGTCTCCACTACAAGAATATGTAGGTCTTGGCGAAGATATAATCACCATATGCAACCATGAACATCAAAGTTTGTTATCTGAAGATAAACTAAAATTTGCTATAAAAACTGTTCTGGTTGATATCGTCAATATGGTAGGAGTTGATATTAACAAATGTGTTACTGATAATTACTTGGCTGCCTTATTACCTTACGTTGCGGGTCTAGGTGAACGTAAAGCATTTGGCTTACTGAGAGCTGTCCAACAATATCCGCTATTCAGTCGCCAAGCCTTGATCACAAACGAAAATATACGGATTGGTTCCAATATTTTCTTAAACTGTGCCTCGTTTCTGAGAATACCTCAAAATAGAGGTAGAGCAATTAGATCGAATGACGAAGTTGAGGCTGTAACATTGTTGGATGATACTAGAATACATCCTGAAGATTATGCCCTGGCTGAGAAAATGGCTGCTGATGCTCTAGATTTGGATGAAGAACAGATTGAGGAACTCAAAGATGCTCCAATTGGTGAGACCATCATCGATAAATTGATTGATCGCGGGCCTAAGTTGTTAAATACATTGATCTTGGAAGATTATGCCAGACAGTTGGAGGAAAACTTCAATAAAAAGAAGAGGGCTACATTGCAGATGATTTTAGAAGAGCTTCAAGAACCATTTGGCGAAATCAGAAGAAGGTTCCATGTGTTGCAGCCAGCTGAAATATTCGAGACTTTGACTGGCGAAACAGAAAAGACTTTCAAGGTCGATATGATCATTCCTGTTCAGGTCAAACGTGTTGACAAGTATACTGTGTATGTTGTGACCTCTTCCTTGATAAACTGTTCTGGAAGAAAGCCGGATTCTTCCATTGAAGGTGAACTACTACCCGGGCAAACAATTCAAGCAAGAATTCTCAGTGTTGATTACAATTCCTTCTCTGTTGATGTGAGTGTTAGTAAAAATGATATCACAACTGCCCAACAAGAGGACTATTCCTACAAGATCCCAGGTAAATGGGACTTCGAAAAGGAAACAGCTGATCAAACCTCTGAAATTAGAAAGGAAGATGAACAGAAATCTAGCAAAGTCATAAACCATCCCTTATTTCAACCTCTTAATGCGATTCAAGCTCAAAATTACTTGGCACCAAAAGAGCGTGGTGCTCTTGTTATTAGACCATCTTCTAAAGGTGACAACCACACCGCTATAACTTGGAAAGTTGACAACAACTTGTACCAACATTTGGATGTTATTGAACATTACGACGCCAACACTGGTATAAAACGATTGCAATTAGGCAAGCAATTCTACTCTGATTATGATGAAATAATTCAGTTGTATATCATTGAAGTTGTCAAGAATGTTAATGCTATGATGAATCATGACAAATTTCATGCTGGCTCAAAGAATTCCGTTCAAGAGTGGTTGGAAAATTATATCAAAGCTAATCCTAAGAAAGGCGGATATGTTTTTGCCTTAAACCATAGAAAACCTGGTTGGTTTTTCTTGATGTTCAAAACCAGTGCTGCATCGGAATTGTTTAGTTGGAATATCAGAGTGGTTCCAAGTGGGTATGAAATGCAAAACCATGTGTATCCAGATATGCTGCTTTTATGTAATGGCTTCAAGACCATCATGCAAAACGGTTTAAACAAACCTAAAGGAAACTATGGATATCAAAGAGGCAATTCTCAGCCACAATATCCAGGTTCGTACACAAATTCAGGTAATAGAGGCGGTTATAACTCTGGATACAATAACGCTGGTGCTCATGGCTACAGTAGTAGTGGCTATAGCTAGATACTTCCGTGTTTATTCTTGTTACAAATGTGAAGAGTTTGGGTATGGATAGTTACACTACTGAAAACAAAAACAAATGTACAGTATCACGCAATACTCCTATAAAATCAATCAATATACTGTAGACTTACTGGTTTCATGTAAGTTTTCCATTAGCGTTCAAGCCAGCTCTTCTAATTGATCTTGATTCTTTGCCTTGATGGTTTCGAACTCTTGTAATTTATCTTGCTCTTCTTCAACTTCAACCTCTTTGATCAACTCATCCAAGTCATAATCGTAGGTGTCTGGGTTCTTATCAACACTTCCGTCGAGATCCAGTTTGCGGCCCCTTCTGTTTCTCAAAGAATTGTCAGAAAGTTGACTTATACTTGATGCTGTAAACTTGAGAGGGATGTTATCTTTGGTGAGTTTTATATCTCTAATTTGAGAGAGTTTTGACTTCTTGTTCGACTGTTCCTGTTGTCTTCTCAGCTGCTCTTCGATAGGAATGTAGCCCTGATTCTCCAACTTATGTTCTTCAGCTTCATGGTCAAAGTTGTGTCTATTGCTGTTGAAGGACGATGACTTTTGATACTTGTATTGGCCAACACCCGATATCAGTGGAAGAACAATAATGAAAACAATTATAAGAAAAAAGAGTATGATATACGTGATAGGATCCATTCTGCCAGTCTTCACTTTGCGTTTATGTGAAAAAAGGAGTACACAACCCTTCGCACTAATATGATGTATAATGAAGTTTTCCATTGAGATATTTTTCATTCCAAATATTCCGAAATGAAAACATCGCCGTTTAAGCCAAATAGTGAGACGAATACCTTATATAGTGTTGTGAAGTATGTTCAGACTGGTGAAAGGACTTGCCTTAAGGACAGCACGAGTGGTTGGGCCTCAAATAAGAAGACATGCGCTTCCCTACCCAAAAATCTCAAGCTCGAGAGCAACTTTCATGGACCCAGGCTGCAGATATTATTCGATAACAACAGATGGACGACTTACCCCGGAAGAGGTGGACAAGCTATCTATGAACGAATATCACAGAATTTCTGAAGATTACCTTGAGACATTGACAGACCATCTTCTGGATCTTGGTGTGGATCATCCAGACGTTGATGCCGAATACTCGGTAAGTTTAAGCGAAAGCATTCAAAGTCGAACGGTCCACTAACATTCTTTTACATGTAGCATGGTGTTTTAAATTTGGAGCTTCCTCCAAACGGTTCCTATGTGATCAACAAACAACCCCCAAACAAGCAAATATGGTTAAGTAGTCCGATCTCAGGACCAGACAGGTATGTGACATCTAGAAATATGTGTTCTTACTTTCAAAGCATAACTAACTGTTTATATATAGATTCGATCCTATTGGAGGAAAGTGGATATCACTCAGAACCCAAGAATCACTCGGTGATGTACTAAGAAGAGAAATAAAGACAGCTTTGAAAACGGAGGTGACTTTGGAAGGTATCGATGATTAGGAACCTCACTATATATATTATGTTTGTAGTTAGCACAGTATTTATTCAATTATTCGGTCATATATGTAATGATCCTCAGAACAGGACCAGCTATAATGTTCTATCGTCTGTTATGTTTGGTCTGTCAGATAAATGGCTTTTCTCTGTTTCTCCTGTAATGGTTCTGTCTCTACTGCGGTGACGATGATGGTGATGATGTCTTCGTCTGTGCTCGCGTTTCGAGCTGTGTTCTTTCTTTTCTTCTAACGCCTTCATTAACAATAGTGGGTCTGTGAACTCATCGTCCTTTTCAACTGCAACAACCTTCTTCTCGTCCTCGTCAATCTTCTCATCTGCGAAATCGTTCTTGAGCTCCTCCTCCAGCATTTGCTCATATTCCTCATCTCTCTCTTTCTCGTCATAGAACGCATGATCAACTCTGATGACTCTCCCAAGAATTTTCGCCCCATTCAAGTTATCTACTGCAAGTATGGTTGATCGCTGATCTTCATACTTCAACCAACCGAAACCCTTACTTTTCCCTGTCTCTTTATCTCTTACCAGCTTCAGGTGAACAGGAACTCCATATTGTGAAAATATAATCAAAATATCACCTTCTGTTAGTTGGTAAGGAAGGGATCCAAAATCTAAGAGTATTTAAAGTGTTAGTTTTGTCTATATCTGGCTATCTCATGTCTTGCAAATCCATACATACAAATATAAGCAGTGTCGTTAAATTCAGCATGCCATGATGCTTCTATAGGTATACCTGCCTCTAACTCTAACTCATTCCGTCGTTCGATGCTGCGGATTTGACTGGCTCCATGTCAGTAAGCAATCTATCAAATGCTGAAAAGTCAAACTTACTTCATCTCATGTGTAGGATTGTCAACATGTAACTACCATACAAAAGACATATATGTATATGATGAATGTTCGTCACAGTTTTGCTTAGTCAGTTCTCTCTCATCAAATAGCGATGAGTATTCAGATAATAGAATAAAATTCCTTTGAACCGTGAAAGGTGATTACATCCATTTTGAGGTGTTAAAATGTACGTTTCTTTTGTATATTATGTATAAGGCACTGAAAATTCTTAAAGATGAGCACTGGTGCTGTTGAGGTGTTGGAAAATTTTAGTCCTTGTGATGTTGCTGATGCATTGGTCAAGTACGGATACAAAAATGGTGGGTTTTTTCCTAATCTACAGAGGTTTTCATCAGGAAGTAAAGATACGGTAGTAGGCCTTGCTTACACTGTACTGTACGCTCCATTGGATGACCCTAGACCAGCAGTGAAAGGAGGATATATTGACTCTGTACCAGAAGGTTCGGTTGTGGTTGTCGCATTGACGAAAGAGTTACAGAAAGCAAGCGCACCGTACGTTAAAATTAACAATGCCTTATATGGGGGTCTGATGAGCACCAGGGCAAAATACCTTGGTGCTAAAGGAACTGTTGTGTTCGGAAGGATAAGAGATGCTGATGAGCATAGAGCGTTGGAATATCCTGTGTTTGCATATTCATTGGGTGTCACAGCACCGGGCCCTGTGGTCAAGGTGGTCGGTGTAAATGTTCAACTTGGCATTGAAGTCAATGATGGGCAATTCGAGAATATCAACCCTGGCGAATTGATTATTGGTAACGAGAATGGTATTGTCAGAATCCCGCAAAGTGCAAATATCGAGCAGTTGTTGGACTACATCCCTAAAAGAGTGGCAGCAGATGAACAAGTTGCTAAGGATATCACTGAAGGAAAACCTGCAGGGGCATCTCAAAAGTTACGTAGAGCTAATCTATAACTAATGTTAAATGGACTACGGAACATAATTCTCCTTCATTGATCAGAATTTATATACACACATTATACTGTTACTTCTTTTGCTTCTTCTGTGTAGCCTCGGCTACTAGTTCTTCGAATATCTGTGCTTCTTCTTGTTCAGATTTGGATCTTGTGATATTCATGAATACTGTACCAAGTAGATACAAACTTTCTGCTCGTTTGATTCTAGTTCTCTTTGACTCGCTTTTATCGTTCAACACTTTATCACAAACCTCCCTAAGTGTGGACTGGATCTCATATTTAGATCCATGCCAAGCAGCATTCAAGACTTTACCCATCAATAGCTTCTCTAATTCTGCAATTTCTTCCTCTGTTGGTTTCGGTATGATCTCGCCTGTCTTTTCATCTTTCAAGTCACCTTCAACTTGGGACAATTCCTTCAGCTTTTCCAAGTGTTGCATTGTAGATTGTGCATCGAGTGCAGATGACACTGTTCTGAAAGTATCCATCACAATTCCGCCTTTAGCATGAACTGACGAAAAAAATCCTGGAATGCCCCAAAGCTTTTGAGAATCTAGATATATTTGGGCTTTGGATACATATACCTTTCCTATGGTATGAACGATATCGAGACCAAATGACTCCATCTTAAGTGCATTGGCCTCAATCTCGAATTTCTTTTTGAATGCTTCTTTACAGGGTTCGTCATATGGTGATTCTGTAAGCACTGACAATCTTTCAATTAGTTTCTTGGATAGTTTTTCTATTGTCTCGTCTTTTTTCTTCTTCACTTCTTCTTCATGCTCTTCTAATTTGGTTTTCTCTTTCTCCTCTTCCGGCTTTATTCCGCGTTTAGCTGTCTCTGTGTTGTTATTAATACTCTCGTCTGTTTGTAGAAGCTTGAGTTTGTCTTGACTTTGCCTGATCTCGCTGTCATGAGAACCATTGTCTCCCTCTTTCATGTCATGATTCTTAGCCGATGATTTCTTTTGAGTACTAGCTTCTTCTTTTTCCTTTCGCATCTTCTCCTCCTTTTCAAGCTCTTCCTGTTCGGCACTCAATTCTGCACTTTTACTTAGATCTTTCAATAAACTCAACTCACCAATATACGAGACAAAAGCCTCACCACCAAAAATTACTGCAAAGTACTCACCTGCATCTTCAAATCCTTCGTTTGGAACAGCAGATTCCTTTCCAAACTTATCATACTTGGCCCTAAGACTCTCATCACTAAGAACTTGGTATGCTTCAGATATAGCTTGGAACTTTTCAGTGGCTAATGGATCGTCTCTGTTTTTATCAGGATGTGCTTTGATAGATTTCTTTCTGTATGCTTTTTTGATCTCTAAAGGAGTGGCATCTACAGAAACTTCCAAAGTTTCGTAGTACTCCGTGTCCACTACCATTGTACTATATGTTTAGACTCACTTCTCCCTAGGTTGTTCTTCTATCAGATGTTTTGTGTTTTGTGTGTTGTTCGGTTTGTTACAGTTTTTGTTTGATATAAAAAAATAAAGTCACATGACCCACGGTCACGTTCTTGTTATGTGATGCAGTTGTGATATCTTAAGCCTGTTACAAAGGTAAAGTTGATTTGATACCAAACCCGTCTAGTTTGTCTGCTTTAAATGTTCCTCGGAACGAAGAAGAAACGGCCAAAGCCAAATTGGTGTCCTTTTTCAAAGTATTCATGATAAGCTTTTTCATGCATACATTCAGATATAATACGCATAACTGCATTCTACATGGTTTGACTAATCGGTAAATCCTTTAAATGCATAAACATAATACTTAATGAAGACAATACCACGCCTTCCTGCTGGAAGTAGTCTCAATGAATTGTTTTATTTTGTGAAGAAGCCTTTTGAGTTATAGTGCGACAATGACTTCATTTTCTGATCATCTGTTAAGAAAGTACTCGAGTCTGTTCATAAGAGCTACGACTCATCCATTTTGTATTGAGCTCTGCAAAGGATCTTTACCAGATGATAAACTTTTGATTTACCTTCTTCAGGATCTCAAATTTTTTCAGTCTGGAATAAGAGTTACCTGCAAAGCAGCCTCACTTTGTGATGATAATGAAGCACAAATCAAATTATGCAAACAGATTGGATTCTTCGCTAATGAAGAGAATAACTATTTTGAAAAGTGTATTAAACAGCTTTCAGCAAAATTTGATGCCCCAACTCTCCGTTACTTCAATTCATTAGAGTTTCCGCAAGTGGAAAAGTATATCAAGGCGTTGAATGGTTTATTAGAGTCCAAGAACGTGAAGTACAAGGAAATAATAACTGCTATATATCTCATGGAAGCTGTTTATCTCCAATGGGCCAACAACGCAAGTACCCAAGGTATAATTCCTGAAAGTATTCAATGGAAACACAAAGAATGGATTGATTTGCATAGTGGAGAAGGATTTACCAACTGGACAATGTTTTTGAAAGATGAAGTGGATCGTGTTGGTGATGAATCTGTTGAGCCCATATTTTCTGAGTTTTGTAAGTTGGAGTTCGATTTCTTTGATAGATGCTACAATTACCACTGCAGGTGATGAGGATAGCTTGCAGCATTTGTCCAAACTGTTTTTGAGTCAGTTAGTGTCTTCCAAACATAAGATAAAAGTAAATAAAATCAATAAATATAAACTCGAAAACAAACACGTTAGGATATTTTAATGAAAATACACCGATTGAAATACCGTTCAGTACTGTCTTCTGTAGAAAGACTCACTTCTATTGGTGTAATCATCAATAATGAATCTCACCTTATAACTACTTACTGGTTCTGCATTTTGTGACATCTAGCAACGATCATGTGATTTTCCAGTCGGAAGTCATAAAAAATATAAACTTTTCAATGCACTTTGTAAATGAAGACTTGAGATGCAAAAAAAAAACATTATTGGAAAGACTATCGAGTGGATTGAGGTCTTGATTGAGGTCAGCTGTATATACATTCGGGCCATGTATGATAATAGAAGACAGGTCTTAATATCTTTAGATGCAGATAATCTCATAGACGAAAATCAGATATTTGTTTATGATGTCAATGGAAATCATGAAAAGCTAGATGAGCCAATAGATCGAAAGCTGTACAATAGTCTCAACCCATCGTTGGATATTAAGTTTCACCATTTGAAAGAAATCCTGAACACACACTTACCGTATATTCAATATCAAGATATAGACCTTTTTAAGATGATTGATCCTAAGATCAAACACATCGAAACCATGATATGGAAATATAAGGATTCAGTGTTAGAAAGGGAACTGCTTGTCAGTAATTTCGTTGGAATGAAGAATATCAAAAAACCAGAGCTGAGATCGAGCATCGAACATCAATATCTCCCTGGGCTGCCGAATCTGATATGGGAGGAATATCCGTTTTTTATACCAGATGTTGAATCCAGTCACGAATTTACGAATAAAGAATACACCGATATCTTCTTGAAGCCATTTAACAAAGCACTGAGCAGGGGATACAAAAAATCTTTACAGAAACAGAAAATCATAGAGCAGGAGGACAGCAAGTTCTGTCCTGTTGACTGGCCTAATGGTCCACTTGAAATCAAAACACCAGTCAAACATGAAAACTACTTTAGTCCTGATCCCACTTCAGTGACACGTATTGTCAAATCCAAGGCACTTGTGTGGATACTGGTACTTTACCGAACATTCATTTACCATCATGAGATTGCTCCTCTGAAGAAGTTTTTCCACAAAGATGAGGAGGTGGAAGAAGATGATTCATATGAGCCAAGGTTGAACTTCTCGTCCAATGTATCACTCAAAGGAATAGGTTCAATAGCAGAATCAACATTTCCATTTGCCATTGAAGATGCTGAGACTGGCTTGCTGAACAAACTACTGGTGCATTTTGAGATAGTCAATCTCTCACTAGCCATCCATGAAGGCTATGAACTATTTTATCAAACCACCAAAAGAATGACGGATGATCCAGATTTTAGGATCAATGGACTGGATCAGACCAAGATCAACAATTTTCTAAAGATATTCACCAAATGTGTAGCAATCTGTCTGAACTCGAAAACCAACAAATTCGTTATCACGGACTATTACTGGTGTGCTGTTTTTGAAATACAAGATATTCTCGATGGTGAATTAGAAAATCCTCAAAAACTTGTTTCGAAAGTCAAAGTCAACCACTTTTCCTTTTCAAACTTCGAAAACGATCCAAATTTAACTATTAGAAACATATTCGCTAGTTTTTGTTATTGGAAACCAGATTCGTTTTTGCGCATCTCTGATCATATGGAAAATATGAACATTAGAATTATCAAAGAGTGGACCGAATTTCAGTCACATGAATGGTTTATAAGACAGCCAGTGAAGAAAAAGCCGAAAAGATCACCTTTCATATATAGAACTAGCACGGGTATCACATTCACAGAGCAAGAAGCAGATCTATCTACATCTTTAGTAAGGTTCATTGCTATTGGTTATGGGTGGTCTTGTCAAACTTTACAGGTTGATCTCAAAACACTTTATAAAGAGAAGTCGCATTTTTTGAAAGTGTCTGCAGCTCAAAACATTGATCACAGGAAAAGCAACGAATTCCTGTTGTCTGTTTACGATGAATTTTTTTTCGATTCTGAAGCTATAATGATGACTAGGTTCATTGAAAGAAAGAATACCAAGGTGTCAGATACCAAAAGTTTGAGGGCTACACAGGCATCCTACAAAAGATGGCTGAGTAATGTTGAGGCTTATAGCAAAGCTGAATCATTGCAGGGTGATATATTAGCAAAGGTTGTTGATTACGGATATATGAAAGATGAACCATATAATTTGAGGAGATTACATTTTAGGGCTGATGGATATTATATAGTGTATCAGCCAATCGCCCCAAACTATTTTACTGACCTAGAGCCAATTGACACGCAAAATGATAAGCACTATGACCTTGCTAAGGAAAGCATCGGCAAACTACATAATGCAGGCGTCTGTTTCGCTCCGTATTGTCCTATCACTGCGGAAGTATTGCGGGTGTACAACAACAAAGTCTACATAATAAACTTGGAGGACTGCAGCACGATTGTCTCAACCCCCAATATCAACAGAGATTACTTTTCATTAGACAAAATGTTCCATAAGAGATCTGCTGAGGGCGCATCTGTGTTACTGAACATGCTCAATCAGGCAAAAAGAAGAAACAGTCAAAAATCACTCTCGAGCAGGTTTATCCCAATCCCTATCCCTATTCCTGTTTCTGATGATTTTGATGATCAGCCAAACGAAGCTGTGATTGACAGCGATGATTACGATGAGGTTTACTAAATTTTTCTCATAAAACGACAGTACATACTTTCTCTATATAGGTATATACTACGATAAGCATATAGAGGGTGAAAGCCCGCCAATTAGTATATCAACCAACAGAAGTACTTTGTTAGTGGGCCTACCAAACTTACCGTTCATAACAATAAGTCCACAGCATCAGGTAGATCACGTGTATCATCTTTCTTGTTTTTTTTCTCTTCACAAAAAGAAACAAAAAAAAAATTTATGAAAAGAAAAAATTCACAAAAAAATAAATAAAACGTCGCTGAGAAGGACATTTTGACAGTTTCAGACACACGACTTAAAAGTAGGAAGCACAAGGCGAATCACCAGACTACCTTCGATATATTCTCACTATTTGTTTCAAGCTTGCAAATATACCGCACAAACTAGTTGTTAATCCTAAGAAACGCGTTTGTTCTCCACAAAAAGAGTGCACATCTATAACACAGATAACTGGTAGTGCTTTTAAGAGAGAAAAAAACCACAAAACATTTTTAGCCAGAATCAGTAGCCCACTACAACTGGAAAGGAAGACGGAAGTTCAACTATTGATAGTTCACCAGTTCAATTTATCTGGTACACTAGCTCTATCATAATGACTACTTATAATACTCACAACCCCAACAATCACCTTTCGAGAAGAGCGTCAATATCGGCAACAGCTCCGTACACGATACCTCAGAAAAGCAAGGATCATTCCAATTCAGTCAATGGAACAGCCTTCTCACCACCATCTAATATTCATATTCCGCGTCATCAGGATTCCTCTAGTCACTCTGTTCTCAACGCATCTCGCATGTCCTCGCAGCAACAGCAGCAACTAAGCTCCTCAGTACCGGTCTTGAGCAGGGAGTTCGTCGTAAGAAGAATCAGTGAAGGTGAAACAGGTAGACTAAAGGAGGAGTTGAAATGTGAGGCATGTGGTAAAGGTTATAAACACATCTCTTCTTTGGCTAAGCATCTCTGGGAGCACACGCCAGAATGGAACGTAACCAAGAAATTGTTAATTTCCAAGCACCAACAGGTCCAACTATTAGAAGCTGCTAGTATTTTGGTTGGGATGAATGAGGGATCTGAGGAGAAACCAGACGATCAACAAAATGGCATAGATAAAACAACGAATGGTTTGGTATTCAAAACTGGAGAAACCATCGATCATCACAACGTGAGATTTAACCCAAAATATCAGGAGAATATGTCTCCACAACCAATTCTTGAAGAAGGGGAAGATGATGAAGATGACGGGGGAAAAATGAATATCAAATTGAGAACTGGATCAATTTCGCAGTATCCGCCAAGTTACAATAACACACAGCATATCAATAGTCATAGAGTTCAAGATAGACTATCACAAAGTTTTCAATCACCTAACAAAGGTTCTTTGAGCGAACGCCACTTTCTGGATACCCCAGCTCGCATGAACTCTATCAATGGGGTTATCAGTACCGATTTACAAAATGAACAAGAGGAAGATAAAAGTGATAACGATGATGACGATGGAACAGTATTGGGTAAAATGGACTAACACTTCTGCTATATTATTATGGGTGAGAATTCGATAAATCATTCAAACCATGTATATCTGTTATCCAAAAACGAACAATTTCTTATTTACACTCTATTCCCATCTAATCCAAATGGATTGGAAATCCACATATTTTTTTTTTCTGACATCATCACACTGATGAATAGTTATTGACTATTGATTTCTTCACGCCCTTCCTTTGTTGCCTGATTTCGTTTTATTGCTTTGTTTTATCTCTCAAAAGTTCCACTGGTTTGGATTTTGGTTTATAAAGCCATCCCATCTAATATTTCAAAATGTTAATTTCACTATTTAGAAAATAAAAGATTTCTCTAAAATTCTTTACCATAATAGTGTAAGTGCAATATTTTACAAGGCTCCTGAACAAGAGCAGTTCTACCGTGCTACATTTATCATGAATAGTCACAATATCAAAAAATATCAATTTCAAACCATATAGTCATAAGTCGTAACAAGACATAAAATCAATAAATAAAACGAAATAAATAAATGAAAGCAAAAGTTTCAAAATCAAGCCAGTAAATTTCGAAAGCTTTCAGTTTGATCTTAATTGAACCCTTCTAGCTGAGCAATGATTTGTAAGGCTAGTCTCTTGGAATAGTATCTGCATAAGGCTAGGTTACCTCCCATGAACCAGAAATTTTCATGGCCACTTGGTCTCCAAATAGCATTGAACTCACCTTCTTCATCCAAGTTCCAGACTGGTTTTAGTTTATCCGCAACTTTGTCGCCAAAGATTTTTCTTGCAGTTTCTTTCATGTTGGAGTACCCTGTTGCTTTGACAATCAGATCTAAATTGTCAATGACGGTTCCATCATTCAATTCAACTGATCTTTCATTGATTTTTTTGACAGTGGTATTTTTAACATTGATCTTACCATCTATGATCAATTTGGAACAACCAACATCAATGTAGTAACCTGAACCACGACGGTAGTATAGGCCGAATAAGCCAGTGGCCCCCATACCAGCATTGGTCTTGAATCCCTTTTCAGCCAAACCTTTCAACAAATGGGCATCAAGTTTGGACGATTCACGGTACTGCTGCTGCATCATCAAATTGGTTAAATAGATTGGGGAAGAATGCAAGATTAAATCAGCTGTATCAACATCAGGACCGTTCTCATCATAGACATCTCTGACATTGATTGCAACACCATAGTCGGAAGAAATAACACAAGTTGAGGATCTTTGCAGCATTGTGACCGAGTTTGCTCCCTGCTCGTACAGATCATGACAAATATCATGAGCTGAGTTACAGGCACCAATCACCAAAGCATTCTTGCCGACATAATTGGCTCCTGAAGTATGTTGCGAAGAATGAACAAGATCACCAGCGAACTTCTCTTCTCCCTCGAACTTTGGAACATTCGGTTCACCAGAATGACCAGTAGCAAAAACAACGTGTTTTGGATATAGCTTTTTCACTTCATTGGTTGAGTTATTGGTGACTGTCACTTCCCATTTTTTTTCTTTCTCGTCAAAAGTTGCATCTGTAACGGTGGAGTTCAGCCAGATATTCAATTCCAAAATTTTGGCATAACATTCAAGAAAGTTCGCAAACTGATCTTTAGAGGAGTAGATTGGAGAAGTATCCGAGTGAATATATGGTAACTTGTGGTAGTAAAATGGGTCATGAAGAGAGAGAAATTTATAACGTTTTCTCCAGTTATCACCAATTCTGCCGTTGGATTCAACAATTAAAGCATTAAAACCGAAGTACTTCATTCTTGCTGCTAGTGTGAGACCAGCTTGACCACCACCAACAACAACAACTGCTGGTTGATGATTTTCATTATAATCTTGCTCCTCAAACCGTTGTTCCAACCATGTCTTTCTTTGGATGTTCTCACCATGACTGGTACCAGCATTCCTTTTTTTACCGACTCGTTCAGGAACTGGAGTAAACTCATCAAGAACGGTATAAACAGTCAAGGCTTTCAATCCAATAGGTGCTTCTTCGTCTTTGACTGAAACAAGTCTGATCGAGGCACGTCCAACACCATAGTCAGTTGCGTATTTCAGATATAACATGATCCATTGAACTGGAATCCCAGAATTGGATTTAGCATCGTGAACTGTCACTAACGCAACACCAGTAGGATGTCTATAGTCAGCTTGCTTGTCTAATTCAAAGTGCCCAATCTTGTCGACAGAACTTGAAAGCTGTTTTTTGATCTTTTCAGGACCGATGAAGTCTCTCAAATCCAGCTGTAAAGACAAATGATCTTTCCAAATCGAGTGGGGCATTAAAAATTTGTCTAGCTCATCTGGGTTTGTCTTGACTTGAGCCAATGCGTTGTTAAACTCTGCCAACCAGCCAGTAGCTAATGAATTCACGTCATGATGTTCTATATTTTGAGGATCTGGCACTAACCTGCCATAGATTCTTTCAAGGGGAATGTTCTTGTCGAACGCGGTTTCTTCGTAAGCAGGGTGAATCTCGTCAATTCCTTCAAAGACACTCATAGTTGATGATCAGTCTTTATAGAATATGGGGCTTTATACAGTTGTACAGATTCAATAGCAAGCAAATTGAGGTTACTTGTGAGGTGTATTTATAACATTCAGAAGGTGAACTTGTGAGGTGCAAGTGGTTGAAACTCCGGTAGAGTTGATCCACGGTCATCGCACGCACCCACATATGGTCTCCACCTTTGATTAATTTCAATTGTTGAACCTATTTTACTCCATTTATCGGCATGTTTCTTTCTCCATGACTGATTGGCTTGTTGAAAGAGGAGTATTCCAATCCCAAAAGGATTAACGCTGCGGATTTCGCGAAAAGTGACACAAAACTGACTGTGTTTTTGACTGTATCTATAAAACAATTTGACTAAACTGCAAATAAATAGATGTGGCTGTACCAATATCCAATCTTCCAGCACCTAGCGGCTATCCGCTCTCCGCCAATGTTTGTCCCGCACAATGTTGTTGTAGAGAGGGACATACCTTCAAATGTGTCATGATCACAACAGTCACTTGGCACACGGAAGATTACCCAAACCTAGTTTCCCAAATGAAAAAAATACTAGATTTTGACCATGTATTAGACCAGTGAGGGACAATGAGGGACTAGAAAGTGGGTCACCCACTGGACTTGTCACATAAGCTGAACTTGAAGCGATTGCTACTTCTACAACATCGGTAAGGATTTTATCTGCTATCTATCAAACTAAAATTACATTAACCCAGTATTTGTGTATGCCATTGGTTTAATGGGAGGATGAGGGACAGCTTCGAACTGCTTAAATTCCATTACAAACTCATTGTTCGCGCCATAGGTAACATTAATCAAGGCACCTTTATTACCTGTACTATCACAGTAATTTGGAGCACTGAAAATTGTAATCAAATTACCATCATGTTCCTCACTGTATCCCTCCATTCTGACTTCATGCGATCTAATGACTTTCTTAATTCCGTTCTTCTCTATGAATCTCTTGGTTACATCTGGACCGAATTGTACACCAATCCCTCTTTTACTCATCCCGTAACCCGGTTCAGTTTGAGGGTCAGTCCATAGAAGTTCCATCTCATTACCCTCTTTCGGATTGTCGTATTTCTTCAGCGTCTTCTTAAGATCGACCAATTGGATCTCTTCGTTGGATAACAATCCACCATGCATGATTAAGTATTCGTTATTCAGCAATGTGACCAGTGAAAGTTCACGGAAACTTGTTTGGAACATTTTGAAAATGTTCTCGCCGTACTTGTATTTACATTCATCCTCAAAACCATAAAGTTTGTTCATATCTTTTGTTTCATGATTTCCTCTGTTCAAGAATATTTTGTTCGGATAGAGAACCTTCAAGAGGTACAACAAAATGATGACCTCACAAGACCAACTACCTCTGTCAACAAAGTCACCATTGAACAAATAAGAATGTGTTGGTGAGACCAATCCGTTGGTTTCAAAAAAGTTGATTAAGTCGTAAAATTGACCGTGTACATCACCGACAATAGTGAAGATTTCATCCTTGGACTGGTCAATCTCCTTGAAAACTGGTTCTTTTTCCAGAATGCTGAACACTTTCAGCAACAACAGAATAACGGTTCTTTTACTAAGCTTCATACCTTGCTTGAACCAATCCACAAACTTCCAGATCAGCTCTTCGTCTAAGTTCTTGATTTTCAGTTCCTTCTCTTTCTGCTCATTCTCGACAATCTCGAATTCTAGAGTTGGTCCAGATGTATCTTCCTTATATCCTTCACTCAAATAGCTGGATGTATACCTTTCAATTTTCATTAAATCATCATCTTCGTGTTCTACTCTAATAGCCTTTTCAAAAGAAACTTTGCGTTCAATCTTTGTGACATTTTTTAGTAATGTTCTAGCGGCAGCATCTTCCTTGATGTTCAACAAAGCTTTTAAATCTTGTTTGGCCTCTTTGAACTTGAAAAGTTGATAGTAAGCAAGGGCACGTCTATAATAACTCTTTATGAACGTTGGATCTAGATCAATAGATTTGGTACAGTCAGCAATAGCAGAGCCATATTGTTCTATTTTCAGCTCAACATGTGCCTTGTTAGAATAGTAGATGGCATTGTTAGGATCTAAATTGATCGCCTTTTGATAACATTCGATCGCCTCATCAAACTCATGGTTTTTAAGGTGGGCATTACCCTCCGCTTTGTACTTGTCTGCCTCAGTACTGTTCGTCATTTAATACAAAACGCGCCAACCTGATAGCTTCTCGAGTGGCAGTACGACAAGTGTATGCGACAATCGTTATTCTTCATCGACATTTCTCATTGACTTTTCCAGAGGTTTTATTCTGAATATTGGTGTCTGGGTGTAGTGCTTTCTTTATAATCGAAACTGTTGACATTGCTGCTCAAAATGAAAACATACACTCATCAACTATAAAACTAGTCAAAATGAACCAGGATCCTCTGTTGATAGACAAACAGCGCGTATCATTATTGCTAACCATTAATACTTTATTAATTCAAAAGGCTACAATGATACAACAGCAGATGAAAGACTTACAACAACAACAACAGTCGCAGAACATTCCCAAGCTCACAGAATTATTGCAGCACCTATTGAAAAGATTACATTCTAACTTGACATGTATTGGAGAGTTGAGCGAGCGTCAGAATACCCCGCCAGCTATGAAACAAAAAAAACTAGTGTTTCCTAGTATTTTGAACCCACCACCAGAATTTTTTGAGCTCAATGAATACTACATAGCGTTACAAAAGCTGTTTCCTGAAGGAGTGGCTATACTGACGCAAAGAATGAAACAACATATGAATGGCCAGATACCTGGTTCTCAAATACCTGGTTCTCAGATACCTGGTGGTCAGCCCCAACAACAGCAACAACAACAGCAGCAGCAACAACAACCTCAATTTTGGGGCTGAAAGTTAGCTAACTGTTTCTAATGTGATGTATAGTCTAATGATAATTGAACGAATCTAAAATCAGAGTAGAGCTTCATATTGTTTTTACTTTTCAACTTTGGATTATAATGTTACTATTTGCAATTCAATTCAAAATATGAGTAACGAATATTAGCCAGATGACACTGGAGGAATGATAGCTATTTCGTCGCCCTCGCTCAGAGGCAACTCAGGGCTGCTTTCAGTCTGACTAGACACGTGCTTTATTTCACCATCAGCAAACTCCAACTGCGGAACGTCAACATACTCCAAATTCACAGTGACCCCACAACTGTTGATCACAAACTTGAGAAAATCATCACCGTATTTTGAATGCAGAGAAGTAAATAACGATGAAAGTGATCCTTCAGCAAGCTTCAGAGTTTCCAAGCCAGTCTGTGTATATGATTTTGCAGGCCCGAAGTATTCAATGACAATTTCTACCATTTACAGTCGATATTCCTTCTGTTAGTTCGTTTGTCGCCGACTTGTCACTGTTTTGTTTACACTTTGACAGTTTTTCGGAACATCTGAGATTTACATACTTCAAAATTCATCACAAACTCAAATTGTCTATACACGATTAGTCCATTTAGCCCAATAATATTTAAAATATCCATCTTGCGCTATCTTCATGCTTCTTTTGTTTTGTAGTAGATAGATCATTTTATTTTCTTCACGTTCAAGATATTCAATTTGTAATAAATGATCATAGAATTGATTAAATTTCATTGTCAAGTCTTCCTCGCAGTTGCTCAATTCAGTTTTAGTATTGTAAGGATCCTGATATCTCTGATAACATGGAATCAATTCATTGTGGTAGAAATCAACCATCTTCAAAATGGTCTCCAACTTAATGACCTGAATTTCTCGTATCTGCAATTTCATATAAATATACTCCCCATTGAGTTTGTGCTTTGCCAGATTTGACTTTGGGCACATGGTGTTACATTCTTGGGATTCCAAAAGCTCTTGATTCTTTGCTAATATCCAGTACTTGTTGTACTCCTTCACTGCAATTTTGAGTAAGTGATTTATTTTTTCTCTGTTGTTGAAGCTTTTCTTCTCTAGTTTCCTCATGACATTGCAGTCACCAGTAAGTCTATAATCTGAGAGCTTACTATTCAAGTGGTGTCTAGCTGACGAGCGAATTGAGAGAACTTCTGGACTCCAATAAGGTTGGGTTTTGAAAATAGGATTTGATAGCGTGGATGAAGTGTGACCAGACCGAGCTGTTGGGGAAGCTGTGGTTGCATCTGTAAGAACATCGTTTGCTGTCAAAATACTTTCCCTATACTTCCCATTCTTCAAATTCTCAAAAATGGAAGATGTTTGTGAAAACTTTTGACTTGAACCAGACAATTGTGGTGTTGTCAAAGGTGAAGATAAGGAATCATGGAGAACGGAGACTGAATCTGATACTATATCACCAGTCATCCTGCCTCTCCTGGATATGCTTTCGAAAAGGACTATTTGTGCTGCAAAAGAGTACTACTGGGCCACAAACAAGGGACAACGAAACTTCTTTTAATACATAATGTTAAATTTCTGTTAATTGATGCGTTTCTGTTTGACACAAAAAAAAGTATATATATGCATAATCCTGTTCAGTTGTATTAAGGAGGTCCTTAGAGACTATCAAGTGCATCTTCCAATGTTTTAGCACTTCTGTAGACTTCCTCAAAAGTATTGTATAGGGGAACAGGTGCAAATCTTATAACGTCTGGCCGTCTCTCGTCGCAAATGACACCATGCTGGTTTAGATAGAAATTAATCTTCTCCATTATTCCCTCAGTCTCTCTAGTTGTACGTGGATAGAACAATAAGGACAATTGAGCACCACGTTGACCTGGATCCTCTGGCGTCAAGATGGTGAATCCATTACATTCAAGAGCTTCCGGGTCTTTGGTGTAATATTTTGAGGCGGTCAGAAGATCCCATAAATAAGTGGTTAATTTCAGTGACTTTTTACGTAATACTTCAATCCCACCTTTAGATTGTATCAGATCCAAAGAACTTTTCAGTGATACAACATCGATAACACTGGGATTGGACTGTCTAAATCCCAAAGCACCAGGTATTGGCTCAAACTTCTCCACCATCTGGAACCTTTTAGTAGAATCATTACCCCACCATCCGGCAAGTCTCGGGGTGAAGTCACTGCCTGAGTCATGATGCATTGAATGGATGAATATACCAGATATACCACCTGGTCCCGAATTCAAGTATTTGTAGGAACACCAAGTGGCGAAATCCACATTCCAGTCATGGAGCTTTAGCTGGACATTACCTGTAGCATGTGCAAGGTCCCATCCACAAAGGATGTTTCTTTCATGCGAAAACTTCGTTATCTTAGAAATATCAAAGTACTGACCAGTATAATACTGAACTCCAGGAAGTAGAACTAGATACAGTTCATCCTTAAATTCTTCGATTTTGGCAAGTATGTCACTGGTTCTGATATAATTTTCTCCTTCTCTAGGTTCAATTTGAATCAAATGGTCCTCGACATCAACAATATTTTCATTGTATGGCATTTTCAACTTTACTTGGTTGAAAAAGGCATAATAATCAGATGGAAAAGAATTTCTTTCAAACAATATCTTAGTCTTTTTATCCCTAGGTTGGTAAAAAGCTGTCAGTAAGGCGTTCAAATTGGCAGTCAAAGATCCCATAACGGCAACCTCTGTCTCTAAAGCACCCACCAAAGGTGCCAACAATGGAAGTAACGGAAGATCTATATCAACCCAGGATGTCTTTTTTTCTGCAGAGTTTACACCTGGATGTCTAAAGTGCGACTCCACTGCACGTTCAGACCATGCATCTAGCTCGTCATTGATGTACCTACGAGTCTGTTTTGGCATTAAGCCCAAGCTATTACCACAGAAATACACAACATCTTCATCACCATTTTGTCCTTCTTCTGTTGGAATACCCATAGACTTGAATGTCGGAATATGAAAATCCTCTTTGTAGCTGGGAAAATCTTTGTCCAGCTGTCTGTAAATCTCCCGGTTAGTTTCCATCGTCTTGTTCTAATTGGACTGTCGTCATTTTACATCTAATGTAGCATACTTCTTAGTCATTTATCAATGATGCCATGAACAGTTGATGTACATCCGGACACCAGCATATATTTGTGATTACATCTATTGATGAACAGACACAAGAGATGGTCTTTGAGCTATTCATACTGGTAATCAGGAAGAATCGTAGCAATGGGCTCTAGAAGCGTTACATTGTATGTCTCTTCGGACTTTAATGTACAGTTTAAAGTTAAAATAGCTTCCTTGGAAGGAACTGCAGAGCTTTTGAGGGAATCATCAAAGATAACAAATCCATCTACGTTGAGGAAACTGTCAAACTATAATCAGTATTCAGACCTGTTTGTGTCAGTTGTTGTACTACATCATAATAAACCACTTACTCTACCTGTTACAACTTCATACATCTCATTTCGCAACTCCAGAAAATGGAACGAATGGCTTTCTCTTCCCATCAATGTTAATCAATTACCATTAGAAGCCAAGCTGAAGATTGTAGTATGGGAGTACGATGGTTCACTAAAGACAGTTTTCGGTGAAACTGAGCTGGGGATATTCAACATGGAGGATTGCACGCTGAAACGAGGGAGACAGAAACTGAAAGTGAGAAGACCGGGTGATGTGGAGTCAAGTGCAAGTTTATCGGAGATGAATGAACTGGAAAAACTTATAAAGAAGCATGAGAATGGTGATATCAACTCTGTTGACTGGCTGGATCATATGACATTCAAAATTATTCGTCAGACGAATAGGGTACGGAATCTTCAGTCTCCTGGGTTTGTATTGTTTATTGATCTTCAACAGTATGATATACCCGTTGTATTCCATGAGTTTAAGTACCCACTTCCATCAACACCAACATACACTTCGCACTCAGATCAGCTGTCCAATCAGTCGCAGCAGAACCAACCCAAAATCTACACAGGAAACTTCTCCACTCTGAGAGTATACGATCCAGAACAGTATGTGTCTGATCCTATTGAACAGAAATACCGAAAACTGGAAAGAAGCCATAAAGGTGGTCCATTTGATAGAGACATCAAACCAACTGCAAAGGTAAGAGACGAGCTAAACAAAATTTTAAACTACTCATCTGTTCAAGAGCTTTCACAATATGAAAAGAATTTGGTATGGAAGTTTCGCTACTTTTTGATCAATAATAAGAAAGGGTTGAATAAACTACTCAAGAGTATTAACTTCAATGACGAGAATGAGTATAGAGAGTGTTTGAAGCTTTTAAAGAAGTGGGTTGAGATTGATATTGAAGATGCCTTGGAGTTACTCGGTCCATCCTTCAAAAATTTTACTGTGAGAACATATGCTGTTGAAAGGCTGAAGAAGGCACATGACACAGAAATAGAGCTTTACCTGTTGCAGTTAGTACAGGCTTTAGATTACGAAACATTATCCATTCCTAAAGATACAGGCGTTGACTTTTCCATTGTGGAGCTGAATGAACATTCTGTTACATCCTCCATTGAGTCGCCAGAAATATTGACACCGCTGGCCCAATTTCTCATCGAAAGAGCACTCATCAATGATAGGCTTGGAAGCTTTCTATACTGGTACCTTAATGTGGCAGCGAAGGATAAACCAAATTCGGTCCATAAAAAGATATTGGAGCACTACATGAAAAATGTTCAAGATGGTGTTTTACAAAAGGAAATTGAATTCGTTGATCTATTAACACAGTTATCTATCAAAGTCAAAACCCTTAAAGATTCAACACCGAAGAAGATTGAGCTTCTGAGAACATTACTCGAGCCTTATAAGACATTTTCTGCTATCAAACTACCGATTGACCCATCCGTGGAGGTCAATGGATGTATTCCCAGTGAGAGTTCGGTTTTCAAAAGTTCGTTATCCCCGTTAATGATTACATTCAAAACAACAGATGGTGGGAAGTACCCTCTCATGTTTAAGGTTGGTGATGATCTGAGACAAGATCAACTGGTCATCCAAATTATTCTTTTAATGAATAGATTGTTGACTAATGAAAATGTGGATTTAAAACTATCCCCATATAAGATATTGGCAACTGGGCCAACTGCTGGGGCTATCCAATTTGTTCCCAATAACACATTGGCAAGTGTATTGACAGATTATCATGGAGTTCTACCTTACCTAAGGCATCACCACCCAGATCCTTCGGAAGAGCTAGGGGTTAGTGCAAGTGTGATGGACAACTTCGTACGGTCTTGCGCAGGTTACTGTGTTATAACATACATTTTAGGTGTTGGTGATCGCCATCTAGACAACTTGCTGATAACACCAGATGGGCACTTTCTCCACGCTGACTTTGGTTACATCTTAGGTCAGGATCCGAAACCGTTTCCACCATTGATGAAGCTTCCACCCCAGATCATTGAAGGTTTTGGTGGTGCTGATTCAGTGAACTACAATAAATTTCGAAATTACTGCTTTGTTGCATACTCCATCCTTAGAAAAAACTCGAATCTAATCCTGAACTTATTCGAATTGATGCGTAATTCCAACATCCCTGATATAGCTTTAGAGCCTGAAACTGCTGTCATGAAAGTGAAGGAGAAATTTTGTTTGGATATGAGTGAAGAAGAAGCTATAATACACTTTCAGAATCTCATTAATGATAGCGTTAGTGCCCTTCTACCAATGGTTATTGATAGACTTCACAGTTTGGCACAGTATTGGAGGGCCTAATTTTGATATACAGTGTTTATGTATAAATTGAGAAGAAAAAAATAAAAATAAAAACATACAAATATAACCACAAAGTACTTAATCTCAAACATCTAGTGCAAAAATTGACCGCTGCAAGAGTTTGAACTGTACCACATCTAACATAAAGGTTGCAGATAATATTTGAGCGAGGTAATGGTTGAGCTCAAACCGACAGCAGTACTGCGGTCCAGTTCAATAGAAAATTTAATTGACATACAACGAGTACCGTTACTGCTGGCATACCCAACTTTGTTATTGGCTTCTAATTTCATATTCGATAAACAAAATAATGTGGATCTCCCAGCAGAGCATATGTTACTGCTGACCGTGGTTGCCATCCCAATGTTTTTGAGTGCTGCTTCTACGGGACTTTTCTCAGTTATGACTGTGAATCCAGTGCTACGAAAAAAGGAGATTATATCTTGGGAGTTCAATCATGTTCTGTTAGCTTTTTGGGGACTTTTTGCCGCAGCATGGATATTGGGTTCCGTTAGAGTGGTGACTTTGACATTGGTTTTGACTATAAACATTCATATTCCGTTTTTCTTGGCTTCGTTGGCTTTTGACGTGTTCTCTCTATACATGAACAGCAACAGGCACTCTTTTAACTCGACTCTATCTCAATACAGCTTATACCTTATACTAGCAGCATATCTTGTGCTTTATTTGAGTAAAGATATATTGAGAAATTTACATTGTTCAAGTATTAAGAACAATGCACCAGTTACCCTAGCCTGTGCTGTCATTAGTGGATTGGTTCTTGCTTGGGATTACGATAAACTTCATATCAGTATGATATTTGTTTGTATTGGCTGCGTTTTTGTATTGAATGTCAGTAAGATGGATTCACCAAAGATGGATTTAAGAAAGGGGTCTACCACTATTATGAGCATTATTTCTATTTTGCTGGACGTCCTATCATTGAATTCTAGTTATTCACAAAATTACCTCCTGACGTTAGGTGAGTTTGCGTTGATATTTTGCTCCTTCTTCATTCCCATTGACCCAAAATTGTTTGAGTTAGAAGATTCTCTTCCCAATGAAACAGAAGTCAGCATGTTGCAGCAGCTTTATCAACACGAAGATACTAAAGCAATCTTTTCTTTTCTGCTATTGAATACATCTTTCATGTTTGTTCAATTTTTATATTCTTTTAGATCTAGGTCATTGGGTTTACTATCAGACTCTCTACATATGGCTTTGGATTGCACTTCGTTAACACTAGGACTGGTTGCTGGTGTCCTTGCGAAAAAACCACCAAGCGAAGCTTTTCCTTTTGGTATGTCCAAGATCGAAACATTGGCCGGGTTCGCAAATGGTGTATTACTAATTGGTATTGTCACAGGAATTGTGATAGAGGCTATTGAACGTATCATCAACCCTGTGACTCTGGAAAGAACAGGAGAGTTACTAATAGTCTCATTTCTTGGGTTCATTGTTAACATTGTTGGTATCTTGGCCTTCAATCATGGGCATGATCATGCAGGGCATTCACACACCCACTCTCATAGTCATTCAGACTCACATCAAAGTCTAAGTTCGGCGGAAAGTAATGAGAATATGCAAGGAATCTTCCTGCACATTCTTGCTGATACTTTAGGATCCGCTGGTGTGGTTGTTTCAACTTTATTAACATCATTTTTCAATTCTAATATCTTTGATCCTATTGCATCGTTATTCATTGCGGTAATGATATTCATAAGTGCAGTGCCACTAATTAAGTCATCTGCTTCCAACCTGCTATTGAGTCTTGGTGATACAAAAGATGAAAAGATTCGTGATATACTGTCACAAATAGTCACGACCCCAGGTGTTGTCAGTTATAGCATTCCACGATTTTGGAACTCGCCCGATATAGTGACATCAGGAGGAATAGAACAAGGAAGTTCACATTCAGTTGAGAGAACGTACAACCAAGATCATTCACACATCAGTCAACTAGATACCCACGATGTCGAACACACTCACTCGCATGATCCTGCCCATGAACACTCTCACACTCACGATCACTCATCTGATCAGTCCTGTAGTCAAGATACAAGATACAACATGGTGGGGTTTATTCATATTCAGTACCTTGAAGGTGAGAACTCTACCATAATAAAGAAAAGAGTGCAGAAAATATTCGAAAATCACAACATCAAAGCTGTTATTCAGGTCGAAAACGAAAACTCAAGTTGTTGGTGTAGAGATATCTCAAATAACTAATACTACGGACAAATAATAATAATAGAGTTAAAGTCGAACGTAAAATAAAAGGTTAGCTAGATATGCGACGAATGACCCTTTTAGCACCTTCCCCATTGACAACAATACGGTTTTCATTGACAAGAATGTTCAAAACATCACTCATCTCTGGATTGTCAACCTGTATTTGTGATTGCTCATTGAAATTCCTTAAAAAGGTAGGGTATGGAACACTCTGCTCAACGTTTTCTTCGATATAATGCATAACATTCTTAACTAAATCTTCTCTCAGTCTTCTTTCAGCAGATGATTGGCCTGTCTGGACTAAATCCAGATCAATTTTACCAGTTATAGGGTCTGTAGCATAGTCTTTGATGGCTGATTTGATCAGCCTAACTGCCTCCTGTACGTCACTTAACTCAACTTTTTCTGATAATCTCATTTTGGCGTGTGCTTCTGCCAATCTAATCATACTTTCTAATTGCCTTGTTGTAGCTGTGATTCTACGTTCAGAACCTCTTGAATCATCACCTTGCTTTCTCATTTCAACGTAGGACTTCACCAGCTCATCTTTAGCTTCACTTGTCAGTTTCGGGCGACAATTTTGTTTAGCATAACTTATGTACAAAGTCAAAAAATCAACAGGTAACACCTCCATTGCTGCACCATTCTCTGGGGTATCTTCAAGATACATGCTAGTTAAGTGTTTTGCCAAATATCTATCGGTTTTATCATCAATTTTATCCAAAAGCAAGTACACTAAGTCGAATCTTGATAGAAGAGGTGGCGGCAAGTCGATATTCTTGGTGACGGGCAAATTTGGATCATACCTAGAATTGATTGGATTTGCAGAGGCAAGAATTGATGTTCTTGCATTCAAAGTAGTGATGATCCCTGCCTTAGCTATAGAAATAGTTTGTTGCTCCATTGCTTCATGTAAAACGGATCTTGTGGCATCAGACATCTTATCAAATTCATCAATACAACAAACACCACCATCAGATAAAACCAGTGCACCAGACTCCAAAACCAACTGTCTAGTATCAATATCTCTTGTCACATAGGCTGTCAAACCGACTGCAGAGGAACCCTTACCTGACGTGTAGATACCTCTTGGGGCAATTTTATGCACATACTGTAAAAGTTGTGATTTTGATGTAGATGGATCCCCACATAGTAAAATGTTTATATCACCTCTGTATTTACCACCTTTTGTAAAACTTTTTGAGGTACCGCCAAAAAGTTGAAGTAAAATTCCTTTTTTTACATCGTCCAATTCGTAAACACTTGGAGCTAAAGATCTTGAAAGCAATTCATATAAATCGTCTCTTTTGGAGGTTTTCTTTATTCTTTCGATATCTTCTTCGGTTATCTTTCTGATTTCTTCAACATCTTGCTTTCTTGATATTTCATTTTCGATGTTCAATGAAGTGTCAATGTTCATTCTCTTCTTGTCAGTCTTTTTTATGTGAACTACATCTAAGTATGTTTTATATAAACTTTTGAGTGCCCTCTGAACAGAGTTTACTCTGACCGCGGTAGATCTAAAGATACCAGTAGCTTCAATTCTATCACCTGGTCTGACACTATCCACCAATTCATCATATGCTGATAACGACACTGAGTGAGGCGTTTGACCATCAGGTACATTGTCAGGAGTCTCTTGAACTTTGATTATTTGTTTATCTGCAAAAGAACATCTATTATGGACAATTACCATCGAGTTTGGCTGAGCACAAGCAGGTCTTGGGCATACAGTTGGTTCTTGAATAACACCTCTGTCTATTTCAACAGTAGTTGTATGGTCACAAACATTACACTTGAAAAACGCCACTTGCATATCCGGTATTATTGGAGTAGATCTGAGAACAATACCTTTGATGCTGACAAGTCTATCTATATCATCTGGATTCAACTCTCTCATATCCTTTCTTGTCGCGACGTTGTAAGGTCTAACTTTATAAATTCTACCTTCAATCTCACTAATCTCGAAATCTGGGTCAGATTCCAGGGCCAAAGTAACCATAACATCCTTTGTAGTCTGGTCCATAATTGGGATAACTTCAGCTGGGTAATCTTGTAGCTGGTGATACAACTTTTTAGTGGGGCCGTATGACAACAGATTTCTAGCATCCAGATTCAAGTTGGTAGTCCCCAAGTTTCTCATTTCTCCAAGTTCATTGACGTAGTATTGTTCTTCATCTGTGAAAGGGTCAGGAAGCTCGTTATCTAGTTCCTTTCTGAATCTCATTTTAAAGCTCATCAAGAAATTCCTGAAGCTATTGGAACACTCTTGAATACTGACATTTGTACCCCACACAACTCGTATACCGTCTTCCATCTCGTCATCCTGATTACCAGTAACAGATGAAAGACCAAGGTTAGATGACGGTACATTTGAGTCTGGTTGCGTTTCAAAGACAAGTCTTCTACTATTTGGGGAGTTGAAATCAGAGTGGATCTCACCTCTCACGTGTCTTAAACTATCGTTTCTTCTTGCTGCACTTATATCTGATCTCAAGTCTGATCCGAGATCAGACCTTGTATTAGCATTTCTATGGCGTTGTCTGTTCGTCTCTGAGTTCAGATTAGAAGATGAGGAATAGTGTAATGGCGAAGAAATGTCACCAAATCTTTCAGGTGGTTGTCTTACATCAGATGCAAAGTGCGATGAACCCGTCTGAGAGGAAGGAAAAAACAAAGGAGACGAGACATCAGCGATGGCTCCACGGTCGGCACTTGTATTTGCACCCGCATCATTGTTTGGAGATGATGGTTGAGGCGGATCTGAAGAGGTTGGAAAGAACAAAGGTGAGGATGGCACGGCACCTTGCGAGTTACTCTGACTCTCATTATTATTGCTGTTTCCATTACTGTCATTGTCAGTTGTAGGAGCAGGTGATGACATCTTTATTATCAATTTGAATGACCAGTCGACTACAGAATAAAGCCGATTGTATCTCTTAGTTTATAGATTCATGCAGAAGATTGTTTTCCATTCTTTTCAAGATTTAATCTAAGTAAATTTTTTGACGCGTGTAATTAATATTCCTAATCGGGAAATTTGTTTATGTATGTCATCACATATAGAAAATCAGTTGACTGAGTTTTATATAAATTGAATGGACCTAATCGGAAGCCTGTTGTTGGCTTAGCTGTGTCAGTAATTCGTTATTGACTTCCCATTTCTTCTCAGTCGGTTTCAGGCCCACCCTTTTGGCAAGGCTTTTCAGTGTGTTTTCAATCGTAGCTTTTGTGTAGCTAGGAAGATGTTTCTTGAGAATCTCGACCATTGTTGGAATAGTGAAGTCTGATTCACTGACATGCTCAGCAAAAGTCTGAAGATCATTCTTGTCTGTTATCATTGTTTTGGCTTTTTTCATCTTTACCGGGGTGTAATTACTGGAGTCCGTAGTTAATCCAATTTTCGTTGGTGATTGTGTGGTTGAAGAATCCACTTCCCAATAGTTTCTCTTTGGGTTTATGGGGAAGTGCACGTTCTGTTTCAGGATCTCTATCCTACAAATTTCGTCGTTGGCAGGTTTCCAGATAATTTTAGGGACAAGTGGGCCTGTTATTTTCAGGTTGCCCGATACAGGAGAGGAGTCTTGCTCCAAAAAGTCATCAATGTCATCATCGTCTTCTTCCTCATCATCTTCTTCATCGTCATCAACATCGTTGATATCTTCACCCTCACCTTCCTCATTTTCATCACCCTCGTCATCAAAATCAACAAATATTGGTTCCTGGACCTGGTAAGGGTTTAGCGCTAAGTCTTCATCAACTTGCTTTGTGAATGTCCCATGATATGCTTTGAAATTTTCATAGAACTTTATGAATCTTATCGTCAGTGAAACTTCGTTAGACCGATTCTCGTACACAGTCTTAGCATTCACCCATGGAATACATAACGTCTCCTTCTTTTGCGATCTGAGCCAGTCAAGTGATATCTTTTTCGAATCTTTGTTTTTCGATGAGTACAATAAATGGTCGAAGTCCTTTTTGGATTGCTCAAGATCTGAGGCTGATAATTTGTTAAAGTCATAGAGCACAGATCCATCTTTGAGATAGAAGTCCCGAAAGTTCTTGGAGAAATCTGAAGAGGCTAGATCATTTCGTGGGACATTACTGGTTTCTACTGCTTGAACAAGTGAACCTTTTATAGTAGTTTTGGGTTTGAAAAAGTTGGATATCTGAAGTTTCTGCTTTTGTTTCAACTTTGCTTCTTCTTCCTGCCTCTTCAATTCTTCTTGCAATCTACGTTCTTCTTTTTCCTCTGATCTCTTTCTTTCGCGTTCCTCTTTCTCCTGTTGTTTCTTCCGTTCCCTTTCAAGTTTCTCCTCCATTCTTATTCGTTCTCGCTCCTCCTTTTCTTCCTGCTTTTTTCTTTCCCTTTCCTCTTTTTCCTTTTTCTGCTTCTCCCTCTTCAATTCGTTTTCTCTCTTGATCCGAAGCTTCTCCTGCTCTTTCTTCTTCCTTTCTTCCTCCCTTTCTAGACGTTTCTGTTCCTTCAGTCTTCTTTCTTCTTCCTTTGCCCTCTCACGCTCCTGTTTGTCCAAAAGTTTCTTTTCGTCTCTTTGTGTAGAGTCAGAAGGTGATTTCTTTCGCTTTGTTTGATTTTGTGAATCAGAGACTTCTAAGGTCATGGTTTCATTCTCTCTTGATTCATCTTTACTTGATTCATCTTTACTTGACTCATCTTTACTTGACTTGACTTCACTTGAGTCACTGCATATCGATCTTTTGGCAACTTGGCCTTCAACTGTGAGGGTGACCTCAACTTTGGATAAACTATCATTTTGGCTTCGGAACTCCTCTACAGTCAAAATATCAATTTCCTCACCCATGTTCGTGTCTGATTCTCCATCCATTTCTTCATGGTCGTCTTCTTTCTGATTCCCTCCATTTTCATCGTCGTCAGAATCGGAGAATTCAATTGGAACAATTGTACTTTTCTTCACCATATCTGTTTCACTAGAATCATCGACTGCTCCAGCAGTCCCAGATCCAGCTCTCCCTCGCTGCATCATGGCCAGAACATCATTCTTCGGCTGAGCCATTACTTTCTATTCACTTCAAAACGTGCACTATTTGATTGATGTCGTCTCTAACAGTTAATGCTCTTTATTTCTTTTTTAGCTGTTTCGTTTGACTAAAGTAGATGTGACGCGTATAGATCTGAAACGCGTGCTCTCCATATTCCGAAAATATGAGTTCCGAGCTCCCTAAGACTAGTCACGTGTAGCAAAAGATCTAAACTATGTCAAAAGACGTGCTCCTATAAATAAGAGGACAACAAAAGGGAGCTAATTGTCAGTAGGACTAAAGTTTCTGGTGTTGAGCTACTTGGCTCCCTGTCATCATCAATTGACTATCAAGACATGCTCCTGGTTAACCCATGATTCTAGAATAACAGTATTTGTCATTGCTTAGTCACTATATAATGTTATGGACAACATCTCTTCATAATATGTTTCTTTAGTTAAGTGATATGCTACAGCAGATTCTGATAAGACTTGAATTTGCAGTGGTGGGTTGTAGTTGATTTATGTCAGATGCTGAAGAGCAACAAGCACAAGGAATATTTATTTCCACCCAGATACAGTCTCGTCTAGAAGAAATTCAGGATGAAGAAATCGTACGGCGAAGTGGTAATGCATTAAAACAGAGCATCTTTCGAAAGTTTGCCAATGAACAGAGCAATGGCACGGTGACCAAGAAAAAAAATGAAAGGCAAGCTGCTTCAGTGCCTAATGCCTATAAAGACAATGTGCATTGCAATGTGAGTAAGAAACAGAGAAGGAAAAAGACGAAGAAAATGTCAGTTACTGATCTCATGGTCAGAAAGCTTAGTGGTAAGCCTAGCAAGCTTAGAAAGTTATGCAATGATAGGCAGACACGATTCACCCCCAGTGACAGTAAAGTGGGTGGCAACTACAGTAATAATGATGAGGACTACGAGGATGATAATGAAAATAACGATAATAATGATAGTGAGTTGTATGAAGTGATAGATGAAAATGATTGGAGCAAAGTTGATTACAGATTTCTTGTATTTAAAAGAAATGAAGTCCAAACTTCAGTAGGCAGATCCAGTTCATTAGCCGCAGATAGGCTTTGGAATTTGTCAAATTGCATCAGCAATGATGATAATGAGCTTGGACTACAACTTTCAAAAGGAGCAGCGGAGAAAATCAAGCAAGTCAATGATTTAGAACCTCCTATCACGCTATCGCAATTGCTAGAGACCAAAGGCCTGACCATGGATTTCGGAAAAAGTACGAGAGAAACCTTAGGTAAAGCTGAGGAAGAGGAAGGGAATGAGTCAGTCTTGGTTGTTTCAGATTCCGAAGATGAGACTATGAAGTACACAATCTCGATTCCCAATTCCGCTAACTTCGAAATCTTTGGAGCAAACCTGAAGTTGAGTGACTCATGTGTTAACAATGTGAGATTAATCAAACTGCATAGACGAAACCCCGAATCATCAGGTATGGATACTCAAGTCGAATCTGGCAGCAGCACTGAGGTCTCAGACTCTGAGGAAGAAAATGACTGCAAAATCACTTATCTTCTACAAATATTCCGCTGAAAGGAGTACACATATGAGGACAGTCTTATCCAATTGTAGAGAATATTTCAACAGTACCTGAGTGTACACCGACTACTTTTTGGTATATAACCGTGTCCCTATCGATTATTGTGTAATAACAAGCATAGAGGTAAACAAACAAAATTGAGGTATAAACATAAACAAACTGAATGCATCCCAAGTCTGCTAGGATAAAGCGATGGATATAACGAGCTCTACTCTTAGAGGCTGTGTTACCTCTTTAGAAACGAGCACACAGGTCCTTGATAACTCTCTTGCACAGCTCGATAAGCTAATGGTAGACTTTGAACGACTGCCTGGAGTCTTGAATCAAAACAAAATATTCACTATTATACCGGAATGTGAGCTAACACAAGCTCGTGGTACTATTCAAGACAAGATAAGTCCAAGATTAGAGAAACTATTGAAGCAAATACACGGGAGAATACTAAAACTGGAACGTAAAATAGATGGAATGAAGATGAAAGTGCAACTTAATGAAGTAAGGATAGGAAACTTGGAAAGAGATAAGGCAGAAAGAGAAAACAGGATAGTCGCTAGTGAAGAAGAGACTGTTGAGGGCTCAGAAGTACAGCTTGAACTACTGAAAAGACTAAGACTGAAAAAGGAGAGACTACTTTACAAGCTTTCAAGTCTAGAACTACAAAAAAGGAAAAACAGACTATCAATGGGTACTGGGTTCAAGTGAAAGTTTTAGGCATATGGAACTTTGTATTACGAAATGATGAACTTTTCTATATCATGGTTATGTTCAGGTTTTTGTACATTTTGGAAACATGATGTTCAAGCCATTTGATCTTTGTAGAAACACTTAACAGATTTGGATCCTGACAATGAACCAAAGACTTCTCCAACTCAATGACAACAGTGTCGTGGAAAGTAACACCACGAGTCAAGTAGTCATGGATGTTAAATTTGTTCAGACCAAGCGCATGTTTCAAGGTCAACGAAGTATCACTGTACTTGTTGATAATGTCGTTGATAGTTGTCTTGTGATGCTTCAGCTCTTCCCGTAGCTGATCAATTCGACTTTTGCCATTTGTAACAATATTCCATGGATGATGACTCACCTTATGCAGAGATTTGCACTCAATAGACAGTTCTCCATTCAATAGAAATATATCCATAGCCAACTTGTCCTTGTATGGCTCCAAGTTTGTCTGAGATTGAAAGACTTTTGATAGCTGCATCTTATGCTTTGGAAACAAGAGCTCTTCGCTTGGCTTATTGATGATGTTATTACACTCAATCAATATTTGGAGTATACTATGAAGCTTCTCGTGAAAGATGCTAACTTTCAATTTGTTTTCTAGATGGTGTTGTAAAAAGATCATCTCCTGAGTTAGTACTTCCAGCATATCTAAGAGTCTCACGAGTTGATTCAGCAAAATATTGTCTTGTAATTGAAGTCCAATCTTCTTCCCCAGTGAAGGCATGTCTAATGTTATTTGCATTTCAGTAATGTCTAACCCTACGCGTGTCAGGACACCCTTGATATGTTCGGTGCGTGAGGACGTAATGGGTAATTTGATAGGAGTTTTCGATGTGAGGAGCTCTGTACACAACACTAAAGTCTCAACCAGTTGAGGCAACTCCGGTCGTATCACTGTATCAATTAACCATTCTTGTTCACGCTGCTGTGTCTCCTGAACCAGTTTATCAGACATTTCTTTCGAAAAATTATTAGCTGTTTCAATCATTGGCTATGTGACAACAGATAATTTAATGATCGTAAGAGATTTGAAATTGTGGGAAAAATTCAACTATATGAACAATATCGAATATAAACTGAACCAGTGAAACATCAATGTCCTGGCTCGTACCAGCATCAACCATTATCAAAGGTATCACCACATATGCACAAGCTCGTCTGGTTCTTTTTGCAGCCGCTGAAATCGGCAGTTCAACACCTTTTATCCAGAACATAAGAATGGCAGACGAAATGGAGAAACTCAACGAGAAGCCGCAACCAACCAAAACCAAAGTTTCGAAACCGGTTGAAGTAAGTATCAGCCATAAAGAGAGTGATGTTGTTGAACTTACAGCAGCAGAGCGTGGTGCGCTATTCATAATTTCGGGTATTCAAGCCTATCTACACCCAGAGATAGGACGTAATATAAACAATTTTGGAGAGGCATCATCATTCAATTTCCTTCTCAAAAATATCAGAGATGAGATGCTTTCTTCGCCTGACGGGCGTTATCTTTTGCGTCATAGGCCATTGATGAATGACCAGACACTCCCTATTGATAAGTACAAAAAAATGCCTGAAAACAAACTCGGCTACCAGTATTACAAGTTCACAAGGGATGGAGATGCCCGGGCCCCTGTCAGATTCATTGCCGACGAGGAATTGAACTATGTTTTCACGAGATATAGGCAAATTCATGATATTGTTCATATATTGACCAGATCAAAGATTGATCTGGCAGGTGAGTTACCAGTGAAAGCATTTGAGTTTGGTAATACAGGATTACCAATGACAGGATTAGCATGTTTTGCGTACTTCAAATTAAGTCCAAAAAGAAAGAAAAGGGTGCATATGTTAGATAGTTTCATGAACGGACTGAGTGCCAAATCGCTGATATCTGTCCGATGGGAAAATTTGATGGACAAAGATGTCGAAGATGTGAGAAAAGAAATGGGAATTTACCTGTAAAGCTAATAGCGCACGTCGATTGTAAATACATGTATGATGATATTAAATGGGCATTCTATGTGCTTGTTGTCAATTATCTATCTTGAGCTGTACCTGTCACTTCCTCTTTTGTATTTTTCGCCTTTCCCTGCATGCCATTCTGTTCGATGTGCCATCAAAAATCATACTCAATAGTTCAAATATCTCCTTAAAACACTGCACACTCACTCTCCACTAATTTTCTGATTTAACGAAGCGACTGATGGAGGGATGTCATATTATTTTTGAGAGAAAATTTCACTATTTGGTGATAATGGAGATAAAATCTCATGATATTCAACTTTCAAATCTTATGAACCCGACGGAAGTTCCGTTTCATGGTCTTAAGAATTCATCCCGAAAAGACTACTTTCAGGGTATCATCATCAATAATAAAGTACTTATAGCTTCACCGATGTTTTCTCCAAAATCTGCTACCTAGGCGTGTCTCCCACCTGCACTAAGGACTGCTTTGAGCTTTGATGAATAGAATAGAGAAGTCTCCTCAAAACTTTAAATTTAATCGCTGATCGAGAAGAAGGATGCTCAAGCCAGATTGGTATCATCAAAAGCTTAACAGTATCGGATTTCGAATGAACCAGTCAAAGATATTCAAATATTTGCAACGTGATAACGTTGATGTACTACTAATCATTTTAATCATTCAACTAACATGTGTACACTATATAACAATAGGGCAAATAGAGCTCCCAGTTGTTTTGAGAAATAATGGAAACAGCAAACAAGCGTAGATGATAATCGCCCTCATAATGCTTCAAAGAGCATCAAGAGCATTAAGGAACCTAACACATAAGGAAGGTATCTTCATACATAACAAAGTAAAGTGCAGGATCCTACAGAGAAATCGTACATCATATATACGATATATGATTAATCACTTACATAAGCATTACAGTACTGATGGACTATACTATTACACTATTATATGTACGCAACAAACAAGATATCTTTAGGCAAATAGCTACCCCATTGTCCAATGATAAGGAGGAATTCAATCTCCCTGACACAAAGCGAAGAGCTAAATCAGACACATGAAAGACTGAAAAGAGATTCCATCAATAGCTATATACTGAAGGATAACCAGTTATATGACCTGAATGCCACAAGAATAATACCCCCAAACCATCATCAATATGGCGTAGAAGGAGATACAGTGGGTTTGAGGACTAGATTTGATAACCAAGCAGCACTGGGAAAGTTTGTTTTCGATGAATTGAATGATATATATGAGAACGACGGCCTATTTGGAGAACTCCAACAAACAAAACAGTATACTGCAGGTCTCACAGAGTTCTGCCGTGAACTGATTCATGTGCTGAGGTTGCGTGACAAATACCTTGAGATATCATGTCAAAGAAATATAGACAATTCTATTAACTCTGATGAGTGGATAAGCTATCCAGCACCCTTAGTTAAAGGATGGCATTATGAAGATGAGTATGGTAAAACAGAATATTATTTTGATATAGACAAAAAGCCACGGTATTCAGGTGAGAAATTCGAGCTTGACGATTACATCGAGCAGGTACTGAAAAGGAAGCTGAAAGGACAATCATTACATGATGTTCTCAGTATTGGAAAGAATGGGAGATATTTCATAAAGAAATTTCAGCACTGTACAAAGCCTACATTTCACGAGTATTTTCAAGATCTGCATAATATCATAAACGTCTGTACATCCAAGATAGGCTCTATATTGTCCAACAGACGAATTGACTTTTTGAGGGCTAAGTTTGAGACTTACTCATTACTTAACCAGAACAGAGAAGCCTATTTAACAAAACTTAACCCCCACCGTGATTTTTATAATGTTAGGAAAATTGATAACAGCGTCGCTGTCTCAATGTGCATGTCAAAACATCATCTTCTCTCCGTGATTAATGAAAAATTACACACTGAACCGAAAAGGGTAGTGTACGAGGAGAATGGCATCCGCATGACCTTGGATGAGTTGTTTCGACCGTATTTTTCTGATGATTCTTCGAAAAGATTTAACATTGATGACTTGTTTGAATTTGGACTAATTGACAGAAACTTCTCCAATGCTACCAATGAGTTTGTTGTTGACTCTTCTGCATCATATGAGCATATTATAAAGAATGAAGCACTAGTTAGAATTGATAAAACGTTCCTCAGAATAGACAATGTAATAAATGGTGAATATTTAAGCGAGATCATGAGACGTGTTTTATCAGACTATGAGAAATCTAAGTATCAGCTGGCAGAAATGGGAATTAATTTCAACTTGTTGACGTGCTATAAACGATTTGGTTATGTGAACAAATGGCAATCTATAGCACATTGGATAGTGGACAACAAACTAATAAGTCACAATGTCAGATGGAATATACGGATTCCTAGAAATTTCACTGCATTAAGGAAGGAAGACAAAGTGAAGAATTTCCAAGATTTTATTGACTTGATCTTCAAAGACCTCTTTGATGTCTCAATAAACCCATTGAAAGATCCAAAGTTACACTTTTTCCTGACTAAAGTTTCAACGCTAGACTTGCTCTCTTCTGGTGACCATAATGACGAGAGTATCTTTGATATAAAAGAGTTACTACCTCCAAGAAAATGGACTCATAAGCACAACCCACCTTACTGTTACTATTCCTATTACATTTTTATTAATCTTTCCAATCTCAACGAGTATAGAAAGTCTAGAGGATTCAACACTATCACATTGAGACCGCACTCCGCATCTATTTCAACGAAATCTGGACACGGTGTAATTACAGAAAGTCTCTCTGCAAATTTCCTCCTAGCTAAGAACATAATCAATGGAGAGAAGCTTTCCAACTACCCTATTTTACAGTACATGTATTACTTGAAGCAAATTGGAATCACCATGTCCCCTTTAACCTGGAACAAGAGAGTCCAATTACTGAACGATGATGATAGAAACAACGAGTCAAGTAAAGAAAACACAACATATGAGATGCATCCAGTCATAGATTTCTTTAACAAGGGGCTGAGGGTTTCACTCAGCACCAACAAGCCACTATTTTCAAGCCTGACAAGAGAACCCTTGATTGAAGAATACTCCGTTGCTGCTTCAATCCATAAACTCAGTGGTGTAGATCTTTGTGAACTTTGCCGGAATTCTGTGCTGAACTCAGAGTTTGATGGCACGCTTAAGAGACATTGGATTGGAATCAAATATGTCGACAGAGTCAACAGTCTATGTGATTACGTGCATTGCGATGAGTATTCGATTCAGCGAACAAATGTCCCTCAGATGAGGCTCGACTACAGAAACGATACATTGAATCTGGAGCACGACTTTCTGCACCAAATGACTGCATTTGGTGGATATGAGTGAAGTTGAAAGTCTAACCGAAGTGGATATCGGTGATATCTAATGTGTTGATATAGGTTTATTAAGGAGAATATGCGTGAAAATCGGAACTTGTACGAAAAAAAAATATATCCCAAAGTATATATATGCCGCAGTGATTGTAGTAAATAGCTTGATACACACAACACGCAACTTCCTGAATAATGGGTATGAATCTTGGGAAGATGACAGTTTCTATATCCGATACTAACTTGTACTACAGCAATTGCCCTCTGGCTTTGTCCAAAACGAAACTACGCCATCGATGAGACAGTTCGATCACTTATATCAAGTTTACAACCATTGTTTCCATCTACACCACAGTTTGAACCACACATCACCATCACCTCACAACTTGCGGTAAATTCGCCTACAGACGTGGACACTGTACTGAAGGGATGTCTAGCTGCTTTGAACGAGTTTCAACTGGAGGTGCAGTTTAGCTCAGTAGTGGTCAACGAGAAGAATTCCTTCTTCAAGAAAATATTCATCAGGTGTGTGAAATCAAAGAATTTAGTCAGTTTCTGTACTATAATAAGAGAGTTGTATGTGGAGCTACCGCGTATAAAAGATGAGTTACAAGCAAAGTACAAAGCCCAGGAGTGGGCCAGCAACGAGCTTGATCCGCATATCTCACTAATATATACCGATATAAGGCATTTTGATAACGCGTTAGTTAGAACAATCTGTACTAGGGTGTCTGACTATCTAGACTGCGAAGAAGGGTTTGATGTCAACAAGCCAAATACACTGGTAGAGCTTGGGCTTGGATGGACGGGTGGTGTTCTGAAGGTTATTCGATGCGAGGGTCCAGTTGAAGAATGGGAAGTGCTGGGGAGTGTAGATATCCACTAGAAAGGGGATAAGCTTACCAGGTCATGGATCCACCGTTTGATTCTTCCTCCATTAGAGAAATAAATTCTCATATCCAAAGGCATTTAATATCAGCAGTGCTTTCCCTTGTGTCTCGTATCAAAACAATAACAAACCAAGCGTATGAGAATGTTTTATTTTTATATTTTTATTTTTCAGCAAGATTGCTTCGGGATACAGAAACTGAACAATAAATTGTCAGTTTAGGGAGTCATAAGAATTATGTCATTGACTTTGGAGCAATGGCTTGGTGATGCACTTCCTTTGGAGTCCTTGTTCCAGAAGCTAAAGGATGCACAGTCAATTCCAGACACAGTACCTATTGATGAACCAGTTGCTGGATTGGATATAAGATGTGGACCGGTCCTGAGGTACGCTGGATGTTTGGAGAATGGGACAAACAACTATCGTGGATCTATACTGCTTGTTCTCAAGAACGAAACTACAGTCGCTACACCAAAGATTACATATACTTTGGGTCCAATCATTCCTAACAACCTTGATGAGCTGAGTGCTGGTGAGTTTGCAGGGACCATCATATCTAAGAGGGGTGGCTATACTTTCTGGAGATTTGATATAGTCTTGGAACTCACCGAGTTTGAACAAAAGTGCCGTTACTCGATCAATGATGCAAAAAGTTATGAATTTTTTCTACCAAAGGCATCACAATCAATGAATATTGTCTCATTTTCATGCAACGGGTTCTCATTGTCCACCGTTACCGAAGAGTACAAAGGATCTCTTTGGTTCGATGTTCTACGTCAGCACTACACCAAAAACAGATATCATGTTATGCTTGGTGGTGGTGATCAGGTTTATTGTGATGCCATTAAGAACTCATCGAAGGTGTTCCAGTCGTGGTTGTCTGAGTCTAATCCTATCAAGAAGCACAAAGCAAAATTGAGCAAAGATATGACTGAGTCGTTTCATGAGTTTTATCTGAGTCAGTACTTGAAATGGTACGGTAAGGGGTTCTGGACTGGTTCCAATTCCAAGGCTCTAGAATGCCTGTATCCTATAGCCATGGCATGTATTCCTTCCATGAACATTTTTGATGACCATGATATAATCGATGGATTTGGATCATACAATGATTCAACAATGAGTAATGAGATTTTTAAAGGAGTTGGGGAAGTGGCATATGAGTATTACATGCTCTTTCAACACCAAATGTCAACAGAGGAAGAAGCATATGAAACCGACCCTTCATGGATTCTTGGTTCCAAACCAGGCCCTTATATCCAGCAAAGATCACACTCTGTCTTTGCTAAGCTGGGTTCAAGTGTTGGTTTCTTAGGGTTAGATTGTAGAACTGAAAGAAAACTGAAACAAGTTGTGTCGGAAGAGACCTACAGTATCGTGTTCAAAAGGCTGCAAGACGAAATACATAAGAACCCTGAAATAAAACATTTACTTGTTCTTCTAGGTGTTCCTATCGCTTATCCCAGACTGGTTTGGTTAGAGACATTGTTGAGTTCACCAATTCTTGCACCAATCAGAAAGCTTGCCCAGAAAGGTATCATTGCGAAAGGGTTGGTTAATGAGTTTGACGGATCTGTGGAAGTTCTGGACGATATGAACGACCATTGGTGCTCCCACAATCACAAACAGGAACGTAATTTGTTGGTGAAGAGACTTATGAGGCTTGGCTCAGCTAATGGTGTTAGAATCACTATTCTTTCAGGAGACGTTCATTTAGCTGCAATTGGACGTTTTCGATCTAAGCTTCATTTTAATCACTTCTTTAATCGTGATAAGTACAAGGATATCAACAAAAAGATTACTGATTTTCCTGAAAAGGACCCTAGACTTATGTTCAATATTATCTCGTCTGCTATTGTCAATGCACCACCACCAAACGCAATGGCAATGATGTTACACAAAAGATCAGGCATTCATCATTTCGACTGGGGAACAGATGAAGATATGGTTCCTATTTTTCAGTTGGATGTTGATGGAGAGACTAGAGATAACAAAGAGTTTCTCAACAGACGTAACTGGGCTGATATAATCCCTGTATCTAATGCGACATACAGTTTTGAGGCAGGTGAAATGCGACTTCCAGGTCCCATCGATGCCAGCTTTGATCCAGATAGTGCTGACCTTAGGGAAGAACGTGATTTGAGCTATAAGGTCACTCAGAATGCATTGATCACCAGAATTCATGTTGAACGTAAACCCTCAGATGTTCAGAGTACTACCCAGGATTATGAACTCATTGTTCCCGAACTAATAGGTGAATACAACTTAGAGGACATAGGGGTAAAAAAGAAGTAGATTAATTGACAGTATATGACATCAGTGGAGCATTCAATGTATTGCACAAAACAATGTAGAGGTGAGCTTTTATCAAATGTTTAATAAATCTATATGTCAATCTCTTTAATATGTGACAAAAACGCACGTTACCCGGATTGACATAGAGCCCGGTTTCGGGTATGTTTTTTCTTTCTAGTAAAATAGTAAATGGCTTATTGGTAAAGACTTATCGCATTAGGTGTCCCGCAGGTCAGAGGATGACGTCGCTTGACCAAACAATCGACCCAATTAGTGCGCCTGGCTATGATCCGATAGGAGACCTTGAAAAGTTGCTAAGCGAGGACGGAAGTCTCGATAATTTAGCCAGCTATCTGAGTTTCACAAATGAATATAAACTGGAGTTAGATAGACAGATTGTGGAGAACCAGGCTGAATATGAGCAATATTTACAAACTGAGGACAAATTTGACATCAAATCAGCACAAAAAGATCTTGAGAATATACTGAATGAGATCAACGAGGAAAAAAAACTGGGACTGAATACTCAAAATGTTATCAGAGAAATGACTTCTTCCATCAAGAAACTTGATGAAGCAAAAAAGAATCTGGTTTTGAGTATGACGGTTTTGAAAAGAATGCAAATGCTTGTCAATGGGTACAATCAGTTGAAAGCGGTTGTTTCAGCAAAGAGATATACACAAGTTGTTGGTCTACTTGAAGCTGTAGGAGAATTAGTTGAACACTTCCAGTCTTACAAGAGCATTAACAAAATTGCAGAGTTAACGACAGATATGCACTCTTTGAAGATTCAGCTGGCAGATAAGATATTTCAAGACTTTGAAATGACCTTTAACAATCAGGATCCACTCAGTGAAGCTGAGCTAAGAAGTGCTTGTCAGGTATTGGATATTCTGGGACAAACCTATCATGCTAGATTGATGAACTGGTTTTGCAACCAAGAGTTGAAAGAAATTAAAACCATATTCTCTAGTACCGACGAAGCTGGCTCGTTGGAAAATCTTAATAGAAGATTCATTTTTTTCAAAAAAGTGCTGAAGAATTACGAATCCACGTATACCCTATACTTCCCATCCACCTGGAATGTTGAGGAGGAATTGACCAGAAGATTCACAGATCATACCCAGCAAAGTATTCAAAATGTGCTATCAAAATCTGGGAAATCCACTGATGTTGATACACTGCTCAACGCTCTACAACAGACATTGGACTTCGAAAAGTACCTGAATAATCACTTTCGTTATATTACACAATTACAGCAGAAAAATACGAAATCTGACAATGACGCAGGAAGCGATTACACAGAACCGAACACGAAATTCACACACTCAATTGCTCGTGCGTTTGAACCATATCTGAACCTCTGGGTTGATGGACAGAATACATTTTTGAACAATAAATTTCTAGAGTTCTTATCACAACCAAAGCTTCCAGAAGATCACCAAGATGGTTCAGCACATGTCATACCATCTTCTGCAGACTTATTCAGATCTTATCGTCATCTATTAACGCAATGTTCCAATCTATCAACAGGTGCTCCACTAAAGGACCTTTCAAAATTGTTTTCCAAGTGGTCCATCGAGTACTGTAACAAAGTTCTGAAACCTACACTCCCTAATGAGATAACCAATGATGAAGGCATACTATATGTCACGTTGGTTCTCAATACAGCAGATTACTGTTCAACCACAATCTCTCAGCTGGAGGAGAAATTGATCGAGATAATAGATGAACCATATAAGAAATCAATCAGTCTTGAGAAGGCAAAAGAGTCTTGCCTAAAGCTCATAAATTTGTCAATCAACTTGTTAATTGCAAAAATCAGTAAAGAAGATGAACTTGCATGGAGAGAAATGGCTAATACTAACTGGGCACATGTTGAAGATGTTGGGGATCAAAGCCGATATGTGATGACATTGAAAGAGATTTTGATTTCCAATTTCAAAGAGACCTTACCAAAAATCTCAAGAGACCTTTACGTCAGAAGTCTTTGTGATAAAATAGTTGAGCTAATCACGAATCAGTTTCTAGCCACAATCATCAAAATCAAACCAATACCTGTCATCGCAGCAGAACAAATGCTATTAGATCTATCTGTTCTGAAAAGCATTTTTATGAAGTTACCGACATTTGTATCTTCTACTGAGACTGTGACGGTTTCATCTCAGTACAAGAAACACGTCGATAAATTGGTACATAAGTTGGAGATAATATTAAAATTACTATTGACTCAAGATGCACCACAAGAGGGACTTGTATCCAATTATTTTTTCCTTATTGGGGATAAGTCTGTTGATAACTTCGTGAAGATTCTGAAACTGAAAGGAATAAGTAACTCAAACCGACAATCAAAACTCATTGAGCTGTTCAAAGTCCATTTGAAGCAGCATGAAGGATTAGTTGACAATTCTCCAATATTGTCAAAACTGAATATTGATTCCAACCCGCAGACCGCATTATCAATCTCATCATCACCAAGTACAATTTTATCAGGAATAAGGTCACCATCGATTGACGGACCGAACTCACCAAGATTTGAAAATTTATTAAAGAAAGACAATATTGAAAAGGGATTGAAGGAACTGGCAATCAACAGTGAAGTAGGAGTCAATAAATTGGGTGAGAATTTTCACAAGTTTGGTCGTTTTTTCAATAGAAACAACAACAACAACAGCAATAATGAGTGATCAATGACTAGTTCTCTGCCCTTAGTTGTGACGTTTTCACAACTTACATTGTCAAGATTCGAACGAGTTATCCAAATGGGCATTGTGCCATCATGCAGGCGCTTCAACCTTTATAGGAGGTGATTTCTTCTATTCCTCATTCACTATGGTCAGCACATAATCAGTCGTAGAATCCCCAAAGTTCAGTACGTCTTCATTTTTCAGCTCAACGTATCTAGATGGAGGCACTTCTGCACCATTAAGAAATGTTCCATTACTAGATTCCAGATCAATAATGTAAAGACTAAATATACCTGTTAGTATTTGTAAACAATAGAAAAAGAGAAATGTAGTGATAACTTACCGTATCTCCTTGAGATTGGTTCCTGGCTTTTTCCTAAACTGCAAAACAGCATGCTGTTTCGAGCATGTTTCATCGTCTGTCTTGATATCCACAACTTTCTCATCCCTTCCAATTAGATAATGGCTTTTAGTTAGATGGTATGTCTTCGGTATTTTGGCGCTCTGTTTGAAAGCCATAAAATGGTAAGTCTGTGTGTTTGGTGGGGCTAAACTATCTGATGGCTCTGTATATTTGAGAGCAACTCCATCAACGTTATTTGATTCTTTCGCTAGAAGACCCGATGGCTTGAAGTTGGGCTTCTCCTTTACCAGTATTTTTTGATCTTCAGTGCGTTCCCTTTGTAATCTATTTTTAGATCTGCTACGATACTCATTGTCATATGGTCTGTAAGCATAATCTCTATGACGGTCATCGGTTGCCCTGTGCCTATCCCGACTGCTCATTATACCATCCACCCGTCTCTCACACTACGAAAGCTCATGTGCTACTAGAAATTCTTCCAGATTTAATCTTTATTTTCATTATGGTAAGCGCAACATTTAAACAAATTTTTTTTATTTATGCGATGAGCATAAAATCAAACTAATTGAATTGTAAGTCAGAGATAGCCAGAGGTAGATCGTTATTTCCAAAGGAGTGAGAATAAGTAACTATGGCGAAGAAACATAGACTCACAACTAAACAGCGTAAAGAACTTCGTCAAAAAGAGAAGGAGGTTCTTCAAGAACTAGAGCAAAGGGTTGAGGAGTATGATCCTAAACAGTCCAAAGCTAAACAGTTCAAAGACCTACCCTTATCTTCGAATATGATAAAAGGCCTTCAAGATGCTAATTTTGTCTCTTTAACCGATATTCAAAGAGAGTCTATCCCTTTTTCGCTGAAAGGTGATGATGTTTTGGCTGCTGCCAAAACTGGATCAGGAAAGACTTTGGCATTTTTAGTACCAGTCCTTGAAAAGTTACACAGAGCGAAGTGGACTGAATATGATGGATTGGGGGCACTCATAATTTCACCTACAAGGGAGCTTGCAATGCAGATATATGACGTCCTGGTAAAAATTGGTAAGCACTTCCAGCTATCTGCTGGTTTGGTTATTGGAGGTAAAGATGTGAAATTCGAGATGGAAAGAATTGCAAAGATCAATATTTTGATTGGTACACCTGGCAGATTACTACAACATATGGATCAAGCCATCGGTCTGGATATGAACAATATGCAAGTACTGGTGCTGGATGAAGCTGACAGAATCTTGGATATGGGTTTCAAAAAGACGCTGGATGATATTATCTCTAACATCCCCCCAGAGAGACAAACACTATTGTTTTCAGCGACACAATCCAAATCAGTTTCCGATCTTGCAAGGCTTTCATTAACAAATCCTAAGTATATAGGTGTGCAAGACATCGAAGAATCGATAGCTACACCAGAAAGTTTATCCCAATCATACATTACCATTCCTCTGGATGAGAAACTGGACACTTTATACAGTTTCATAAAAACGCATTTGAAAGCCAAAACGTTGGTATTTTTTTCGTCTTCGAAACAGGTACATTTTGTGTATGAGACTTTCAGAAAGCTTCAGCCTGGTGTTTCATTAATGAAACTTCATGGGAGACAGAAGCAAACAGCTAGAACTGAAACAGTCTACAAATTTTCGAAAGCACAGCATGTTTGTTTGTTTGCTACAGATGTTGTTGCGAGAGGTCTTGATTTTCCTTCTATTGACTGGGTTGTTCAGGTTGACGCTCCAGAAGATGCCGACACATACATTCATAGAGTCGGTAGAGCAGCAAGATTTGGTAAAATTGGTAAATCGTTACTGATGCTGACACCTAGTGAAGAAGAGGGTTTCTTGAAAAGATTGTCATCAAAGAGAATTGAAATCAAACAGTTGAATGTCAAGCAGTCGAAGAAGAAATCTATCAAGTCACAACTACAGGCTTTATGTTTCAAAGATCCAGAATTGAAGTATTTGGGTCAAAAAGCATTCATATCTTATGTAAAGTCTATCTATATACAGAAGGATAAAGAGGTGTTCAAGCCTGATTCAATGGAAACTGAAGCATTTGCCAAATCGTTAGGGCTTCCGGGTGCACCAAACATCAAGATCAAAGGTATCAAACAGAACAATGAATTGAAGAATGCCTCAAGACAACTCCTTGCTCTATCCAAAGCTAATGAAGATGGGGAAATTACTACAGACGAGAAAAAGGTCCGCACAAAGTACGACAGAATGTTTGAACGTAAAAATCAAGATGTCTTATCTGAGCATTATTTGAGTATCACCAATAATCTCAAAAAAGATGAGGATGATGAAGATGAAGATGAGTTTATTTCCATCAAACGTACCGATCATGATCTAAATGATGGGGAAGCACTAGAGCTGCAAGCACCAACCTCCAAAAGAGCAGCTAAAAAAGCTCTTTCCAAAAAACAGTCCCTCTCAACCAAGGGAAATCCAACTAAACTTGTGTTCGATGACGAAGGTAATCCTCATCAATTGTATGAATTCGAAGATGAAGAAGATTTCCGTAAAGCAGGTGATGTTTTCAAACAGAAAGATGAATTCATAAGCAAAGAAAGCGAAACCATGAAGCAACGAGATGTCGAGGATAAGTCACTCGCAAAACAGAAGAAACAAGAAAAGAAGAGAAAGAGACTAGAAGCTGAGAAAAGAGCATTGAGGGGTGACGACTATTCTTCCGATGAAGAACAGGGTGTATATGTCGATGCTGAACCATTAGACACTGATTTCGCAAACAAAATACTTAAAGAACTGGACGGCACTACTAGCGAGCATCAGAAAGAAATCGAAGAAAATGATGAGGAACCGGCGTCGAAGAAGGCCAAATGGTTCCAAAACGATAAGGTTGGTGGAAAGCAAACTGTTACAAATGATATAGTTGAAATGGAAGCACCAGAAACCATTGAAGACTTGGAAGCCTTGACTGCTAGACTGTTAGATCAATAAGGAATTCTTCAACATCTTTAATCACTAAGTAGTTGCTTACGGATGCTCTCATCTCTATATGCGCCTTAGTTAGTATGTTAAGTCAAATTTGTAGTTTTCTTTGTTTAGTATCGTTATGGACCACATAGTGATAAATTGTTCGAAACTTTCACACACAAATAGAAGAGAGACGAACTTATATGTGAGCCAGATACGAGCAGTTGAGAGGCAAATGAGTGATATCATGAACACAGAGCTGAGAGACCTCCCAAAAGGACCTTCTTCACATCAGAGGACGAGCACTGTGCCTGGAGGAAGTACGGGAACAGCAGCAGTAACAGCTCCAACATCAACACCACCTATAACGCCAACTTCCAATTCATCATCGAAGCCAGAATCAGATAGCACAATTATAACGTCAACTATCCAACTGGCAAGACCCTATTTAACGAGACAGCAAGTCAAGTACTGTCATAGCCGTACTATTGCAAACGCTAGTGTATATATACAGCGAAGAAATCAGATATTTCAATTCTTGCTGAAGATTTGTGTTTCTTTGAAATTTCCAATGAGGTGTCTGGAAAGTGCGATGATTGAGTATCAGAGGTATTATCTTTACAATGAATTTGATACAAATACGTACTACGATACAGCAATCACTGCACTTTTTATCACCTCCAAAAACGAAGATACAATCAAAAAACTGAGAGATATAATTCTGATAGCGAATCAAATCAGAGGAATCGCAATGAAAACAGAACTGCTCGAGTCTTATAGGAAAAAGATCTTGAGACTGGAGTTCAAACTGTTAGAGACAGTCTCTTTTGATTTCAGAAATTATCATGTTGAAGAGTATCTTGTCAAAATAGCGAAACATTTGCAGATACCAAAAGATATTGCGCTGTTGGCTTGGATTATCGCCACAGATTCATTTCAGATAGATATAGCATTGAAAATACCGGCTCACAGCATTGCAATAAGCTGCTTGATTGTTGCCTCTAAGCTGAAAAAGTACGATCTGAGAATAAAGTTGGATCAATACCATACCAACAATGTGTCGTTGAATGAGGCTGTAATCGATCTATTAGATTTATACATTCACCACTTTAACTTCACAACATTGATTGGATTTCACCCTGATTATAAGGATGAGTTTTTGAATATCAAACTGTTCTATGCTCATGCAAGAGGCTTCAAAGACCAAGATATTGCTATATTAGAGAAAGATGAGTATTTCAAGGAACGTAATTTCAATAACGGTGAAAGAAGATACATGCTGGGAAATCAAAAGAAGAGATTGTATAATGAGATTTAGTTAACACTTGATAAATCCTTATACATGTTTTTACGTAGCGGATCAACTTTAGCGAGGATAACGAGGGATTGTTCGATCTCTTGATGTAATTGCTCATCCCTCGTGACTTTGGAGATTAGTTTTGCTATATGAACTATTGTCTTTAAGCACCAGGTGTTATCAAGACCGTCATTATCATCTTTCTCTAATTCGTTTAGATCTTTTACAACCTGTAATTGATCTTTCAATATCTGTAAAAAGATTTCCCTGTCGATCGACTTGCTAAATAGCTCAGTAGACAACAACCACTTCAGATATACCCAGAAGGACTGATCATCAGGATCAGTATACATTGCGTTCTGTAGCATTTTCAGTTCGCTTTTAAAAAACTGTAGCTTGTCTTGAAACTCTTTAGTTGGCTTCAACTCGAATAATATAGGTAGTAACTTGGTTCTATTGTGCCATGCTGAAAAGTTTGAAAAGTCCTTTCTGATCATTTGTGTGGTATATTCAAACTCTGGAAGTGCCATTGAAGAACCAGTTTTTGTTTCAATTCTGTCTATAACGAACCTTCTATAATGCCAGCCATGGAAGTTTCTTGGGTCTGCCATCAACAATTTCTCCACAATTTTCAGCTCTGAGTTCCAATCTGCCTCAGTGGGGTGATTGTCCAAAAGCCAGACTCTATGGTTCCACAGCCAGTACACTTTTGGGTACTCTTTTAGCTTCACCAAAGTGAACATGAGATCGTCCTCAAAAATCTTGATTAAAGTATCGAGGGTAGAGCTGCTTTGGTAATAGTTTTGCATGATATCACGTCTGTAATTCCATACTGTGTAAAACTCTGGATTGAAACTCAGCAACTGAGTAGTTTGATTGAAGGTTGCATCATCATAGATTAATTTTTTCTTTTTATCCAAAATTGTAGAAGTTAAAGCTCTGTAGTGGCTGATCTGACCTGCCTCTTTTTCTGCTCTACGAGCTTGTGCTTCTTCTGTAAGATGGAATCGCTTCACGTTATGCTTTCAAGTTTGTTAGGATAGATACATTGAGAATGAAAGTGCATGGCTCACTTACCACCATCTCTTTCTATATACGCACCGAGATATGCGCTTTCCTCTCCTACAGCACTCTTTATACTATAATGGTGATGAACACAATTCAATACAAAATTGAAAAACAAAAATAACTACACAATAACAAAATATAATTCATATCAAAACAAGCCATAAGGTCAACTGTCTGCGGAAAAGACAATGTCAGAAGACGCACCCACACGCTCGAACTTATCTCTTCGTGGATCTTCGAAGACAGTGGCAGAGTTCTTTGAATATTCGATTAATTCAATTCTTTATCAGCGAGGAATATATCCTCCAGATGACTTCACAATGGTGAAGAAGTACGGTCTCAACCTGCTTGTGACATGTGATGACGAAATAAAGGCATACATCAGAAAATTCATTCAGCAGCTCAACAAGTGGGTTGTCAGTGACAAGATTTCACGCCTGGTCCTTGTAATAATTTCAAAAGATACGGGAGAAGTAGCAGAAAGATGGCAGTTTGATATACAAGTGTATGACGAAACATCGAGACACAAGGTGACTAACGAAGAATTGTTGAAAAGAGGAAACATAGAAAGAAGCCAGGAAGATACGCAGAAGGAAATACAGGCGATCATCAGGCAAATAACAGCCAGCGTCACATTCCTACCAGCACTTGAAACAGGTGATTATACATTCAACGTGTTGGTATATGCAGATGCTGATATGAGAGTTCCCAGTGAATGGACAGATTCAGATCCAAAAGAGATATCAAATGCTGAGAAAGTAAAGTTCAGAAGCTTTAGCACGAATAGCCATAAGGTTGATACATTGGTAAGTTATAGATACTCTACAGAATAGAGGCCGTACGGCATATATACCAATGAAGCTATTTATATTCTTTCTTCATAAATAAAATGGCAACTATATCACTAAGTAGAAAAGCTGGGATGTGGTCAACTCAACTATATAATACTATTCACAATTTCTAATGAATCATGATTTTTCTCTTTATATTAATTCCGATGGATTTTTAGTGTATGCAAGGTATCATCTATCTTTCTTTTGTTTTCTCGTAACTGAAAATCACAATTCATCATGGTCAAAGTAGTCTTCGTCATCTTCATCATCATCAGCACCATCAGCACCATCAGCACCACCAGCAGCACCGTATAGTTTCTGAGTGATTGGATGAGCTATTTTTGACAATGCCTCGTACTTTTCTTCGAAATCTTCTTTAGTGGCAGTGTCTTGGTTGTCGTCCAACCATTCCAAAACATCATCAACAGCTTCAATCAAGGTTTCTTTGTCCTCATCGCTAATTTGAGCTCCAAGAGCTTCTTCGTCTTTAGCTTGAATCTTCAAAGTATGGGCATATTGTTCCAACGAGTTTTTGGCTTCAATCTTCTCTTTCAATTCTTTATCTTGTTGAGCGTATTTGGCTGCGTCTTCAACCATTCTGTCAATCTCTTCTTGAGATAATCTACCACGATCGTTTTTGATAGTGATGGACTCAGACTTACCGGTACCTTTATCAGCGGCAGAAACGGTGATTAAACCATTGGCGTCTAAAGCAAAGGTAACTTCGATCTGAGGAACACCTCTTGGGGCAGGTGGAATGTTGGTCAATTCAAACTTACCCAATAAGTTGTTATCTTTAGCCATAGCTCTTTCACCTTCATAGACTTTGATTAAAACTGTTGGTTGATTGTCAACAGCAGTAGAGAAAATCTGCGATTTTTTAGTAGGAATTGCAGTGTTTCTTTTGATTAAAGTGGTCATGACACCACCATTAGTTTCAATACCAAGTGTTAATGGGTTGACATCCAACAAGACAATATCTTCGACACCTTCTTCACCAGACAAGACACCAGCCTGAACAGCTGCACCAAAAGCAACAGCTTCATCTGGGTTGATAGATTTAGAGACTTTTTTACCGTCAAAGAATGTTTCTAATAATTCTTGAACTTTTGGAATTCTAGTAGAACCACCAACCAAGACAACATCATCAATATCAGATTTCTTAACTCCAGCATCTTTCAAGACCTGTTCGACCGGTTTCAATGTTTTCTTGAATAAATCCATGTTGATCTCTTCAAATTTGGCTCTGGTTAAAGTTTCTGAGAAATCAATACCATCAACAAATGAGTCAATCTCAATTCTGGTAGAAATTTGGGAAGACAATGTTCTCTTGGCTTTTTCAACTTCTCTCTTCAATTTAGAGATAGCTTTGTTGTTATCAGAGACATCTATGTTGTGTTTCTTCTTGAAAACTTTAACCAAGTGACGAACAATTTTGAAATCAAAATCTTCACCACCTAAATGGGTATCACCAGATGTGGCCAAAACCTCGAAAACACCTTGTTCGATAGTCAATAATGAAACATCAAAAGTACCACCACCCAAATCATAAACAATGATTTGACTTTCGTCACGTTCAGTTTTATCCAAACCATAAGCGATAGCTGCGGCGGTTGGTTCATTGACAATTCTCAAAACGTTCAAGCCAGCAATTGCACCGGCATCCTTAGTAGCCTGTTTTTGAGCATCGTTGAAATAGGCAGGAACGGTGACAACTGCATTGGTGACTTTCTTACCCAGATAGTCTTCAGCAATTGCCTTCATCTTACCCAAAATCATACCAGAAATTTCTTCTGGAGTGAACACTTTTTCTTCACCTTTCACAGTGACTTCCACAGCTGGTTGGCCGTTTCTGTTGACAACCTTGAATGGGAAGTGTTTTATGTCTCTTTGAACGGTCTTGTCATTATATTTCAAACCGATCAATCTCTTGATGTCGAAGATGGTGTTCTTTGGGTTGGCGGCTGCTTGATTTTTAGCAGCATCACCAACTAATCTCTCGTCGTCCGTAAATGCAACATAGGATGGTGTAATTCTGTTACCTTGTTCATTAGCAAGGATTTCTGTCTTACCGTTTTTCATCACTGCGACACAGGAATATGTGGTACCTAAATCGATACCGATCACGGTACCATAACTCTCTCCAGTAACATCTTCATCAGCTCTTGCAACGGCAAATCCCCCAGTTGAGTGTGAGTACAAAGGCCCAATAACGAGTAGCAGAGCATAGAATAACAAAGCTGCTGGCAAAAAGAAGTGTTGGTTCTTCATTTTTTGTTTTCTTTGGCCAAAATTTGGGTGTTTGTGTATCTACTTGATAATGAAAAGAATTCCATCTTATTTATATTTTCTTTCCACTTACAAAGAACACGCTGGCGCGTTTTGGTCCAGGTGCCAGGTGGCGACAGGAAAGTTGTATTCCGAGGTCTTTCGCGAACATTCTGGAAAAAATTTGAAGTAAACCGCGAAAATCGGTTTAGTCAGACAGGTGTTACGGCCACCGGAGAGGTACTAATGGTAGCGATGAGACAGATCCGGTAATGATGATGCCTATAACAATGGATGGTGACTTCGTCAGGGAAATAGACAGGAGTTTCAAATGAATGGCAGTGAATTGAGGGAACACATCAAGTTCATGAAATGCACACTTCGTCTTGCTAACTATGCGCTGGCGACGGGTGAGGTTCCAGTTGCCTGTGTGTTTGTGTATAATGGACATATCATCAGCCATGGAATGAATAACACCAATGATTCCTTGTCTGGAATAAACCACGCAGAATTCCGGGGAATCAACAGAATACTGCAAAAAGTGAAGGAGTGCGAACAGGCTATGTCATCTTTGGAACGGCCTGAGGATATATTCAAGGAGATTGATCTTTATGTGACAGTTGAACCATGTGTCATGTGTGGTAGTGCTTTGAAGCAGATTGGGATAAGAAACGTATATTTTGGGTGCGCAAATGACAGGTTTGGCGGAAATGGAAGTGTGCTACATGTGAACAATGACCGCACGTCTCAGAAGAACAGCTACATTGCGTATCCTGGGCTGCTGAGGAAAGAGGCCATAACGTTACTGAGAGCGTTTTATACTCGGGAGAACACTAAGGCCCCAGCACCAAGAGATAAAAAAAATAGAACTCTCAACACAGAAACATTCCCAGAGCTGGTATGGAGCAATTACATTACGAAGGAACAATTTGTAGATCTTTATGGCGTTGAACATTTGGACTCCTATCTGAAAAATTGTGATGTGTTTCCAGAGATTGATCAGTCGGCTATTGACGAAGATAACATCGAAATTGAAGATATACTGCGTTACTCTGATTCCGCATTAGTTTACAACCCAAAGAGAAGACGCTTGATATGAATGTCATATATGGCTGTTGTCAGTATAAACCTCAGGTGCCCATCAAAAAAATTTAAAAATCATGAAAATCCATCAAAAAAAGGAAGCAAATTAGTTGTCTTTTATTCTTTGGAAAGGTCCTTCTCGATCTTACTCCATTTCTCAATCATGTCTTTATAGAATTTAATATTAGAATCAGCTAGATCTCCCAGGGTAGCTTTCAACTCGATAGTTTTGATATTTTCGAAGTACTGAACTTCATTGAGTGTCTGTTTTTCAAATCTTTCGAATATTTTACGTGCAGTTTCAACTTCTTTCGTTAAACTGTCAATCTTGGTTTCAAGCTTAGTAATCTTTTGCTTTCTCGCCACGTCATGATTGACACCTGTTAGTTCTTCGAATTTATTTGTGAAAAAATTGGTACCACCACCCGATAACAATGTGTTTTTGTCATTGATTGATCGATTCAAATATTCCGTTAAAGCTTCATAATCAATTTGTTTTTGATCCTTCAGTTTTAGAAGATTCTTAACAGATGCAACATAATGTTCTAAATCTTTCAAAGAAATAATATAGTCATTGTCCAAGAAGTTCTTCAGAGATTGGAATCCAATACTCAGGGAGTTTAAGCAATCACTGAATTTCAAGAAGGGCAACTCCAAGTCTGGCTCCAAGTCTGCTAATTTCTTCATTTGTAAACTGAAATCGAAGTAATCCTGTTCTAAATCCCCATACCTCTTCAAAACCTTGGTGAAAATTCTATCAATCTTATTAATGTTTTCATCTAGTTTATCAGCACGTTCCTTGATTTCCAAAAACTCCTGGCTTTGTACACTAGTTGTCTTGAATGCGTTGATGAATACATCCGAGATCCCCTCAGTTGCAACATTGACATCAGTAATTGACCCCTTCATTTTGATGCTTGCTCTATATGTATTCCAATCGTGACTTTCCAAGAACATGTGGTACACTTTAGCCTTCTTCAACACAGGATGGTACGAGATCCTTTGAAGAAATCTAGTCAATGATGAAGCTCTTTTCAAAGTAAATTCAGGACCGAATCTATCACCCTTCAGATACTCCAGACGCTGTTTATCTGGCAGAGGAGGAACAGCACAGGCAGGAAAATCATTCAACAACACATTGAAAAGAAAATAGAAGTCCGAAAAACGACGTCTCACAACAAAACTCGAGCTTTGAAATACTGGATTGTTAGACTGTGTCTCAATGAGATAAGAAATGTATGCATTTTGACCGTCACTTTCTTTCTGAGGTTGTTTCACGACTGAACGAATATAAAGCGAATCGTGTTTGATTTTCTGTGAGGTTGGCGATTCCGGTGTTACAATTGGTGTATTTTCTTCGGTTATAGGCGTGTGCTCCTCCTGAATCTTCAAATCAGCAGTCGTTTGTGTTAACTGTTGAGTGTCTTCATCTTCAAAGATTGCGCCAACATTTGAATCTAGCACATCTCTTGGTTCATCATCGATTGGCTCATCGGTGAACTCGGAATTACTCATTTCAGGAATATTTTGTCTACTAGCTAATTTAGTTTCCCGTTATACCACTACCGAGAGCAGGTACTAGCTGTTCAGTTGATGATAATGCGTTAAAACCAATATCTCCATCTTTTTTTCTGTTCTGTTAACTGACTAAAATATTGGTTTGGGCAGAAATTAGATGAATCAAATATGTATATAGAATATTTACTTGTTTATATTTTGAGAATTATATGTTTGTCATGATTCATTTCCATATGAAAGATGCTGTAGATGACCCAGTCCCATTCAATGATCATACCTTTTGTATCTTTCGTTTCTTGTAGCAAGTGAGTGGTCTTTTCAATGAAACCCTTTTCGCTTCCCAGAAAAATTATGCCAATGGACTCATTTGATGACTTTTTAAGCGATTTCAAGTTCTTGAGGTCTTTCAAAGTCTTGAAAACATGAACGTTTTCTGCCCCATGAGACTTCAGAATTTTGGTGATAGTAGGGACACCACCAGGGACTTTAGAACTAATATTGAACGTGAGGCCACTGAACAACTTTTTATCGGAATCATATTTGTTTCGACATCTTTTCAATAACGTATCGAGAGGGACATCTGTTAACTCTTCGACAGATGTTTTGTTCAATATGTCCAAAGAGTAATCGGTTATCTTTGGTAGATTTGAGAGATCACTAGGTGATGTCTTGAAACGTTCTAGGACATCTTTAAGGAAGATCGGTGATATAACATGTTCAAGTCTGTAACTCAGTCCAATCAGGAACTTTTCGGTTCTCAGAAATTTGGAGGATATAATTGCGTTAATCTCACCCTTCAATTCCTTGTTTATGCGGATTCCAAGATTTGCTAAGATAGAGATTTCGCTTCTAGAAAACGGTATCTCCCAACCTGTAACAATAGCGTTTATGGCATACGTGGTGGATTGGACCTTCTGTTTCTTTGCATTAGTTGCTTTAGATTTGGAATTATCATCTATCACTTCAAGAGCATCCTCATGAAGGGTTTTGGATTTTTTAGATTCCTTCTGGAGCTTTAATGTTTCTCGTTGTTTTTTCATCTCCTGAATCTCATCAGGTAGCAATGGAATATTCTTAGATTTCTGCTGTTTCTGAAAGTAGTTCAATTGTTCAATATCTTCGTGAAGTTTCGCAGCAGCTTTATCTTTCGCTTTACGACCACTTGTTGGACGTAGTGGTGTGTCAACAATATCCTTCCATTGTTTAAACGGTGTTTCAACCTGTGACGTTGCCGTATCCTTGACCTGGGTCATCCCGTTTAGGCTCTTTTCATCTGGTTGATGTTCTTCATCTGAAGGACTTAGCGTTGATTGGGCCAAAAGTTTGTTGGAATTGGTGGCATTCCTCTCATCCGTAGTACTTTTCGCTGCCTGTTGGTTAGCTGGTAGAGTTTCTGGAGTTTCATTATCCTCGAATTCGGTCTCTTGTTTCATCAATTCTCCGTTCTCTTCTTCAGAGTCTTCTACTATATTTGTAGTACCTTCATTATTATCATTGTCATAAAACTGCTTCAAAACTTCCATATCTAAAACTGCCTCTCCAATTAAGTTTTCTGGAGAAAGAACAAGAGGATACTGTGTATATCTTGGAAGATTTGACAGTTGTAATTTCCACTTTTGATAAGATTCTTCTAGCCATAGATGGTTCACAACTTTAACGTTCCACTTTAGAGCATATGTGTACTTCTTTCCCTTCGATGTAGCAGCAATCAGATGAGTATTCTTCTGTGTGAGTGAAGGTGTAAATCTCGCGCCCAGAGCCTCTACTAGTTTCATGATATAGTATCTAGCATCACCAGAGTAATTTGTTGAAGATATCACTAAATTGCTCATACCAGGTAACCCCTCTCGAACATAGGGGTAATGAAGTAGCTTCTCATACGGTGATATCCACTTTTGGTACTGAAGCATCCAGAAAATCCAGTTGATATTGCCCACATAATAACCATTTCGAGAGGCGGTAACGTACTCCTCACCTTCACGATATTTGCCAATATAGTGGTCAGCCTCTTCAAGTTTGGTTTTCACTAATCCACCGGAAAGGCCAATCACAATCGATAATAAATCATGAAGTCTACCACTCAGCTTCAAATCTGAACCAAGGAAAAATCTCTTCCTCTTCAAAAAATCCTGGTAGGCTGTCGTTCCAAGATTACTCTTTCCTATCACATCCAGCTCCTTTAGCTTGGCAAGCTGATCATCCACAGACATCTCCGGCTGCAATAGATATGGCGATTCGTCCAGCTTTCTCCGTGTTATCAAACAGTCATCTATCCAATGTGGCAATACAATCTTTATATCAAAGTCTTCAATAGAATTGACTGCAATACAACAATCCTCATCTAGATCCATGGAGATTAAATGTGTCACAAATCTATTCAGAGTTTCAGAGTAGCAACCACCAAGGGCTCTCACAGCGCAGTGTATTACCACTTTATCTGGTTCAGGCAGTCCACCAACGCATATATGAACTTTACTTAACACATTGCTAGGATCAGGTGAAAAGGGCCTGATACCAGGCTGACTTCCCTTCTCCACAGTCTTGAATACAAAATCTGAGTTGACAACTGGTATCAAGTTCTCCTGCGTAAATTTATAAAGCCTGAAATGGATTGTATTGGATACAACATGCGTGTATTCTGACGTTGTGAAGGATTCTTCACTGATGATATCATGAATCGACTTGAGATCATAGGTTGCATTATTTTCCACAAGCAGCGACTCTACTTGGCTTAGGAGCTCATCGTCCAATTCAGGAGAGCTGAGAAGTAAAATCTTGAGATTCTCGAACAACTGTCTAGTCATTTTACTTTGAAACCTTGAGGGCAGCTCTACTGAAGTGGAAATACACTTTCGTGTTCGTGATGTCTTGTACTAATGACGCGAAAAAAAAAAGATATAAAGTATTAGAAAAATTAACACAGTTACATATGTAAAGGAACTGAAAGACGGAAAAGACCATATATACAAACAATTCAGTCATTGAGCTACCCCTGAGTCAGAACCATCTGTAGTGGTAATCAGATCATCAATTTTTTCTTTTTCTGGTTCTATTTTATCTAAATTTCTGCTATTTCTTTTACTCAAACTCTCACTTGGTCGCTTCAGTGTACCTGGTGATAACAAGTTTGTCTTCACGCTTAGGGTTGCAGAGCTACTTCTGGATCTGGATGATTTAGGAGAGTTGACAGGTGACGTACCCGAGGGTGATAGCATTGGTGACTTCGTTTTGAAAGGCTTTAGTGAAGACTTTACACTAGATAACCGATCGTTTGATACTGAGAGAGGTTGTTGTTGAGTCAGGGAAGCTAGCTCAGATTCCTGTCTTTTGTGGGTTTTGTAAGCTCGAATGGACTCTTCTGCCCTTTTAATCTTTTCAACATGTGACTTCTCCAAAGACTCGAGCTCTTGACGGAGCAACCTCTGATAGTTTTCATTGAACAGGTCAGTGATGAGTGGTTTTAAGGTAAGTGAGTCTGTGATATTTGAATGGTTGAATTTTGAAGCAGATGGACGCAACAGGAAGTGGACAAACGGAATCGAGGTCAATTTGGATAGGGTTTCGGCTGGCGATGGGATATTATTTTGGAGATGAGTTATCAAAAAAAGCAAAGTGGCTAAGTTTTGTCTTGGAATGGATCCAATTGTATGAATTTTCGCATCATCTGGTTCATTGTCTTGATAAGATTTGAGTAGAGAATCATAAATTGTGAAAGAAAGTAAACTGTCAGGCAGTTCCAGTAAGAAGTATTTGAAAATATTGACAATTTCATTCATTTCATATCTTTTGAACATGAAATCAACAATGCTTTTGATCTTATCAGTTTTTGGTTGATTTGATGCAGATAGTAAGAATATATGATTCATTAATTCTTTCTTGACATTATGTGCTGAGCTGATATCCAGTTCAGCTGTCCAGCAATCAGTGATACCAGGCTCTCCATCCAACCTAGAAATTAGATAATAAATGAAAACAGGTATCGATCTAGCTTCGGGGGAGGCGTTTGATTCATCGACCTGCAAATTCACTATGTCTGTTTCAAACACTTCCACTGATTCATTTCTATGGCTATAGTCAGTAAATCTTGTTTGTGAAACCGGCCAATACCAACCACTATTGTTTAACGAAATTATCTTCATTGATTCGTAATCAATACATTTGGAGTCGAATTCTTGAATGAAAGTCTGTAGCTTTTCTAACTGAACAACAATAAGCTTCTGCTGTTCTAATAGATGAGAATTGAACAACTTATGTAGCCTATGTAACAATGAAATTCTATTTTTATCAAAAACTTCGGCTCTCTTGGTGAAATTTATAATCTTTGACTCCAGAGCTGATTTGAAATCAATGGATTCACTCAGTAGCTTGAAGTATGTTGACCTATACTGATCTACTTCTTCTTTGAGTACATTTACATCTTTTTGTGATGAAAATTTACTCTTTAGGCCTGACCACATTTGAGAGGTCGAAACATGAGTAGACGGTAACAGACTGAAGTTTCGGATGTCATCTAGCCCAATCATCTCCTTCTCTTTTTCTTCGTTGAAACGAGATGCATATCTCGCCAGATCTGTGAATTCATAGCTATATCCAGGCTCCGATACAAATAAATTTAGCGACAGTTTATTCCAATTGTTCATGAGACCAAGGTTTATCAAGTCTTGACCAAATTTCTCAACCTTACTTGTGGTATCTTCTTTAGGAAACACCTGTTTCACCCAACAAGAGAAGTCTTCGCTCCTGAAATATTCATTATTTATTCCCGGAATCGAAATCATTCGTCTCTTCATAGGAATTTCTGCCATCATTGAGGAAAGAATATTACTCAGTACTTCGGCAGTCTCGATAGAGATGTCACCAACCTTAAGGGGAAACTCGAACGCCGGATCTTCACAAATATTTGACAATTGTTCGTCAGATACAGTATCCAGTAGTCTTGGTGATTCTGTAGCTCTTTCACTCACACCTGGAGAGACCTGGTTGTCAAAAGTTTGGTCTGATGCAATGAGATCCTCCATTGAAACTGATTTAGCTTCGAACTTAGCCTTCATCAAGCTCATTCTGGTCAGTGACTTTTTGTAATCCTTCAAGCTTGAGTTCAATTCCTTCTTCGTCTCAGCATGAAAAATTTTATAGTCATCAATAAAGTCTTTCAGTACAATGATGACATTACTTTCAATTTTAGAGAGAGCAGTCTGTTGGACCAAAGACTGCTCTTTACCAAAAATAGACAACTTTTCAGTCAGTTCATTAATTGTCTTCAGTTCTTCGTCACTTCCCGTAATTTCTGTCAGAAACTTCTTGAAACTTCCAGAAATATCCCTATCTGACTGTGAACTATGATACTTTTTTTGAGTCAATGACATTTGATTCAATTTACTACTTTGTAGGTCAATGATCTCAATCTGACTTTCAAAGTACTCTAGCGAAGACTGCGCTTGTCTCTGGCCCGATTCGATGCTCACAACTAGAGAATCAATGCCACTAGCATAATCATTCGACCAGTATACATCCGGAAACCCTACCATTGTCAAAGCAGACCGTTGGATAACAAGACCAACGAGAATGTTTCAGATAGTTATTATGTGTTAAAAAAGCACGGTTATGATCTATGTATTAGTTTGTTGCCCCCGCCAGTGAAGGCGGGACATCAAGTCAGGTGACAGAACTACAGGAAGGGACTAGTTGAGAAGTAAGTGAAAAGAGTGCTGACACTCAATATGTATATACAGTACTGTCAACCGATGGCGGGACTATCCTATATGATTCTGTGATGGTTTGGGTCCATTTCGTATCCAAAAGTACGCGAAATTGAATAAACCACGTCTCGGATGTTACCCACAACTACTTTGGCTAAACCCTGGTTTCTTTTGTGCTTTCCATTACGGTCATCGAAAGTGTTAGGGTTCAATTCATTAGACATGGAAGGTAGAACATTCTCAGACGCACTTAGCGATACGAAAAGCGCAAATGGAATGAACCAAATGCATATTCCAAAGAAAGAAGAAACCTCAGCAAAAGTAGCAATCTTTGGTGCTTGATAATTAGGATCCAATCTGAACTGTGGAGGTGGGATCTTAGGTTGACTAAAGTGTTGAAACCAGAGATAATGGTTCATTACAACCAGAACACAGCTTGAAATAAATATAGGTCCCTTCAAGTCAATAAATGGAAATTTGTTCAAGTTTTGATAATAGATGAAGTAAGTAAAAATAGAGAACAGGGTGAGAAGGAAGGGAAAGCCATCAAAGATCAAAAGAAGTAAGTGAATAGCGACTATGGTGTAAATGCTCCGCTTGAGAAATCTTTTTGTTGGAACTGTATGTTCCTCAATCAGTTCACTAACATAGTAAAGGCCTGCTGCAATGGCAAGGGTAAGAAAGATGAACCCAAGCACAATCCCAACATATGACAGCAAATGCAATAGCATACTTGAACAATGTTTCTTTGAGGTCGCTTATACGAAATGGAGCCACGAAACTCGGTTTCAACAGAGATAATATACTAAAGTAAAACAAGAAAACAGAGGTTCCACTTACAGTGACAAATCGTATTTTTCGTTATTGTTTTTATTGCTCATAACCTGGAATATTTTTATTGTATGTAGAGACTACTACTTATTATAGTCAAGAGTTCAACTTCAACTTGTTGTACGTGTTCTCTAAGGTTTGGTGTGCATTATGCCTCATGTGAAAAGTGGCAGTCAGCTCCTCAGTCGGTTAGGCTGTTTCGCACGTGGTTTTCATGAAACAAATGCAGTTGCATCAAAAGTCGATATGATTGAAATGATGAGGTCTTCCATCGCTGCAGTAGAAGCTAAGAAGAAGGAAAGTATACAGAAAGCTGAGGCTAAAAGGAAAAAAGCAGACAGAAAAGTTTTAGATAGTGTTTCTGCGATAAAGAAACCGAAACTCACTGCTGAGTATTTGAATAATAAGTACAGAAGTCAATTCAAAGAGCCACTGAAGCATGGTCATTTAGCAGAGATCAATGGTTTCTTCAATAACACGGAAGTGAGACTGGAATGGACAACGGCTAAGTTTTTAGATATCCCTGGAGAAAGGGAGCGTGCTGAGCTAGAAAAATCTTTGGAGAAGAAAACCGATGATGATTTGGAAATCGATAGTGACGATAATCAAGGGACAACAAAATCAAAAGTAAACGTTCCTAAAAGTATAGGCCTACCGGAAATTGTATTTCTAGGAAAGGCTAATGTTGGGAAGTCTACCCTGCTGAATTCACTTCTCACAGAATCTTCATTAAGCAAAGCGAGGGAATTTGCTTTTGCATCTAAAAGAGCAGGATTCACACTGACTATGAATTGTTTCAATATAGGAAATAGGTTCAGACTTATAGATACACCAGGGTATGGGATCAGAGGAACACCACAACAGGGAAAACAGGTAATGGAATATCTCCATAGACGTAAGGAATTGCGTAGAGTTTATATGTTGGTATCGGCTGCTGAGGGATTTAGTGGGGAGGATTACACTATAATCAACTTTTTAACAGAATGCGGTGTTCCATTCGAGATAGTTTTCACCAAAGTCGATAGGTTAAAAAGTGCCAAAGTTGTTGACCGAATTTTGGACGAGTCAGGTATGCTATCATTACCAAGTGAGCCAGATTTGATATTCACAAACTCTGAAACAAACAAGAGATACCCTAAAAGACAAGGACTGAACGAACTGAGAAGCTCCATCTTCGAAGCGTGTGGCTTGAAGCCGGGCATTCATCCTCTCAAGTTGATCAAAAAATAAAACTAATAGTTCAGTGTACAAAGATCGAACAATAAAAAGATATATAAAATTATTATAGTATACAGAAATCAAGAAACATCAGAAAGTGTTTTTCCATGCAACCATGAATGAAGGACATGAGACAGAGATAATAATCGTAACTAGTAATTGTTTCAAAATCTACCTCCTCTACCTCCTCTAGATCCACCTCTTCCACCGAAACCACCACGAGATCCACCTCTGCCTCCAAATCCACCTCTGGAACCACCAAATCCACCACGAGAACCACCTCTAGCACCTCCAAATCCACCACGGGAACCACCTCTAGCACCTCCGAATCCACCACGAGCCCCACCCCTAGCAGCACCTTTTGGACCTTTCTTCTTTTGTTTTGGACCTTGGACTTTAGGTTTTGGCAAAAATCTTTCAATAGGTAGCAGTTTATCTGGAGCAATAAAAAACTTATCGCCATCCTTGAAGCTAGTGGCTTGCACACCTTCAGATGGTTTAACAGTGAAGAAAACTTCGTTCAAAGGACCCAAGATTTCATCAACTTTACCCACTTGAGTTTTGTTCTCCAAATATATTGGGGCATTGAAATATGGGATCTTAGTATTCAGAGAGCGACAGAAGATATCTCCTTCAACTGCATGCACGAAGGAACCCATTTCCAGAACTTGATCTGGAGGTCCCTGTGGTGCTGATGGTCGTCCAAAACCACCTCTACCTCCACCTCTGGAGAACCCACCTCTGCTACCTCCACGACTACCAAATCCGCCTCTGTTACCACCTCTGTTCATTTTGAATATATGTTAAGGTGTGATCTTTGAATACGAAACTGTTTAACGGAGCAGTCTCAATATAGATTCAGCTAAATTTATACAAAGTCTATACCTCTTCTCCGTCTATATAATTTTTCAGAGTGAAAAAAAAAATTTTATGGCGATGAGAAAAGAGTTCCGATACTAGTCACATGACGTCATGTGGCTGACTTCCCGGAAATATTTTTTTTTCTACATTCCTATATACATTATGATAGTACAAAGAATGTTGATCAACAATCAACTTACCTTAGGCTAGCTTATGGCATTTGAGTTAAACTCAAAGTTGCTAATGTCCGAACTTGACTTACAGATTAAAGAAATATTTGAAACATGCGGAAAAAAGCCCCACCTACAGTCATTGGAGCAGCTGTTGAAGATCAAAAATAAATATCAAAGTTTGAGTGGAACGAAACTCCAGCAATTTCCAGAATTTTTCAAGGAGAAGGTATGGTCTAAGTTCAATGCGAAATCAAGTGATATTCTAGTTATTCAAATAGCGGTGGTTGTTACTTTGAGTAGCGGCAATGGATCACTTCTACGGTTCAATGATACAGAAGTATTGCAAAGCTTTATAATAAGGTTAATTCAAATAATGCAGAAGTCATCCACTCAGATGAATATCAAAACCCTTATATTGGAAACTATAACTTGTTTCATATACAACATTAATGACAAAGTTACCAGAACCGTTCTACGACCAATGTTCTCAATCTTGTGCTGGATGGATAATAACCCTTTCTCAGTTCTGGAAACTTCAGTAATTGAAACTTTCCATTTGAAGGAACAATTCTCGAATGAGATGGAACAGTTCAGTAGGCTCACCGGTAAATCCAAAGTTATCAGAAAGATGCTTGCTTCTTTTGTTCCTACTGTAATAAAAACATTCATAGAGGAGAGCTCTACAAGTCCGGAGCATATTTCTTACCTTGCACAGTTGCTGGATCTTCTTAGCAGTATACTGTCTCAGCTACCTTCGAGGCGATTCTTGAAGATTTTGATTGATAGAAAACATCTTCTCATATATGCTAAACGTAAGGATATTGGAGATCCAAGGTATAGAGACTCTTTGAGTGCATTCGAATACTTTTTTAAGTATCCTATTAATGAATTTTCTGGTGAAACCATATCTGAAGATCAATTGCGGAGACATCATTCCGACAGAATAGCAAAGTTTCAGGTCGTGCTATCCAGTAAGTTTGGATCTATGCTTGATCAGTTTCTCTATGGGTCATCTTTGATCTTCAGCAGTTCGGACAATATAAGAAAGGAATTGAAAAAAGTTGAGCAATCAGTGATAATAAGGTTACTTTCTGAGTTGGGAATTAATGACTGTGATGAACCTGCACTGACCGTTGATCTGATTGTTGATTATCTCACAAGACTTCGTAGCGCAACGGAATTATGCCTTTCATTCTCCTCAGTTCCCAAGCTGTCTGACTTAGTATCATCTTTAAATCCTTCACCAATCGCTATAGCTAGACAGTATTTGTCTGTTGAGGATACGTTAATACGAAACTACCTGAAATATAGAAACTACTGGTTCCAGCAGATCAATATCCATTTTGAGAAAAGCTTGAAGAGATTTGAACTGAAGAAAAATAACACAAAATTGCAAGGCTCAAGCAAATATGGGCTGAAAATAAAACATTTAGAATTATCAAAGAGACCAGAACCTTTATCACGTAACTCTTGCTATCAAAAATCCTTTTACTTAGATGTGAAAATTGAACTGGGAAACATGTCTGGAAGTGATACAAAAGAATGGAATGACCTCTCTTGCTCTGATACTCTATTCCTCGTAAATCTTGGTCTCAGGGACCAAAATGCTCCCACGAACTTGCAAAAACTTGGTTTGAGGGAGTTCATCACTGGATCAGTTGTTGAGATGATGAATCAAGATTACACTACTAAGACGAGTATGAGAAGCAGAAATATCATCATAAAAATCAGAGTTGACGGCCTTACAAATATTAACAATGATTTAGATGAGTTCAATCTTATAATAAGACCGCCAAATACCTTGAAAGTCGACTACCCAATACTTCTATCTATGCAGCAGTTAATGAAGTCCAATCTAAACGAGACACCATCATGGTTAGTTGATAGTATATTAGGTTATGGCAATCCAAAGGTAGTGAGCTCAATGAATCTCGCCGAAGTTGAAAAACTGCTACTACCTAGCGATTTTGAAGTTTCCATGGAATTACTTGTTGATGCGATACCCGAAATGAAGAGTGATGATAATTCAAAGCCTAGATTGAAGAAGCAAAAGACGTCTCAACAACAATATGCAAACAAAGCAGTTACAGAAACCTCCTTGAAAGGGTTGTCTTTTGATTCGAACGGAAAAGAAAGTACCGAGCCCTTTAGGCCCACAGAGCAGCAGCTTCGTGCCATAATTCAATCCAATAATAAGGGCATTAACATCATTAACGGTTCAAAAGGTTCAGGTAAAAAAATCCTTGCCTCACAAATTGTGAAAACCATTATTCTAAATCACCCAGGAAGCAGGGTCATGGTTATCGCTAAAAATCATGAAGCTTTACATGATATATTCAGGAACTTCAAAATATCAGAGATTTGTGTCAATTTAGAGGATGACGATAGGATTAGAACAACGTTGAGCTATCTCGAAAAGAAACTTTTAAAGTGTTTCGAGAAGGCTAATGAATATGCGCAATTATTGAGTGCTGACGGTTTCAGCGTAGATGATGAAAATTCGGCACAATTCTTTCATAGAAATCATATCGAAACTAAGTGGAACGAGTTCCTCAGGGTGCCGAACAATGGGTCTAAATTATGTGACATTGTGAAACAGTATCCCTTTAAGGAATTGGAAGGTTACAATGAGATAGAAAGTCAAATTCAAGACTGTACTAGTACCTCAACCTTAATCAAAATGTTGACTGAACATTATTTGAGTTTCAGTCAAACGTTTTGGGATATTTCGCAACTCTCAAGATTGTCTTCGATGCCTGCTATAGAAGACAAACTCAGATTTCTTTTGCTGTCGATGACGAAGGTTATTGGTGTCACAACTTCGGCATTGGCGAGAAAAACAAAACCTATATTTCAAGATTATGAAAGTGTGCTACTCGTCGAAGCATCTCTATGTGACAATTATGAAACCTTGTTTTCTGTGCTTTCTAGAAAAAACTTAACCAGATTCACACTTATTGGCGATCTGTCTAATGAGCGTCCAGATATCTTACCTTTGTCTCTTGCAGAAAAGCTGAGTGCCAATGGAGTGGAGACGGTAACATTGGATCGTATATACGGTAAGAGGAAAGAAATTGTTCAGCTGTATGACCCAAATTCAATTGCCATTAGCGATATAAGGACACCTAATGCAGGTGTTTTAAGGTCTACTCAAGCTATTCAGATTAAAGGCTCTGAAATAACTAATGTCCCTGGTCAACCACAAAATCTTGAAGAAGCGGAATTTGCAGTCAATTTTTATAAGTTTCTATTGGCTAGAGGATATACAGGTGCCCAAATTACTATCTTGACTTCATCTGAAGCTCAGAAGATTCTACTGAAAGAAGTTTCTGTGGACCTATTGGGAAATCAAAGTGCCTCTATCTTTACAATATCAGAATTTCATCAGAATTCTGATCTTGTCATCTGTTCGTTTGTTTGGTGTAACGAATGTCATCTCAACTTGAGAGACTTGATGAAAGCAGTTTCTTCTTCAAACCTTGGTTTCTACGCTTTATGTTCACCAAATATGACAAGTGTCCTCAGGAATGTGTCTCAAAACTTCCTATCGATGATAGATGATGGGGTAAAGTTACAGATTTTACCTGGTGAGACTCTAGAGAATATTGAGAGAAACTCAAGGCACCCACTAACGTCTGTCAACATAGATACTTCGGATGATTTTTCCAAATATTCCTTAGTCTGATTATCAGCAATAGTTACATTAGCGTATATCACGTCGTTTGTACAAGTATAGATTAATGAGATGATATTTGTTAGTGAAGTACATTGTCACATATGTTTATACACATGTCCATGATTTCCGGTTATATCTTATGTAATCAAAGTCGGAATCTAATTAATTTTCCATTTTTTTTTTCTTTTCAGTGAAAAATCGACCATAACATTCTTAGAACGTTAAGTCAACGACAGTATCATAATTATGTTCGCCGCAGGTCTGCTTACTAGAGTGCTCAGTCCCTTTCAGACGGTGAGTACTCGCTCGTTTAGCTCCTCGGTAGCTGCTTGCAGCAAAAAATCTATTTTAAAAATCAAGGCTAAAGAACGTAAAGAGATCAACCAGCTCAGACAAAGATACATCAGTGAAAAGAACTCCAATGTTGACCCGGTCTTAGGGCTTCCACAGAATCCGTTTTTAACCAGATTGGAAGCAGAGGTGAACGAACCGACTGTTTTGGGTAGATTCTACGAACCTGATCAAGTCGACAGATTGTTATACGGCGCCAGAGAGGCTTCAATCAAAGACAAATATGCATCAGAACTAGTGAATGAATCTTCAAAAAACCAGAGGGAAGCAGTTTATAGAATTTTGAACTTAAAGAACAGAAGTGAGTCGGAGAAGTTGGCTTTAAAAATAAAGCTGGCTAGGGAAGAATTTCAAAGGTTTGAGGGAGACACTGGGTCAAGTGAAGTTCAAGCTGCGATCTCCACTGTGAGAATCCATGAACTGTACAATCACTGTAAAGAGAACAAAAAAGACTTTCAAAACACCAGACTATTAAGAATGTTAGTTCAGAAGAGACAGAGAATATTAAGATACTTGAAGAGGGACAATCCAGAAAGATACTACTGGGCCATCAATAAATTAGGATTGACTGATCATATTGTCCACATGGAATTCAACATGGATAGAAGATACATGCAAAAATTCAAGATGTACGGTGACAGAATCTTGGTCAAAGAATCCAAGACTGTGATGGAGGAAGAACGTAGAGCAAGACGTAAAGAAAAGAAGATTTTGAAGAACAAATCCGTCAAAGAACTAAGAGCTATGAAAAGAGCTCTAGAAAGCACAGCTGCTTAGATTCCTTTCGACTTATACAGCAACATAACAACCTTGTATATATTACATGTCACAAAATTTCGATAACGTTATAGTTTACTTACTACCTATGGTGTAACACAAACAAAACCATTCATAAAAGTTCATTAACACAATATATCCAAAATCAACCTAAAAATTCCTTTATTGGCCCACCAACATGTTTCAAATCCAAGAGAAAAGTATCATGACCAAACATACTAATTTCCTCTCCAAGTTCAACATGTTTTATATTATCACCGTCACCATTGTGATATCTAATATTCGCCTGCCTCAATCTTTTGGCAATTTCCTCTTGTTGCCAATGCGGAAACAAAATATCAGATTTCACTCCAATTACCAAGACATCTTTATCTGCGACAGGTCTTAAACCTATTACTAAATCTTCATCGGATTCTTCTGGTGTAATTGTACGTCTTTGAATTGGTTCATCAGGTTGAGGAATGACAGGACAAACCTCGTTAGGACTAATACGACGAAACCCTTCATTTTCAACAATGGTTCTAGCCTTTTCTCTTTTGATCGAAGCAGCTGATCTGTTTTTAGCGCCAAGATCAAACAAATCCATAGCTTTTGAGATGTATAATAATGAGTTTGGATCATATTCCAAAGAGAATTTGTTGCCTTGATGACTCAAGTATGTCTCTACGAGAAAGTCAGGACATAGCGCAGGTGATTCGTCAGGTTTAGCACGCTCTCTCCCGAATCTAATTTCCCATTCAGGACCTGATCGATAAGTAACTGTTGCAATTTCCCTTGATAATTTCATTCCCACATGGGGTGGAACTCCATCGTAATAGAACCCTCTTTTCCAGTTTGGATCTGACATCAACACTTGTCTCTGAGTGTAGCGCATAGCAATGGAGTATGGATGTGATCTTGCACAGCTTGAAATTGTGACAACTTTTCCTACCCTATCAGGAAACTCTTGTGCGTACGCCAAAGATTGCATACCGCCCATTGAAGATCCAACACTTGCATACAACTTGCTGACGCCAAACTCTTCACGGATCAATCTTTCTTGAGCTCTGACCATGTCGTTCAATGATAAGATTGGAAAGGTGGTAGCATAACGCTCTCCTGTGAATGGATCTAATGAGGAAGGTCCTGTTGATCCATAACACCCTCCGATGACATTTGTACAGATGATGAAATACTTATCAGTGTCTAGTGGAGCACCTGGCCCAATGAACTTTTCCCACCAACCTGGTTTGGTGTTTTCAGGTTGTGATTTGGCGTGAGATGAAGCAGATAGACCTGTATGCAATAAAATGACGTTGGATCTATCCTCATTTAGCTCACCCCAATGTTCATATGCAATTTCGTAAGCTGGCAGAGCATCGCCATAGTCCAAAAATAATGGTTCCGAGCTTCTAAAAATCTTGAATCCTGATTGCACCCTAGCATACACAGGTTCAGGGAGTTCATTGGTTTTCACAGAAGAATCCAACAAATCTGTCTTTTTGTCCAGTTGATCCAAACATGGAAATCTGAGCCCAGCTGGCGGAGGTACATGCGAAGAGGATGACGAAGAAGATGATGGGGGTAGAGGTGCTGCAGTAGAAGATTTAGACACTGGTGGCAGTGGCGAATGTGTTAATCTGTCAGACCCAGAGGTGGAAGAAACACTGGAAGCGACTCTTTTCACCTTTGAGGTAGCAATACCTCTGGTATAATTTGTAAAAAGTTTCGAAACCTGCGATGATCTTGTCAGCATCAGAACACTCGTAATAGACAGTACAATTTATTTCCAACAACACCACAAAAACAAATGTCTTCTGGTCAGTCGACAACCACAGAGATACTATCAATCAGCAGCAATAAAAGACTGGTATACTACAAAATTGCACATTACAAATTCAACTTCTTTCTTCATATACATTGAGACATATACTATCAAGTCACGTGAGATGATGCCAAAACTTTCAGCTCTACCCGAAACAGGCAATGTTCCAGAAACGTGTGTTTCCAAAGTTTTTGGTATGCTGTTCGCATTTATCGGAGGATTCTATTCAGTCACGTGATCGAAAACTGTGAGTACACTATCTGATGACTAGAATCTGCTCCAACGACGTGTCCAAAGAAGTAGATAGGCACTGAGGCGAGGCGTGCAGTGAGACTTGAAGTGATGGTATTGAGACTTTTAGATACAGTGGAAGTTTTGAATGATGTGGTGTGTCGAAACGGAGAGGTGACATATTTTATTTATCCAGTAATCTTACTGTTTGGATCTGTCATGTCTGTCACGATGCCACCAGAACTGTTCCGTAATCTGAAAACGCTTTATCTGCTCAACGATAACAACATCTGGAACAGGATGTTAGCTGACAAGGGAGATATTCTATTCACCGGTCTGTATATTCTAATGATGGCCAATACCATGCTTGAGCTGACAGTTGTGAACAAAGACCATTTGTTACAAGATTTGGAACATGCCCAGAGAGAGGAAACACTACAAGACGAAACAAACACTAGCCAAAGTATATTAAAAGCATTAACAGGATATCTACTGAGATACTTCTCTATCCAGCTCATTCTCATTGCGCTGTTAATATTCCGAGGATATGTAAGGCGATGGACGAGTTTCGATGAGGGCACCGGCTTCAAAATATCAGGGCACTTCACGTTTCTAACTACAGTTGGACTTTGTACGCTTCTAGAGTTCAACCACTCTCTTAGCGATAGCTGTGTACTATCAGTTGTGAGGAAGAGACCTCTCAAGTACAAGGTTAAAGTGATTTTTTTCTTTTATGCCATAACTCTGTTTCTTTGTCTGGTTAGCGTCTTGGCCTGGATGGTAAGTCTACTGATTACTGCAGTATTTTATCACACAATTTTGGAAAAATTAGTTGGATTGGTTTTCGGTGTGATTCCTCCATCAGTTACATACTTTGTTCTGGTGCCAAAAGTATCTTTCATAGGTCATTAACATCTTATGTAACAAATGTATGTAATGAATAATGTTATTTTCAGTTTCTAATAATAAACCAAAAGAAATTTATCTCATTGAAACGCTTGATCCAATATTTCTGTACTTAAACGAGAAGGAAAAGCAAAGTGTTTCAGTTCCAGTGTCCTTAGAAGCTGAAGTGATCCTGGATTACTATGTCTGATCTATTAATAAGCAAACTTTTGAGTTCCAAGCAATTTTACAAACTGTACCCTTCAGTTCTGATTTTGGGTTCAATTATATCCTATTTATTCGTCGATATCTCCAAGGAGCCAAGTGTTTACAACAATTGGTATATTATCTCATCCAACAACATAATCAATCAGATATTTGCATACAATGGTAATTTGATATTCACAGTACTATTGATTGGCCTGTTCATTGCCAAATGTTTTCATCTTGTAGAGAGAAGACAAAAAATCGATCAACACGAGTCGCTGATATCTTTCTTCAAAAAGTTAAGAGAACCATTTCTTGATCAATTCACTCATTTTTTGATCGTTATCACAGTGAAAATAGTAGCATTACATTTCATATTTCATTTCATTGATCTTATATTCATCAAGACAGGAGGAAGTTGTGTTGTCTCTGAAAGTATCGCTAATGCACTAGGAGCCACAGCAAAATCAAAGGAGCAGTGCAATAAATATAATGGTACTTGGGTTCATTTGACACATTCATACTGCTCTTTGATTCCTTCCCAGATAAGCAACGTTATACATTCCGCAGAAGTCTGTAGAGAGTATGGTAAATGGCAGGGTGGATTTGATGTTAGTGGTCACTTTTGCTTTTTGGTTACTCTAAGTTTGATCATCTTTAACGAACTGGTATTGTTTCATGAAGACATAGAAAACAAGCTAGATCTCAATGATGAGCAGATTTACGACTGGTCAAGCCTAAATATGATAAATGTTTGGAAGTGGTTCAGTCTTTTGACACTATGCATATGGTCGATGATTTTGATGATCACCACTCTATTCTATCACAGTTTTAGTGAAAAGTTACTGGGTTTGATTTTGGGATATGTCACACCTGTGGTGCTCTATGAATTCCTCCCTTCGGTGTTATCAGGATAGAAACACATCTAGAAATTTTTCAATCTAACGATGACTTATCTGATATGCTGTAAATGACATCTCGTAGACGATCTTGGAATGTTCGAATATCACCTTTCAGTGCGCTGTTTATTCTCGCTTTCTCTGTTTCCGTGAACCCTCTTTCAATAAAGCAAGACTCAACAGCCTCTAGACTCAAATTAATCACTACCGGAGTGACGATCTGATTCGGAATTTTGAGATCAAATTTTAATGTCTCAACAGGAATGTCTTTCTCAAAATTCTTGATATTTTTGGCAAAGTCAATCCTCAACTTATCCATAATTTGATGTTTCAATGCAACTTTATTCAAAATGTCCCTGATCTCACTACCAAGTTCAAAAACTTTGTCCATATCACTCAAATTATCATATCTCAGTTCTGCTATCTTACGAACTTGAACAAAATTGGGTATTGTGTGCTTGTATATATTCCATTTCAGATTCTTGGAATTTTTCTGTAATATCAAATAGTGAGGAGCTTCAAAGAAAAGATCGGAAGCATTGAAGATCTCTATCCTCATACCAAGAAGTTCTGGTGCATCAGCTTTACTGTTGGGCTTCTTTACAGGGAATGCTGTTATTCCAAACATTCGATATATGTTCTCTGATAAAACATCATCTGACTTCTTCAAGCTGAAGAACGTATCATCTTTCGATCTGGATTCAGCTACTTGCCCTTCATTCGCAGTATTGTGATGTGAATTGCTTCCAAAAGAGAAATACTTTGATATTGATTTATCAAAGTATTCATGAGACACAGGATTGGGTATCACTACCTCTTCTTCATCGGTTTTTCTCTTCTTGTTTTGAGTTTGTAAATCTTGAAAGGGCTTTGCTTTAGCATCACGTCTCCTTTGAAGCTCAAAAAGTGACTTGAGCTGTTCAATCGATGAGTTCAATGGGTCTCGTTTTCGTGCTTTTTCTATCTCTTTTAAAAGATCTGCTTTTTTCTTCTGTAACTGTGCAACTTATCTCTCATTAGTATTAACTCTCGCTCAAAATTACGGATTAGCTTTGACTTACTTTCTAGCTCAAGTGATGCTGTATCCTGCTTCAAGTCATCCAAAGCAGGCATGTCTACGATAACAGAGAAGAGGTTCGTATCAACTCACTTTCATTTGTTTTGATTTCAATAGCGAAAAGTAAACAAAAGACTATGATGTGGTGTTTGGATGTCCATTCATCAATATGTGAACAAAACAATAGATGAGAAATTAGATCATCTCAAGTGCTCTAGCCATCTTCAACATGTATAAACTGGAAGCATACCTCACACTGAGTCTCGATCCTGGCGTTTCGATGAGATAAATTACTGCTCTGGCAACTTGTTCTGCCTTGATGGAGTAACCAACCAGAAACGAGACACTTGTTTCATAACACAAAGTTGCCAATATGTTTGATAATACTGTTGCTGTACTTTGCTGTTGGCCAAGAATATTTCTATCGCCAACTAAGGCACCAGGCTGTAAGATAAGAGTATGGTCAAACTCAAGGCCAATTATCTGCCGCTCAATCTGATATTTCAGGCGGAAATAGGGAAAAATCGTTCGAAGATAGATGTTATTGAAGCTGGAAACCAATACGTATGTGCTGACGTTTAGTTCCTGTTTTGCAACTTTTGCAATTGCCAATGCCAGGTCTCTGTCTACTGCTATTTGTCCGGCAAAAGACTTGGCCTCACCCCGAGTAGTCCCCATTGAATTGAAAATCACGTCATATTTAATTTTTTGAGACGATAGCAGATTGGGCCAGTTGAAAGAGTCTTCTTCCACAATCAGTTTAACCTTGTTGAGATGTTCGAACATCTTCGTGTTGCGCCTTGATAATACTGTAATTGAGTCAATGTATTTTGACTCTTGTGCCCCTTTGACAAATTGACTTCCTACTAGTCCGGTCCCTCCAAGAACTATACAACTTAAATTCATCTGTTCAAGAGAAGGTACTATTTGGTGCTCCTGCAATGATGACATTGGGAAAGATAGCTTTGTTTCTGGTTTGTAGCAAACTAAACCTTATATCGTCCTAACTTATCGTGTCTTAATTACAATCAAAGTTTTGTTTTGTGGTGAATCCACAAACGTTGTGCCAATGTTCTTTATAAACAGGATGAAATCTCAATATCACTTCATGAACTAACCACATTTGTGAATATTGCCATCTAAAAAGGATCTCGCCAAACTAGCTCAAAATATATATTGCTTCAATTATGGAACCATCTTCGCAGGCTCACTTTGAAACCAAGGAGAACAAGGAAACAGTCGACCCTCCCACGAAAGAGTTGAACGCTATTGAATCAGAGTCACTCATCTCTGTCAAACGAAATGTCAATATACAGTTAGAAGAAAGCATTGTGGTTTTTGGTGCTACAGGATTGGTGGGTTCCAGAATAGTCAAGGCTTTATCCAGAACAGTGCTGCCAACTCAAACTATATATGTATTCTCAAGAGACATATATATGCATAACCGTCCACAAGTAGTTGTGAAATATTGTGAAGCTGGTCTTTGGATTGAGGAACTACTGAAAATCCCCAATGTCACAACGGTTTATTGTGCATTGGGCCCTAATAGAATCCATAGATTTGTCAACTACACACCCTTCGATAGGTTTTATCAAGTCAACCACAACTTATTCCATCAAATAGCTGTTGCATCGAAGAATATGGGCGTACCAACTTTTGTCATGATTAGTGGATACGACTCAGGATACGTTATACCAAAGCTTTCCAATAGGAGATCAATAGTAAGAGCAGCTATTGAACGTGATATTAGAAACCTTGATTTCGAACGTTTGATAATTATTAGACCAGGTCCACTAGCTGGAATAAGGGAAAAAAGGGGTAGTTTGAAGATGTTTTCATTATGGAGTTGCCTTGAAGGGCTATTCTACATTGCTGAAACTCCCTTGATGTTCATTAATCCAATGACACCATTTTTAACGTTCAACTTTGGTACTAGTGTTGGTAAAGCCGCAGTTTCCACAGTTTGGCAACGGGATACTCTTCCTCCAATCACCACAATCGGACATTTTGGTGTTGTTAGAGGTGCTTATGAATTCAACAATCAGGTTTATGTTACAGCTTCAGAGAAGATCTCTGAAATGAGCAAAATCACAATTCCAGAGACATCTACACCTGAGGAAACTGAAAAGATACTGGAGAAATTTGGTAAGGATGTTAGTTACTTGTTCCAACTCGTTTTGGGTGAGAAGGTTAACGTTGACGGTAAAGCATTAGTTGAAGTTCTATAAATATTTAAGTCCTCTGTGAATGGAATCTTCACATTGAAAATAATCGGAAAAGTACACGTAGGTTCTTTCTATTGCCCTTCATTTCATTAAAAGGACACCCGAAGGTGTAATGCATTCTATGCGAGATATGTAAAGCTATTCACGGAAAAAAAAACAGAATATAGTTAGTAGTTATCATGATAACTGCAAAGAAACTTACCTTGTTGGAAATAATTCGTTAATTGGACACAGATAATGCAAGTTTTGTCATAGTAATTTTTATTGCTTCAGATGGACAACCAGTTGGACAACCAGTTGATCAATGTATCAGTATTTTGATGCCAATATTACAGGATATTTATTCTTTTCCAAAAATTGCAAGGCAGATGTGATTAACATTCTTGAGACTTCCTTCAAAATTCATTCAAATAGTAACTATAAAATAATAAAATCTAGGATAGTAACGGACGCAAAACGTAACACATTAACAAGGTAATTGCAAACATTCAACAGAACAGCACACAAAAAAACAATGTAAAACTGATAGAAACATCAAAAACGGTAAAGGTAAAACTTCATTGTCAAAATACAAACTTATCAAAGATAATGGACATTAAAATGTTCTTGGACAAGAACATCTGGGAAACACAGTCAAGATATTAAATAGTAAACATTTCTTAACGAACTTTTTAGTATCTACCTGGAGATCTGTCTCTATTGTAACCTCTGTCCCTGTCACCACCAAAGTCATCTCTTGATCTGTAACTGTCTCTACGATCGTCGAAGTCACGACGAGGAGGACGGTCATAGCCAAAGTCATCGCCACCGCGACCACCTCTAAATCCACCACGACCACCAAAGTCTCCTCTGTAGCCGCCTCTGAAACCACCACGGCCTCTGTAACCACCTCTACCACCAAAGTCATCACCACGACCGCCTCTGAAACCGCCACGGAAGTCGCCACGACCACCTCTGAAACCTCTGTCGAAACCGCCTCTGAAACCACCACGGCCACGTCTTGGACCTGATGCTCTTAATGGAGGAGGATTTGGATCTTTTTCAACTGTGATTGGGGTGCCTGAAATTTCTGCTCCATTCAACTCAGTGGCAGCTCTGTCAAGCTCATCTTCTGTGGCAACGTCAAGAACACCAGTACCGTCATTTTCTCTCAAGAAGACGTTGGCGTAAGTAGCTTGGATACCTCTGTCAGCAGCCAAGTCTTTCAACTGTTGCCAGTTGGTACCTTCTGGGATATTACTGATGAGCAATCTGTATCTCTTTGGTTGAATCTTGGCAAACTCCAATTCAATTTCACCATCCAAGAATGGCTTACGGTGTAACTGATCGATAGCTGCTTTTGCTCCATCTGGTTCAGCAAACTCAACAAACCCGTAACCTTGATTAAGAGAGATGGAGGCAACCTCACCAACTGGAGAGAAAAAGTCTCTCAACTCCTCTTCCTTTGCATCGAAAGGTAAAGGTCTGACAAAGAGTCTGACATCTGATAATTGCGGTTCAACTTCCATTTCTTTGGTGTTTAGTAACTTGTAAAGATAATAAATAAAGAAAAGGAAAATAAAAGGGAACTTTGTTTACATGTTTTATATTAAATGCTTTTTTTATTCCCTTTTCAGCAAATTTTCAGTGGCAATAAAAAAAATTTTCAGTAAATAGTGGTTACCCTGCTAGTTGGGGCACGTGATCTTAATGTTGTCTCAACCAACACAAGATGGAAAAGTCATAATACAACTGAAGCGATGAAGAAGACAAATATCAAAGGGGTTGTTTGAATCAAGTTGTTTGCTATAAGTCTAATATGTTCCGCTGTGCAGTCAGGTGGAAATCTGGCTTGGCAAGACGTCAAGCCTCCACCTATAACCAGGCTAAGGTATTGAGGAAATATGCCGTTGGATCAAATATTCATGGGTTTGAGATAACCAGAGTGCTACCTGTTCCTGAGATGTCTTTGACCGCCGTTGATCTCGTTCATCACAAAACAGGGTCTAATCACTTACATATTGATAGAGATGATGTCAATAATGTTTTCTCCGTTGGGTTCAAAACTAATCCCCCAGATAAAACAGGTGTTCCTCACATTTTGGAACATACTACATTGTGCGGATCATATAAGTATCCAGTCAGAGACCCCTTTTTCAAAATGCTGAACAGGTCACTTGCCAACTTTATGAATGCAATGACCGGACATGATTATACTTTTTTCCCCTTCTCCACAACAAACGTTAAAGACTTTCAGAACTTGAGATCTGTTTACTTGGACTCTGTATTCAATCCAAATCTTAAGGAAGAGGACTTCTATCAGGAGGGTTGGAGGTTAGAAAATACCATTACAGAAGATAAAAACTCGCCATTGATTTTCAAAGGTGTTGTTTATAATGAGATGAAAGGACAACTTTCCAACTCTTCGTACTTGTTCTGGATCAAGTTCCAAGAATCTATCTATCCAAGTTTGAATAATTCTGGTGGTGATCCAACCAAAATGACAAATTTATCATACGAAGATTTGCTTGATTTCCACTCAGAACATTATCATCCATCAAATGCCAAAACTTATACCTATGGATCCTTGGATCTGAACGAAACTCTGGAACACCTGAACAAAGAGTATGTCGTTTTCGGTAAAAGAAACGTGCAAAATGTCGTGAAACAACCTATCGAACTCAGTGAGTCCAAGGTTGTCACTATAAAAGGTCCAATTGACCCAATGGCACAACCTGATAAACAACTAAAGGCATCGATAACATGGAAAGTTGGTTCTCCAGAAGATGTATATGAATCATTTTGTTTGAGATTACTCTCCAGCTTGTTGACTAATGGACATTCTTCTCCGCTGTATCAATCATTGATTGAAAGTGGAATGGGTGATGATTTTACTGTCAACTCAGGAATGGAGTCACAGACTGCGGCAAACTTCTTCACTGTTGGGTTGCAAGGCCTTAGATCCTTAGATGAACTGGAGAAAGTTGTAAATGAGGTTTTAGTGAAACACGCTGAAATCGGTTTTGAGGATTCCAAAATTGAAGCCATCATTCAACAACTAGAAATCAGCAAAAAAGATCACAAAGCTGATTTTGGTTTGAGCTTGTTGTACAATTTACTACCGGGCTGGGTCAATCAGGTGGATACCTTCGATGTATTAGCTTGGGATGATATCATCTCTAAATTTCGTGAAGAGTACTCCAAAGGACAATTGTTTGAAAATCTCATCAAAAAATACTTTTTGGGTAAACCAACATTCAAGTTTGTCATGGAACCAAGCGAAACCTTTGAAGAGGAAGTTAAGAGTGAAGAGGCAAAGAGACTCAGGTCATTGACTGAGTTCTTAGATGAGTCTGATCGTGATGTTATCGTGGAACGTGGTTTGCATCTGGCAAAAAAGCAATCAGAAACTGAAGACTTAAGCTGCCTCCCAACCTTAAGAGTTAGTGATATACCAAGGGCTGGTGTGACCCATGTGGTTTCCTTCAGCGACACTTTCTCTGACTCGAACACCGTTCAGAGAAGAATCACGGATACTAACGGCTTGACGTACATGAGAGCTGCTCGCACAATGCATGTTCCATATGAACTTTATCCGTATTTGTCTCTTTTCAGTGATTGTTTGACAAACCTAGGTACCGAAAAACAGGGTATGGCCGAAATTGAAGATTTGATCAAGCTCAAAACAGGGGGTCTATCTTCTGCGATAAATGTTCACTCGTCACCGCTAGATTTGAAACCAAGAATAAGTTTCAACTTCGGAGGTGTAGCGCTAAATCAAAATGTTGAGAACATTTATGAAATTTGGAGTAATCTATTGTTGAATACAAATTTTCACAATAAGGAAAAGTTGGTGACTTTGATCAGATTGTTGTCTTCGAATAATATCGGAAGCTTGGCTGAAAGTGGACATATTCATGCTAGAAACCATGCTGGTGCGTCAATTTCTCAAACCAAGGCAATAAGTGAGTCGATCAGCGGTATTGAACAACTTCAATTTCTGAATAAACTATCAGCTTGGACCGAAGATGATAGTTTACTGGAGGAAAATGTTATAAAGCCATTACTTCAACTTCAGACTATATTAGTAAACTCCTCCGACTTAAAGTTTTCATTAATCTCAGATGAGGCGTCAATCATCGAAAACGAAAAGCATATCACCTCTTTGCTATCGAAACTTCCTTCATCAACTTTGGCCTCAGAAGCTTACAGAACTGTTGATTATCCGCTGAAATTATCTGACAAATCGATCATCAAACTACCATTCCAGGTTAGTTATGCTTCATCTGTCTACAAGGGAGTTCCATATACACATGAAGACGGCGCTAAACTTCAAGTGTTGTCGAGTTTATTGACTTACAAACATCTTCATAAGGAGATTCGTGAAAAGGGTGGTGCCTATGGTGGTGGTGCAACTTATAGTTCGCTAGATGGGTTGTTCAGTTTCTACTCTTACAGAGATCCAAACTCGTTGAAGAGCTTAGAAATCTTTGCCAATTCTGGAAAATTTGCTATGGAGAACGAATGGACTGAAACTGACCTACAGGAAGCTAAACTCACTATTTTTCAAAGCTTGGATGCACCACAGAGTGTGAGATCTGAGGGACAGACATTGTTCAAAGAAGGTATCACTGATGAGATGAGACAAACCAGAAGAGAACAATTACTTGATGTTGACATTCATGATGTTCAGGAGGCTGCAGAAAAATATCTGATTAATAAACAATCCAGCTCTACGATTGTTACCGATAAAGTTCCAGAAGATGGCTCTAACTGGTCACTCGTCGACTTGGCCGTGTAATAGTCGAAGTCTTTTATGTATATAACAGTATTTCTTGTGAATAGGAATTGAATTCATAGATTGTTCCAGTAGTGACTAAAAACAGTAAATTACCCAATGCAGAAGTTTTTGCAGTTGAAACGCGTCCAAAAAAAAATGGCTTTGAAAAAAGAACAATTGGCAAACAATTGAACACACATTAAGCACCTTTTCTTGAAAGTTGAGAAGAGTGATTACTTGAAGTTAGATACTCAATTATCATTTTTCATTTCTGCATCATGAGATCTACATCGTTCTTTCTTTTTCTCTTTACGCTGATTGTCTCTGTGAGATCATTGCGCTTTGAAGTTCCTGCACTTGACGCATCAAGGCCACCAGTCTGTGTGCGTGATTTTGTTACTGAAGGTCAACTTGTTGTTATCAACATAAAATCAACAGGCTCAGCGAATGATGGACAGAGCTTGAGCTTTTTCGTTCGTGACACAGTTGGTAATGAATACACAAGAAAGAAGAGCTTCTTCGGCGATGCTAGGGTTGCATTTACAGCACATGCTTCCGCTGCATTTGATATCTGTTTCCATAACGTCCTCGATATCCCAGGAAGAAAGTTGATGAGGGAGATTGACATTGATGTCGAATCAGGATCTGCTGCCAGAGACTGGAATTCAATCAAAGCAGCAGAGAAGTTGAAACCAGTGGAACTAGAGTTAAGAAAAGTTGAGGAATTGACTGAAGAGATTCTTACACAGTTAGAATATTTAAAGGCTAGAGAGGAAAGACTTAGGGACACCAATGAATCCACTAATAGAAGAGTCAGAAACTTTTCTATTTTGATCATTTTCATGTTGATTGGTCTAGGTACATGGCAGGTTGCTTACTTGCGTAACTACTTCAAATCCAAACATATCATCTAATCCGAATGAGGAAACAATGACTACTATATATATGTATACATGTACTGTTGATCAAGAAGTAAAAATACAAAAAGGACACAAAACACCAAGTGCACGAAAGGGTGGATCTAATCATTATCCACTTCCAGTTTGTTCAGTTTTCCAAGAATGTAGGCAAAATCAACAATTGACATGGACACTGACTTACCATCTGTAGCCAAAGCCATCATATCCAAAAGCAACGAGTTCGCGATTCCAACTTTAGCGTTTTCATTGATCTCTTGTAATTGAGAGAGATCAATTGACGTGGTCTGGTCTTTCACTTTCAGTTCTGAAAAAACCTGCTTCCACATTTCCTGAATCAGTTTTCTGTTATTTCTGAATAGCACTAGGTGATAAGAAACTATCATCATCTTCTCAAAATCGATTATGTTAGTCTCCTCAATCACAAGATTCTTATGATCCAACCGTCTGTTTCCCACAATAAATACACTGGGTATTTTTAGTTTTCTGTAATACTCGGGCAGATCATCCGTGTTCATATCATGTTCTATGGAGTATTCCGCTAAAGTTTCCAGTATCTCATCTTCAATATGACTGGGGAGTCTATCGGGTTTATTAAATTCATCAATAGTTCTTTTTGTTATATACTTCCTTTTTGATGGCTAAATTATGGTCAGTATATGCATACCAAAGACTGAGTAACTATCATAATTACCATTCCTAATGTACAGAAACAGAAAAGTCTTACTCACTTAAACACTTGGATAGAATCATTACTTGCCCTCCATGCTTCTTATGTTAGTGAAACATCAACACCTCGGAAGTATATGAGACGGGTAACGGCTAAATTTTCCGATACTCAAAACTCAAAATCAAATATATACCATAGTTGTTAAAACCAAAACAAAAGAGTATCAAACAGCGCTACAGAAGCAACCGGTTCGTATTATAGACGTTGACTGTTTAACTCCTGCAGACCTGAGAACGCTGCTACTTGTATCAAACATTCAGTCCAGGATGGATTCAAACGAATACGACAGGGAAGAGTCAAGACAAGAACAGCATGAATTGGAAGATGTCCAGAGAGAAGAGAGGGATGACGCTGAAGAGGAACTAGAAATCAAAAACGAAAGTGGGGAAATCGAAACTCCACTGACTGGTGCAGCTGATGGTGATGAAGATGAAAACGATGTTAATGGCGATGATGGCGATGAAGACGACGACGACGACGAAGATGCTGAAGATGATGAAGACGAGGATAGAGTTCAAAGTCGTAAAAGAGCCCGCCGTGATAGAAATCAGTTCTTGGATGTTGAGGCAGAAGTTTCTGATGATGAAGAGGATGATGAAGAAGACGAAGACGAACTAGCGAAGGAGGGTTTTATTGCTAACGACCAGGATAATGAAGTTGAAACAACAAGAAGAGATGATCGTTTGCATAGACAAGTCGATCGTACACATGAGAAAAGCACAGAGGAGGATGCACAGAAGTTAGCAGCTCAGTTCAAGGAAAGATATGGTAGAGCAAACAAGTATAGGGGAGACGACTCCGGCTTTGTGTCACAGAGATTTTTGCTGCCATCCATCAATGATCCAAGTATCTGGGCTATTAGATGTAGGCCAGGTAAGGAAAAAGACATTGTCAGAAAATTGCTGAAAAGAAAATTGACCCTTTTGGGGAAACCGAACGAACCACAATTTCTCTCAGCGTTCCAAAGAGATAATTTCACTGGCTACGTTTATATTGAGGCTGAGAAGCTAACAGCCGTTGATGTTGCTATCAGAGGTTTTCCTGATATTTATTCTTCGAATAAGGTCTTAGTTCCAGTTGAAGAATTCCCCGATTTGCTAAGAGCAAGTAAATCTTCAGATGTCAAAATTCAGCCTGGAAGTTATGTCAGAATCAAAAGAGGTAAATACAAAGGTGATCTAGCCATCGTTGACGCAGTTGAAGAGAATGGTTTGGAAGTTACTTTACAGATTGTACCAAGAATTGATTACAAAGGAAATGAAATTGATGAAGAAACTGGAAAGCGTAAACGAGTCTCCTCAAAGTTCAGACCGCCGCAACGTTTATTCAGCAGAAAAGATGCACTGGAGTTTGATCCAACCAACTTAACTGTCAGAGCCAATAACTCGTTCTATTACAAAAATGAAGAATATATCGATGGATACTTGTACAAATCCTTCAAACTACAATTTTTAACAACACAGGATGTGAACCCAACATTGGAGGAGATTTCAAGGTTCAACACCGCAGATGATGACGATACCTTAGATTTATCTTCTATAGCTCAAACTTTGAAATCAGCCAAGGAAACTGTTTTCAATACCGGTGATAGAGTACAAGTTCTACAAGGTGAACAACAAGGTTTACAAGGTGACGTTGTTTCTTCGGCTAATGACACAGCTCTAGTGAAACCAAGTGGGATGGAAAGTACAAATCTGGAATTTCCAGTCAGCAACTTGAGAAAGATATTTCATGAAGGTGATCATATCAGCGTTTTGAAAGGAAAACATATGGGTCACACGGGTATTGTTGTATCTATCAAGGAGGACCATGTTACATTCATTTCGGACCAATCTCATAAGGATGTCACTGTGTTTGCCAATCATTTGACCAAATCTACTGACTCTTCAACTCTTATTGACGGTAAATATGACCTGCACGATTTAGTCAGATTGAACTCAACATCTGTTGGTGTTGTTATAAAAGCTGATAAAGATGTTTTCACAGTTCTTTCCCAGGATGGTAAATTACTGTCATTGTCTCCAACCTCGATCATATCTAAGATTGACATAAAAAGAGATCAAGCTTTTGCCTCAGATTCAAATGGTAATCCTATCAAAATTGGTGACTCAGTGAAAGAGAATTCAGGTTTCAAGAGACAAGGCAACATTTTGCATATTTACAGATCCTATCTGTTTGTGTATTCCAAACACATTGCTGAGAACAATGGAATTTTTGTCACTCAAATAAACAGTGTTTCCAATGTTGCTTCAAAAGGATTAGCAGAAGACGACAAGAAAGTCAAAATGGATTTGACTAAAATGAATCCGAAATTCAGAACGAGCAGTATGGCACCACCTCCTGTCCCTACAAAACAGCAAACTGGTAGAGACAGAACGATCAATAAACATGTCAGTATTAGACTAGGTGAGTATAAAGGTCTACGTGGTATTATCAAGGACACAAACGGTGATATTGCAAGAGTGGAACTCCATACCAAAAATAAAATAATTAATATCTCGAAACAAAAACTTTCATTCGTTACAGATGACAACAGGTTGATTCCATATGAGGAATACGTCAGAAGCAGTTCCCTCAGGGGTGGTCCAGTCTATACCAACTCTGCAACACAACCCGGTCCACAGCCTGTGTCAGGTGCTGGCTCACATTGGGCAGGCGCTGCAGGATCCTCCTCCCAACCTTGGAAGTCAGCTGGTGGAAGAACTACATATGGTGGTGCTACAGCATGGGGTGGTGCTACCAACTATGCCGGTGGTGCTACATCTCACGGAGGTTCTGGTACCGCATGGGGGGGTCAAGCTGCTGGTGCTGGTAGTTCATGGGGTTCTTCTCAACAACCTGCTGGAAGTCAATGGGGTGGTGCAGCTGGAAGTGGCTCACAATGGGGAAGCGCAGCTGGAAACGGTGCAGGCTCACAATGGGGTACCAGTAATGGTGCTAATACGGGTTACGGTACCGCATATGGTGGTGGTACAGCTTGGGGTGCTCAATCTTCATATGGTGGTAAATCGTCACACACCAGCTGGAACTCCACCGCCCCTACACCCGGCTCATATCAGCCAGCCCAAACACCAGGTGGTGATTATGACGATTATGAAAATAATAACTAGAATTAGTTCTGACTCGTGTACAGCATTTCATTGCACCCGTGTTATATAGCCTTTCATTAAGTATATGATGTTAGTTTTTTTTTTGTTTAATCTAAAGCATCTATATGTCGTTAACTACATGAAGATTGTGAGATAATTCATCCATTGAAGTATTGACCTAATCTTAAAGCTCAATCAACAATTCGTCTTTCTGTGTTTCTTCAACAATTGGGGTGGATATAGAAGCTGAAGCTGGTAATGGCTCCTGCTCATTATTCAACCTACTCACTGGGACATTAGGAAAATTAAAATCTGTTATCTTGTTCAAATTCAACTTTTGTTGAGGAAATTGGATCTCTTGTGACTGTATCTGTGCCTTTGAGAACTGTTGTGCTTGTAGATGTGGTTGGGACAATTCTTGTTGATCTTGTTGATCTTGTTGATCTTGTCTTGACTCTTGCGAATATTGCATTTCATGTTGAAGTGATGAGTGAGCCTCTAGCTGAGAGGCTGAAGTTGGCCCCAGTGGTGCTGAGTATGCCTCTTCCTCCTGCTGCTGAGAAGCTCTTCTGAAGGGATCCTGCTCTTCTGGAACTGAACCATTTGTTTGTGTACCTCCGGTATACTGAGGAGTGGAAAGAATTTGATTTGAAACGACAGGTGATGCGTGGTACTGTTCTGGAAGTTGTGAAGCATATTGGGGAAAGGATTGAGGTGGTTGTGTTACAGGATGATAACTTTGGTATGAGGCAGGTTCTGGGAGTGACAATGTTTGCGGTACTTGTTGTTGCTGTGGAGAATACTGAGGCATCGGTGTCTGTGTATACTGATGTTGGACTGGCGCATGATTGTAATATCCGTGCGACTCTCTTTCGATTCTTTCATCCAAAATTTTATTGTATAACTTCATTGCTTGATCGATTTTGTAGTTTAAGTCAACAAATTGATCGTACTTGGAAATAGAATCATTCAACTCATTACTCAATTTTGCTTGTAGGGGGACAGCTTGTTTGTAGTGGTCAGTAAGGTTTTGTGCTTCAATGGGATTATATCTTGCTTCCATTGTCTTGGTTGCAAATATTCTTATTGCTTGCTCTTCGTTTGAGGACAGTTTCTTATAATCGGTATCATTCAACGTCTGTGGATGCAGGGGATTTACCTGTGGTGGCAAAGATGGAGGTGGAGAGTAGTGTTGGTATTGATGGCTAGATTGAGGTAGCAAACCATCATAAATATTTGGCTGTGCCGGTGCCGGTACTGAGTTTAAAGAAACTTTACTTCTCTCTTCTATGTCCCTCAAGCTTGCAGCAATGGCAGCTTTCAGTTCTTCATCTTCTTCATCAAAGGGCTCAGACACAGGTGTAGGCTCCTGCACCATAGTTTGAGAATTGCCTTGTGCTTCCTTAAGACTTAATGCCAAAGCTCTCTTGAGATCTTCATCATCTTCATCGCTGTCATAATTCAGTCTAGCCTTGATAACGTCCTTCTTCTTTCTGTTCTTATGACTTTTCTTTTTGGCTTTGACTTCGTCATAACAGTTATCACAAACCCTTACCTTTTCAGTTATACCTAATTCTGGAAGTTTCATGAATTTTGAGCTATGTTCTCCACAGTAAACACCACCACAGTTCCTACAATGATGCTTTCGATTTATCAATGAAAAACTTTGAGAACAAATCATACATGCGTCAGAATCCTCCCATTCAGGTGGGACAGTTGAGTCAAACATAACTTTACTTTCAACGCCTTCATAAATTGGAAATTCATATCCTTGACTCTGTAGATTATCATAGAGATTCTTGAAGTTCTTGAATTCAGAAGAATCACTGAAAACTTTAGCCCAACTTTGGACCAGTTTCAGTGTTTTTTGCTGGACTTGGTAATCAACATCATCATCATGCAGAATCTTTGAGTTCAACGTATCGAGGAACTCTCTTGTGCTTATCTCAGCGATAAAATGCAAACCCCCATTCTTGATACAAAAGTCAATCAACTCTAACGCAGACAACTGCAAGTTAGGGTTCGTGGTTGAGATCAATCTCTTCTTGAGGCTTCTCATGACATCTTTTGCTGGTGCTTTCTTGGATCTTATGAAATCTGTCAATTCTAATGCCTTTACGATATTCAACTCACCGTTTGGAATAGACTCATCCGTTGCCTCTCTGATCAGATCATCGTAATTGATCGCTGGCTGTGACGAGAACCACGACATCTTTCTCTCAATGATATTTTATACAACAAACAGATAATCACTCTGCTTTTCGAATGATAGAGCTCGTTGCCGCCGCCTGTCTAGAACAGTAAGTGCTAGTAGACTTTCAATATTTTTGGGTTTTCAATTGTGTTTTAGATGAATCCAGTTTCGGGGTTAAATTCGGACTTTTGAAGACCTTGTTGTCCATACCACTATTATGTAATGAGTATTATGTTGATTATGTAATCGCACAGCTTCTTTGATAGCTTTCCCAAAACGGTAAAAGGTAAACAACACATTTCAATTTCCTGATCAAAAGATATATGGATGGAAAAAAGTGTCATAGAGAAGTTTGTTTTGGTTTTGTTGAAGTTGTACGTCAGTAAGAAAAACACATAACAATTTTCACAAATGGCAGCTGTTGCTAAACCTTCTTTCGCCAACAGTTTTTGGGTGAGTACTTGTTATTGAAGGATGAGGAAGGCAGTAGTTCATAGCTAACATGGTACGTAAATAGGGAAAAGATGATAGAGGCTCAGAAGTGATTGTGAGCAAAATGAATCAAGGCACTCAGACAATGGAGGAACTTCTTGCGTTTTTTCGAGAAAGGATAGCAATTGAAGAGGACTACTCCCGTAGAATGCTGGGATTGTCTAAGAAGTTCAACATTAGTGGTATCTACGAGACAGGACACTTGAACGAGACCTTCCACACTTTGAAAAATGAAACTGAGACCATTGGTAAGTCACACCAGAATCAGTCAAGACAGCTGAAATTCAATGTTCATGACAAAATAGACTCTTTCATATCAAACTTCAACGCCAGAAGAAAACAAATTGAAGCAAATGTCGATAGCCTTGTGACCACAAAGAAAATGCTACACAGAAATGTTCTGAAACTAAAAGAAAGATACCAAAGTGAAACCAGTAGATTGAACTCATATATTGCCCAAGAGCATTTGTTACTGGGTAAGGAATTGGAGAAAAACAGAGATAAAATCTACAAACAACAACAGATTGTTTCAGAAATAAGAACAGAGTATCAAATCAACTGTGCTAAACTGGAAGAGTTGAACAACTACTGGATTCAAGAGTGGAAACATTCCTCCACCCTGCTGGAAAACATGGAATCCGAAAGAATAGAATTTCTGGTGAAGACTCTTTGGGAATTTTCAAATTTGATCTCCACGTCTTGTGTTAATGATGATCTGAGCTGTGAAAATTTGAGAAAAGCATTGGAGCTTTGTGACCCAACAAAGGAAATATCTTACTTTATATCGAAGTTCCAAACTGGAACTCAGATCTATAGCACACCCAAATTTGTTGATTACGTGAATAATGGAAACACTGAGGAGGCAGTCAGCATGTCTTCAATAGGAAATGAAACGAGATCCACATCAGCTTCTACCAGGGTCTCTGCTCACTCACAGTGCACAATTGTTCCCCATGACTACAATCAGACAAAATCACTAGACCCAGGACATCAACGTCAACATACACAAGATACCTTGAAGAATATAACTCAACGAACAACACTAGCCAGAAGACCACCTCCCTCTGAAGATGGGCAAACCTCGATTTCCAATCCATCAACAAATCTATCTTCCAATCAGTCTTCCAACCTACGTAGGGAAGAGAGTGCTTATTCCAATCCTACTTCGATATCAAGCTTTTCGGAAAGCGTCAATAACGAACTAAGATCTTCACAAAACTGGAACTCTCCGTCGCGTCGTCGTTCGAGAAATTCAGACATGGCACCAAGTATGAGCAAAAGATCTTCAATACTATCCAATAGGAAGTCATTTATCTTGAGTAACAACACTGCCGCTAAGTCAGAAGCACAAGTTCCTTTCGTTGACCTAAGTAATGAAGACCCATTGAGAGCAACGCTAGAAGATCTGAAGATTGGAGGTAATGGTGATATGTTGAAATTCAAAGAGTACATCTCACATAACAAAGAAGATCAATTTAAGAGCTCAATTTCTAGCTCTAAAACCAACAACACAACCATTGTTCGTCCAAAATCGATGTTTGTTGCAGAATCGGAGCCTATGGTATCGCCTTCAAAGAACCAAACATCCTCTTCGTCCGTGAAGAGATCCTCATTCCATGCCGGTTTGAGATCTTCCTCCAGGTCCTCGATCAATCTACAAGCAAAGTTACAGGCACATGGTCTGCCCATCATCACATCAACTGGAAGAAGAATACTGAAACATGTGAAGGCATTATTTGATTTCAGTGCAACGATAGAAGGTGAGTTATCTTTCAAGGAAAATGACATACTGTTTGTGATACATATGCAAGAAGACGGTTGGTGGGAGTGTGAAAATTCGAGCACAGGGGAACAAGGCCTTGCTCCGTATAACTATGTTGAGGAGTTATGACGAATTTTTCCGATGATTTTATGGTTTCTTGTTTTTCTATTCTCTCATTGTGTGTAATATATATAAATCTATAAGGACTGTCGTTTGATGTTATCAATCTTCTATTCAATATTTGTAAAGTATTATATAGTACAAAATTTGGAGTTGGATGGTTTCTTCACTCTTTAGTGTGTAGCACACGTTTCATTCACTATTCATTTGGCTGTCTTTTGTCTTTAATCGTTCATTCTCTGTCAATCATTTATGCTGCGAGGACAGTATGGGTCTCCAATGCGTGCAGACATATCTTCAATATGTACCACGGATTCTTCGAGCCAGTTGAATATCCTTTTGCATAATGGTTACTCGCTTAGCATGAAGTGCAAGAAGGTTGGTGTCTTCCAGCAAGCCAACCAGAAACGCCTCCGTCGCTTCCTGTAGGGCTAGTATTGCCACACTTTGCCATCTCATCGCAGAATCCGTACCGGCATACTGTAATGCAACCTCTCTTACGACCCTTGCAAACGGTAATCTAGCCATTAACAAGTCTGTGGACTTCTGATACTTTCGAATTTCTCGCAACGCCAGCGTTCCAGGTCTATACCGTCTAGGTTTCTTTGCGATAGGATCTCCTGGCCTATTTCTATGCAGTCCTGTGGATGAACTTCCTGATAGTCTTGCCATTTTTGACACAAAAAAATGTATATATTTAAGTACTTTCCGGAAACTCCAAAGAACTGCCAACCACCGATACGCAGAATTGTATAGAATTCAAACACACAAGCACAGTTTCTTTGAATTTCAAACAATCCAACAGCTGATCCAGCAGCTAATTTGACTTATTATACTGTACAGCTCCTACAGATATACAATTTGTATGAAGAGTTAAAAAAAAAAAAACACGAAAAGGAAAGAAAAATCTAGTTAACTATGGCGTAATCCGGGTAATGATATATAGATAGTTCCTAAATAGGAAATATCCAGCTACATATGAAACAATCGTCACAGAGGGACTGTCAAGGACTTGTAGACGTGTAAAAGTCGCCTGAAACAGTCGGGAATGCATGAAAGTGACTTCCAGATGCCTGGCGGGTGGATTCTTCACGAAAAGACCGGTACCCTCGTGGCCTGCCAATATGTATAAATTGACAAATATGAACAATATATCACAAGTAAGAACCGACCAGAAATTTTGGAATGTGTCGGTCGAAAACAACTGGAAGGGAGGGCATGGTTATGTACTGATCTTATACACCAACCAGAAGAGTGACTTCAACATGCTTCCCAATTCTCGAATGACTGTTTCTCCCGCCATTATCAGTGCGTGTGCATTACTGTGTTAGAAGCCCCGGTGATAGTATTACCAAATCAACAACAAAAGTTTCGTAAACAAGAATCAATACTATACTACGTTTCGAGGTACAAAACAAAGCAGCGTTGCCTGTAACCTATCCTTAAAGTAATCAGAATGGCACCATTCCATGAAGATCACTATTTGGTATGTATATTGCCTTGCTATTTGCTAAATTCCACCTTGCGCGCAGGTGCTAGTACGATATTCGACCAAACAGGAATACTAATGAGCGTTCGTTATAGATAATATCACCAGGGTCAACAATTACATTAGTGCAATTCGGACTCGGAGAATCGTTTGCTCCACCCCCTCTTGAGATCCCCACAAAGGTTTACAAACACCCTAGCAAGACAGATGCATTTTTGTCACACTCTCAAACTGAAGACGACTCAGATGCTATATGCCCAATTGTCAAAGGTAAAATTGTGGATATCAATGCATTCAATTTCTTCCTCAAATTGATATACAAATCAATCTTAAAAAAGATTCCAAACGTTACAAATGTCCCCTTCTTGTTGGTATCTAGTTCGAACTGGTCTAATTCAGATGTTGAGCAAATCACAAAGTATGTGTTCGAGTCGATGGAGTTGAATGCATTCACAATAATCCCTCAGTCACTGGCTTCTGTATATGCTTACGGAGCTCTGCCAAACTCTGTTGTTATCGACGTTGGGTATGAGAAGACAGAAATAATTCCTATTGTGGATTACGAGGTTGTTAATTTCGCAACCATAACCATTCCATGGGGTGGTAATAGTATAAATAAAGCTCTCTCGAAGTACCTACCAAACCTCACACAAAAGCAAGTGGAAGCTCTGAAAAAATCAGATATCTATGAGGTACTAAGTGATGATGATAAAAAGAGATCTTTCTTCGGTATTGATGGTTTAAGGGAAAAGGAAGATGAAGTGTTTGATGTTGCTTCAATTGTCACATCCAGCAAATCCACGAGAGAGATTCTCGAAGAACGTGAGAAGCAAAAGCAACAAAATCTAGTTGAGAATTCCAAGTTAGAGAGAAATTCATTTCATGATGACGATAATAACGAAATAACTGTGGGTAAAGAAAGATTTAGAGGGTGCGAGGAACTTATCTCCAACATCTCAAAATATTTGGCTAAGTCATTACTCAAAATCAATGATCTGGAGAAAAGACAATCGATTTGGGATAATGTGATAGTCATTGGGAGAACGACTGCAATTGAGGGCTTTATTGAGGCACTGAATACGAAGTTGATTGAAGATCACCTAGTTGGGAACCAGTTCCATACCCAGTCAGCAGCTACGGCTGTATTCAAGTCAAATGCTAGTTCAGGCCCTTCAATTGCGTTCTCACAGGTTCCAAACTCGATTAGATTTCAAAGAATGCCAGATTATTTTCCTGAATGGAAAAAACAAGGATTTGCAAACATACATTTTTTGGGTGCGCAAATTGTGTCGAAACAGGTATTTGGAACAAGAAACGAAAGTATGTTTGTCACCAGATCAAACTATAATGAAAAGGGGCCTTTAGCCATACGTGGAATTGCCTTTTAAGAATGAAGATTCTTTTGTATAGTATAGTTATTTTATAAATCTACTGGACCCTGCAGGATCAAACGTAATATCGTTATTATTACTATTATTAAAATAATCATCGATGCTAATTATTCGAGTATCCGTTTCTGGTAAACGTCTTCAAGTTGCTTTCGTTATCATCTTCAACGGCACGATTTACAGAACCATTGCTCCCCTCGTTATTACAAGTATCTTTTTCTGTTTCTTCAACCTCATCAAATACTTTCTCTTCATCATTGAATTCTTCGGGATGATCAAGCTTTTCCCACTTTCTGAAAAAATGAACCAAAACCTGAGCAGAAATGATCTGCAATGCTTGATATAGTACCAATGAGGCTAACAACCTACCCAAATATTCAAAATTGTCCCCATATTGCGAGGAAATCAAAGAAACCCCCAAAGCGGCAGTTTTGGCAGCGCCGCAGAACATAACACAGATTGTGTCTCTTCTGTTGTAATAGAAAGGCTTGAAAATCTTGTATGAGTAGGTGTAAAACTTTGAGGATTTCTCATTCGGTTCATGCTTAAATATCATGGGTATGAAAAAAGGTCTTGCAAGAGCAAACGAAATGAAAGTCCAGAGAAAACACATTCCAATGTTGAAAAATACTAAAAATATCATGGATGCTTTTGGAACTGAGGAGAAGGCATGTTGGTAAAAGGCTGTGGAAAACGAACTGAAGATGATTAACAACAAACAAAAACTACCAACCTTATTGAGCTTAAAAGTAGTCAAAACCCATTTCGTCTGTTTTGGGATTATATTTTGAATCACTTGGCCAACAAATATTGGTAGCAATGCAGACAACCCTAATTGCTTCATGACATTTCTATACAACTCATTGAGGGAAGACTCCGCTGCAGGATTACCAAATTCCCACATTGGGTCCGAAGCATAAAGTTGCAATAAAAGTGGTGAGATGAAGGCACCGAATATGTTTCCAATGAACACCTCACACAGGCACAACAACGCATTTCCATTGGCTTGTGTTGTCATGACTACATTCGAAGAGACTGTTGTTGGACATGTAGATGTTACCAACAAACCCATAAGAATCCACTTATCGATCAAAGGATCATCAGCAGCAAGGATTCCGGTCAAAATACCAAACATGGAGGCAGAGGTAACCAGAAACGACATCAACAATACAGTCAAATGAGCTCTCCAATGGCCCAGATTAATCAATAGATCCTTAGTTTTCATGGACAAGCCACTTTGTAAGAAGATAATAGCAACTGCTCCATACCCAATAGTGTACTGTGCTTTGATCAAACCACCATGTCTGGCAAAGTTGGGTGCTGCCTTTGCAATACCAATGAATATAGCCATCACCACAAAAAACCATTGTTTGTATGCAAACTGGCCAAGCCATATGAGTGACCTTCCCGCCTTGTTCTGTTCTAATTTTGTTTTTATTCCCATTCAAGCATACAGTCACCCAACAATCCAGCGATATTAGTCACTGACTTATCTCGATCTTTGGAGCAGCCAAACCTTTCAATACAGACACAGTACTAATTTATACTCAAAAAATCTATGTTTGTCACACTTGTTAGGAACCACAGTTCTTATAGGACCGATTTGCGGAACGGTCTAGAGGAGTCAGTCACGTGATCGAATACCACGCAAAGTCAAGCCATAGGTTAGGGCTTCGATAAGATAGGTGAGTAGTGAAAATAGAGGGGCAGTCCGCACTAGTGTAACAAAATTGTGGATTGAAAAGCCAAACTGTGGTCAGCAAATATTTTTGTAGTTTGTCAACATTGATGTTGTTCCGATAAAATATTCGGCAGGTCCGACTGTACATCTTTATTTTACCAATTTTTGTTTAAAAAATACAATGTTAAATATGTATATTTGTGAATTGAATAATATATAAGCTGGTTGCAAATTCCCTTTCTAGTGTAGTTACATAGAAATGCAAGAAGCATCACAATACATCGCTAGAAATGGTAAGCACAAACCTAGTCTACCTCAGTAAAATTATTTGAAGAGAGGTGGAAGTTGGTAGATTCGAAGACACCCAGACACCATATCAATGTAACACAAAGCGAAAATATTACTAAACGTATGATGAACTGTGATGTTACCGCAGTTTGGACGGGATCTTTGTGCGTGCTGGACTCGATATTCCCTTAAAAAGACACTCTGTGATTGCTAACTAGCTCTCAACCGCGGTATGGCATCTTTCAAACTAGAGACCTTGAGACCGGGATTCAAATATGGATATAAGATTGCACTTGGTATGCTCTCTTGGATACCAGTAGTAATAGTGTTCAATCAGCATGTCTGCTATGTCGGCAAGATAGAAGGAAGCTCAATGCGCCCGACTTTTAACCCATCTTCTTTGAATCAGCAAGACTGGGTACTACTTTGGAAGTATGGGGTCAAGTCTCCACAGAATATAAAATTGAATGATGTGATTTTATTTAAATCCCCAGAGAACCCCAACAAGATTCTATGTAAGAGAGTGAAAGGAGTGCAAGGTGATTGTATCAAGACAAGATACCCCTATCCGAGAGAATTGAGCAATATTCCTAGAAGCCATCTGTGGGTAGAAGGTGATAACATACACTCAATAGACAGTAACACATTTGGTCCCATAAGCACAGGTCTCGTCATCGGAAAGGCCACAAGAGTGATATGGCCGCTTGACAGATGGATGAAGGTGCCCAACGGAGGGCGGGAGGCCAGGGTCATCACTAGCTCCGGACTCGTCCAGCACGATATGGAATCTAAAGATGATGATGGTGGTGAATCTGGTCACGTGCTGATAGAGCCATAAACACCCACACATTAGTAATACCTCGGAATTTAATTCCACCCTCGAAATAGAGCAAGTCGTCGTCGAATTTTTGATTTTTTAATCAAAATTTTTCAGTTGTGAACACACAGTTTTGCGAGGTGTATCTAACCGTATAGTAACACAATGTCAATTGAAGAAATCAAAGAAGAAATCCCACAAGGTGCTGAAGTCTCCGTCTTCTCCAAAAACGAAAAAAAAGCCAGAGCTGCTATTGCCAAATTAAACTTGAGAAAAGTTGAAGGTATCTCCAGAGTCACTTTCAAAAAAAGAGGTAACCAAATTTACGCCATTGACAACCCAGATGTTTTCAGATCTGCCGCTGGTACCTACATTGTTTTCGGTGAAGCTAAATTAGAAGACTTGACCCAAAGATTACAAGAAGCCCAAGCTGAAGCAGACCCATCAGCTGCTCCAAAAGACCCAGCTTCCATCACTGCTGATTTGCAAGCAGCTTCATTGGAAGACAAAGCTGAAGCCGAAGATGATGAAGAAGGTGAAGTTGACGAAACTGGTATCAATGCTGAAGATTTGAATGTTGTCATTGAACAGGCCGGTGTTTCCAGAGCTAAGGCTGTTAAGGCTTTGAAAAAACACGATGGTGATATCGTCAATGCCATCATGGAATTATCCACTTAGATTGTTTAACTTCTACTAAGAACATATTGAATGCATGATCTGTGTATTAGAATGTAATTTTTTGCTATTGCTACCACGTTGTGCCACATTGTGGGTCTTTCTTATCAGTAAGAATCTCATGGACATTTTCATTGCCGTTATCCTCAGGATTGATTTGGAACCGACAGTTTGGACAAGCGTACCTCACTGTATTTGGTAACACGCCTGGAGGTGCTAAACCGTTGTGGTTATGACACATAGGACAGATCAAAGCATATCTGTTCTCGGGTGCTAGTGCGTCAACGTTGGATCCACTCAATGCATCTACCACAGTGTCCATCCAGTTTCTTCCTTCACTTTCGGCAGAGTTTAGTTTCTGTTCTTCCTGCTGTTTTCTCGATAGCCTTTCCAGTTCCTGTAATAGAGCTTGTTTTCTCTCAATCTCTTCATCAACAATGGCTTTGGCATCAGTCCCTTCACTGAATCTATTAAGCAGAGCTGCAGTGGCTCCATATTTAGTCTTTTCTTTAAGCTCCTCGATAGTAGAAGCATGTTCCTCTTTTAGGGACTCAACATACATAGTTGTTCTATTTATCTGCTTGATTATTAACCATCTGTACACTCTCCATATTAAGAGGAGAACTAGGGGACCTCCAAATACAATTAGGCTTTGATTCACCCGAAGTTTCATTGGTCTGAAGTTGACTGTAAAGAGTATAGCCAAAGCAAGGGCAACATATGTCATAGTTCCATAAATAAGCAAGAATTGCCTAAACCTCGTCTTCTGCGACGAAAGCCTCGTTACTCTTCGTTCAGACACCGAAATCTTTCTGGATAAAGCTGCCAATTGCCTTTCAAAATCAGCAGGATCAAAATCTTTCGATTTGAGAAAAGAAAGCCAACCCATTTTATTGTCTATGTCCTTTATATTATTGCTAATTGATTTGCTGTTATATACAGATAAGAGAGAAACGTAATACATTTTTTTTCTGTGTTTATACCAAGAATGAATTTTCTCTCTATCAAACTATTCACTTGGTATCAACACGAGCCACATACTCGCAGAATGCCATATGCTGAATTAATCCATTCCGAAATCAAAGAACATGAACCTTTTACCCTAACAACACCCCTAGGGAACGCAATTCTGGAGATTCAAGGTGAATTGATTCTTCCCGAAAGCAAACCAGAGGGAATTATAGAGAAAGAAGAGTCCAAGTTTATTCGTTTACAACCTCATCAATTTGACAACGATCTAGATGCAATACGATTCGGGAAATTAGAGTTAGACGGTAAGAAGGCTACACTGTTCATTGGGAACTCTCAAAGGCTCGTTGGCGATTTGAAAGAAGTAAATCCGCCATTGGCACTGCTGAAGTTTCAACAAGAGGAGGATGAGGATATAAACAAGGTAAAGGTGGTGGACGTGATTAGGTACAAAGTCATATTTAATGGCAGACCTCTCCCAATTATGTGATAAAATTTAACTATACAAACTGCAATGTTTATTTGAGCTTCGATTCCTTATTAATCAACTCTTCTATAACTTCATTTACATCATCACCTTTATTGAACAGCTTCTTTTCCTCTTTAACTGGATGAGCAGCTACCTCTTCTTGAAGTTGTTCAATAGCTGGTTTGGCTGGCTTTGCAGCCACTGGAACGGGTTTTTTGTCATCAGCTATCTTTTTATTCGCAAAATCATGTTTATTCTGACTGTGTTGAACTGCTTCTTTGACTTGATGAAAATTATCCGTTGATTTGACATTTGGTTTTCTAGTCCATCCTGTCTTGAATAATGGATCCATGGAAAACTTAGGAAATGGGTGAGCCTCTGTATTAAAGACAAATTTATCTAGCGGGAATAATTCTTCTTCACTGTCATCGAATAATAAGTAGAGGTACTTCAACGTTTCAGACAGCCAAAACGATTCCATATTATCTTTATACAGTGGAGGGACAGTTCTGACATCTTTCAAAGAGGTGAAACTTCCATCTTCAAGTCTTGCATTTTTCTCAAAACTTTCAAAAATTTCCAGTCCCCATTTTCTGTAAATCGGATCTTTGGTGATTCTGTAAAGGATGAAGAGACTCTCAACAGTTTCTGGTCGCTGAATATTAAAGCTTTCTGCTGGAATCACAACAAAGTCTTTTCCTGACGGCTTAGTGGTTTCAAAATATACCGATTCGGGAGCAATTCCGGTTGGTGATTCTGCAAAAAGCCTATAACAGGTGTGTGTAATCTCTTTAGCTAACATAAAGTCCTCCTCTTTCAAACTATTCCAACTGGTTGACTGTCTGGCTTGTTCAATACCAACGCCTTCTGTGGCTCCTAGAGCCAGGGCACCACCGATGAAACAGACCAACTGTTCCATTCTGTTCTGAAAAGAACCATGAGATAATTCACCGAAGAACGCATAGTTATTTGGCTTGGAGTGTCTTAGAAGATTCTTCTTGATCCCTTGAACTGCCTCTTTGTACATCTCCAAATAAACTGGCTCTTTTCCCAGAGTTTGCAAATATTGCTTCAATAGATACTCGTAGTAAGAATCACCTCTTGACCCAATCCTAATGTCGGTCCCATAAAACTTTCCTGTATCTGGTTGAATGAAGATGGGTACTAACCCATCTCTAGGTTTGTTGTCATCTAAAACACTTATAACCTTTTCAGCTGTTTCCCAGTACAGTGCTTCACCAGTTAGTTTTGATAAGTATTTGAATTCCAGTTGTAAGGTAGAAACCTCTGATGTTGATGAGGCACCGTCATCAACATGGTTTTTCTTACCTTTGCCTGTCTTCAAATTCACAGAGCTGTAAGGCACACCAGTTTTCGAGTCAAAGGCACCAATTAGTTTATCACCCAATTGAGTTGCCTTTTCTAGGTACATTTCATTATCAGTCAAATGATAAGCTGAAAGCAACCCACCCAACATGCGGATAGTAGTCTCGAAAACATTAACGTACATATCCTGATTGTAACTTAATTCATTTGCTACCCAGCTTTCTGCAGTCTTATACTCTTCTTCCAATCCCATTATCAACATGGTGTCTAATGAATCAACAATAATCCAGCCCATGGGCTCTTGACCCATATTCTTTCCCTTCTTTGAGACAGGATAAAACTCGTCCATACCAAAAGCATGCTTTTCATAACTTGCCCACGACGATTGAAACGCCTTTTTCACTCTCAATTGAGCCTGCTTCCATGTTGCGGCATCTGAGTTCCTGGAAAACTGTTCAGGGAACACCTCTGTCTTCAAGAACCATCCAATGTAGTAACAGACATAAAATGCAACCAGTAGTATAGTGCCCTTGAAAAGCATCATCCTCCTACGTTCTTTCACACTAGTTTTCTTTGAACTAGGGTATAGTTGGTTTGGTTTATCCTTGTATAACGGCAGGACGTTGTTGTTTTGTTTCCTTTGTAGCGTATCCTTTAGAGATTTCCAGTAATTATTTGCTTCCTGTTCATGTGAACGGCCTTGTAGACCAGGTCGTTGTGGCTTCCAGCTCATATAAAAATACCGCAGCTGCCTGAGAACTTGCAGAGACTGAACTTACTACGCAAATCCAAATATTTCCAACCTGAAAGTCAACAAACTCGTTATCAATTGGTGTTGCGATCGGTCTTCCTTCAAGTTACAGCAAGGCTTCTAGTTTCTTGTTTTTATAGAATTTCATAATTGTCACGTGATATCTTGATCCAACTCCGTGTAACATTATTTAGACCTATAACGCTGGAGAAACACCTTGGTTGATTTGTACACAGGTATAGGCCGTTGGCGATTATTTACCAGTAGAATAACCAAAGACAGTCTAATATAAACTCGGTGGAAAAACACAAACAAACACAAATAAGTGATTTTCTTCACTGTATAGAGTGAAATGATTATGATGAGTAGTTGTCACGTGATAGAACTTCAGTACATTCTGCAGTGAATAATGTAGTAAATAGTTATGACTCAAATCAAAAAACGTGAAGGACGACGTGTTTTGTTATTAAACCATTACATACACGATATGAAACTTACAGTTCCATCGCAGGAGATTGGAGATTCTATTCCTAACTTTACGCCACATGCGGTGTCTGTGACTCTGCCTACCTGGGAAGCTACTGTTGGATATGAGCTTGGTGAGGACTGGGTTGTCAAGAAGATGAACTCAGGGTATCCGCGGTTCTTCATTCATTCGAAGATTCAAGAACTATGTAAGTTCCTTGAGGATAGATATGGCAGAGAGGGTGAAAGGGTGTTTGTGTTTCCGAGTTATAAAGTTGCGAAGAGGTGTCGAGAGTTTGTGAAGTCAAAGACGGAGTTGAAGTGCCTCCCAAACATCAGAATCTTACAGTTATCAACGCCTAGACCTAAGAATGAACAGGAGGAAGGCCATAGAGAAGAGGTGAAGATTGCAGTTGTGTTTATTCCCCAATCCGAGTACAAGTTGGCGAAGAACTACTGGCAACATTCTGGTGAAGGGATCTCCTCAAGAATGGGCGAGTATGTGTTGCAGGAATTGCAATTGAGTTCCTCGAAGAACGAGGATGATAACAAAGACTACAAACTGTTCATTGAGGAGAGATTTGGTAGAAATCTAGATTTAAGATTTGGCCAAGAGGCTAAAGTCATATTGAGGAAAAGAATATCAGGAAACCTAAATGAAGAATCAACCGACAGAATGATAGATGAGAATGATGTTTATTTGTATCCTTCAGGAATGGCATCAATATTCAACTCGCATCTAGCATTACTGAACACATTTCCACCAGAAAAATCTGTCTGTTTTGGATTTCCTTACGTTGATACTTTGAACATTCTGAAGAAGTTTGGACCTGGCGTTCATTTCTATGGCTTTGGTGACGATGAATCTTTGTTAGAGTTAGAAAACAAATTAAAAGCTGGCGAGAGAATTTTGGGATTCTTTTGTGAATGCCCCTCCAACCCTTTGCTGAAGACTCCAAACTTGAAGAAGGCTAGGGAGCTTGCTGACCTATATGACTTCCCTATCGTGGTGGACGAAACAGTGGGGAACTTTCTAAACATCGATGTTTTGAAGTACGCTGATATAGTGGTCTCCTCCTTAACCAAAGTTTTTTCCGGTGACTCAAATGTTATGGCTGGTTCACTAGTGCTCAACCCCAAATCAAAATACTACTCTCAACTTAAGAAATACTTCAATGAGAATTTTGAAGATATATTCTGGTCGGAGGATGCCATTTACCTTGAAAGAAATTCTAGAGACTTCGAGACAAGATCACAAAGAGTCAACGCTACTAGCGAAGCGGTTGTGGATCTTTTCATGAACAGTGATTTAATCAAAAGTGTCTACTATCCCAAAATCAGTGATACCAGAAAATATTATGATGACATTAAAACCAAAAATGGAGGTTATGGTGGTTTGATCAGCATTGTTTTCCACAAAGTTGAGGTTGCCAAAACTTTCTTCAACGAGGTTCTTCTGTCAAAAGGACCAAGTCTAGGTACTAATTTCACAATTGCCTGTCCCTATTCAATTTTGGCACATTTCGAAGAGTTGGATGAGGTTGAAAACTGGGGTGTAGACCGGAACCTGGTGAGATTGAGTGTTGGTTTAGAGAGCCAGGAACAGCTGCTGGATTGCCTGACTAAGGCGCTCAACATTGCTGCATTGGAAAACTAAGTTCACAAGCCGAGGATGAGTCTAATACTTCAACAGTTTACATATATTATTATATTTAGCAATCATTCCAACATGACTTTACGAACTAAATAGAAGGAAAAAAAAAGATGCATTCCAAAACAACTCTACGTGTAGCATGTCATAAATGTCTAGTTGTATTCTTTATTGTATTCTTTATTTTATTCTTTTTGATGTCATTAAACACGTCTCGTTCTAAAATATACTTAACTTCACAAGATTAGAATATGTAAAGTGTGTGGTTTTCACCCTCTTATAAAAACCATCAAAATCAAGCACAGATACTGAAATCTGACCAAGCAGATCCCAATAGCCGAAAAATTTGCATAATATATTCTATGTGTTGACTCTCTAATCTTTGAACTCAATTGGTTTTTCACCTCTAGCGAAACGAGGGTTACGTGGGTCGTTGATGAATTCTCTGGTGTTAGAGGAGGCATCGGCAGCTAAACCGACTACCCAGTAGACAATGACACCACCGGCAAAAAATGGCCAGTATGGTTTGAAAATTGGGGTTGGAAATCTCTTTAAAGCCATTTTCGATTGGGTTATCTTCTTGTGGTTTAACTTGAACAGTTGTTTATACAAAGGAGTATTTTTTCCACTTGGGTTTTTTTTCATCCATTTCGTCAAATCAGAAATCTCAAAATGGAAAAATAAAAAAAAAAAGAGAGCCGGGTATTACCCGGATATTAGGTCACATGATAACCGCGGGGCACCAAACCAATGTATGTGGCCTCTACCAGAATCGAATCGGAGATTTCACTAATTTCGGAGTTTTCCGATAAGCAAGATAAAGTCAGATTGTGTTTCATTTGATCAAAGGTATTTAAAGTGAGTTATCTGTCGCAGGTTTTTTGCAGCTCGACTCGTTGAAGAAGACGGGCATTTCGAATTCAAGAATTTGACATGATTCAAGTACTGTCACACAGCCAGTTCAAGCAGGAAGTATCTTCACTCTATACAGATGTCGTAGGTGAAAAGCTGGGGGGACAGGTCCTCTCATTCTCAGATGAATTCTTTGCAGAAGCTGCTAATCTGATCAAACCTAAATCACCAATTTTCGATCCTAACAAGTTCGTGTTTTCCGGTAAATGGTATGATGGCTGGGAAACAAGAAGACACAATACCGAAGAAGCTGACTGGGTGATTGTCAAGTTTGGTGTGTCCAGTGCTAAATTGATTGGATGTGAAATTGATACCGCGTATTTCAATGGTAACCATGCGCCATCCATCTCTGTTGAGGCAACAAGATCAGTAGGCGACGATCTAACCACAGCTAAGTGGGATACGATAATCGAGAGAGTTGATTGTGGGCCAAGCCAAAGACAATTTTTTCGCAGAGAGGATGGCTTAACAGAAGCTACATACACACATGCAAGACTGAAAATGTACCCTGATGGAGGAATTGCCAGGTTCAGACTGTATGGTGAAGTCATTCCTGACTTTTCCATCAGCTCCAATTCGTTGATTGACTTTGCATCTGTCAAATTCGGTGGTGTTGCTGTTGGTGTATCTGATCAACATTTCGGTTCTGCTGATAACTTGCTACTACCTGGTCGTGGTGTTGATATGGGTGACGGTTGGGAAACTTCAAGATCTAGGGCCCTAGGTCATGTTGACTGGGCCATCATAAAGCTTGGAGCTACAGTGAACATCAATCAGATCACCATTGACACGGCTCATTTTAGAGGTAATTTTCCACAGAAAGTTACTGTCCATGGGTTGAAAACACCAGAAAAAGCTCCTAAGCATGACGATTCTAGATGGACTGAGCTGTTGCCTCCTACAAAGACATTTGCTGACAAGGAACATTGTTTCATCGAAGAATTGATCAATTTGGATAGTGCTTACAGTCATATTAAGTTAACCATAATCCCAGATGGTGGTGTTAAAAGAGTGAGGGTCATTGGAACTCGAGCATGAACGTAATATAATTAGTGCATATTAGACATTTTGCAAATCTAATGTAGTTCAGGCGGTTTACTAAGTTGAGTATTGATGATCTCATATGGTGCGGTTATGTGCCAATATTTCTTTCTCTGTCTTGGAAAATAGACATAACTATTTGGATACAATTGAGAGATTTGACAGGAAGGAAGATGCAGAACCTGATAGACTGTCTTCATCAAAGAGTGCCAGTTCAGGACATCCGACTACCTTCTGAAATTCAGGCTGATTACCTTCTACCTGTACTGAAAGAGATCAAACTTCATAACCCATACTATATCAAGTCATTCTTAAGCTCTAAACTCTTCAAGACCTCTGACATCGACCTGGATGAATACTATGATCTGTTCTCCGAGCTGATTCTATCGAAACCAAAAGACGTTACGGAAGAAGATCTCATCACTTATAACATCAATGGGACTGCTGTAAAGATAAACGAGACACCAAGACTGATCAGCGGAAATGGAACAACAGGTCTACGTACTTGGGAGGCTGCGTTATATCTATCTACGTTCTTGACTGATCAATACAGGAACAAGATCGAGGGTAAGAGCATATTGGAGCTGGGTTCCGGGACGGGTTTGGTCAGCCTTGCCATAATAAACAGTAGTGTACCTTTCCAGCAGTTGATTATTACAGATGGTGATAGTAGTTTGGTTGAACATTTGACTAAGAACTTCAGGTCTAACGGGATTAACATACAAGAAGGAAGTAAAACGATCATTTGCACACCCCTATGGTGGGGAAAAGATCATGTCCCCAATTGTATAGATATTATTGTTGCAGCTGATGTTACGTATGACTCTTCCGTGATACCAGCTTTAGTGGAGTGCCTACAGGAAGGGCTGCTAGAAAAGGGAGTAAAAGAGTGTTTGATTGCAGCCACAATACGGAACGAACACACGATAGACACATTTCAAGAGGAGTTGATAAAAGCTGGATTATCATATGACATCGCGAGTACTGTCAGGAACCCTCATGAACTTCATCACTCGGTATGGTACCCTAAAGGCAGCCCAGAAATACGCATTTATAGAATAACCAAGTAATATACTTCATTTTGTGATAGGCTGTTTAGGGCTGAGCCTAAGTATTGGGCATGTATCTTTCGCTTGAATTAAGATAGTCAGTGGTTTTGTGTTTGTTTATACTTCAAAAGAAAAACAAAACAAATCAGGAAAATCAGAACAGAAAAGCAAGTACAAAAATTTAAAAAGACTGACCAGTGGGAAACATTGTGTTTCAAGTTGGCAAGTAGAGAGACAATGGACAATGGAAATGAAAGAAAACTGAGACAGATCAATGACAAGGAGAATGTACCATTCTCAATGCTGGAGGTGAAAAGTGTTAACGACAATTCGATAGTGACAGATTATCATGCACAAAATGAGATCATAAGGTTGGAAAGACTCTATAGCGAGCAGATCCTTCGTAATCAAGAGATTCTCCAAGAGCAGGAAAGGCTAGAATTAGAACTTTTGGCCAAAGAGAAGGATTTACTAGCTCAACAGACAAAGTACAACAACATATTTGACCTGCACCTAGAATTGAAGAACAAACTAAATGACGAGGTTCATTTTTATGAATCGGAACTAGCTAAGCTTCAAGAAGTAGAGGCTCAGTGGAAACATGAGGTGGAAAAGTTGATGGCCCAAAATGGAGTGCTGGAGCAAAAATTGAAGGGCAAGGACGCTGAAATCGATGGGTTAATGGAGTCAATGGATCAACTCTACCATGTTATTCATGCTAAAGATGAGACGTTGGCTGAGTTACAGATCCAGCAAGAAAACAATAACACCAATTTACAGAATGATGAGAAATTCATAGAACTCGTGGCGGAAGAGGACTCTTCGGATGAAGAGAAATCAAGTATTGATGTTGCAGATCAGTTTCAAAACCAATTGCTCCCAGATGACTCTGATTTGGAACTGCTAGATGATGAGGATCGGGATCTCAATTCTCTTGCAAATGAATTGAGCAGTGCTATTGATGAAAGGCAAAAGCGAATCATAGAGTACGAATTTGAGATACGATCTCTCATAAACGAGAAAGATCAACTCTACAATTACATCAATAAACTCTTGAGGAACAGACCGCATCCGAAACAGAACGAAGTACTAAAGAGTAAATTAGTCGACAGAAAAATACTTCGAGTAATCTCAACGAATACTACTGAAATTGGAGCCGCAGAGCCTCTGAAAATGGTGAAGAGTACGCGAAGGGTCATCTCCAACTGCGTTGCTTTGAAGTCATACGCCTCTGCGAAAACCGCAAGAATAAATATCAATAGTGACGAAGAAGATAATGTCGAAGAGTTTGAGTCCCAATTGATGGGGCTCTCTGCTGACCTTGGTCACCGTCTCTTTGTTGATAACGTGTTTAAGAGTCTTCATAAGAAACAGATATCACTTCCGGTTAAACTTTTCAGCTTGAAGCTTGAATTTCACCCGCCGCAAAAAGAAGACATCATCCCGCTTGAGTATCTACAAATTGAATAAAGTCTACGACATCATAAGACCACTATATATAATGACAACACACCACCATAATCACGTGTCATGTGTAGATACATGTCCTTTTAGTGTCATAAATGCGAAACTTTTCTATGAGTGTCCCGACCACTAATCATCATCTTATGATATTTCGGTTGCAGAAAAAACGTATGATAATTTTTAGTGAGTATTTTATAAACAGGTGAAATTATTCATTAGTTTATTAATAAATACTATTATGCTGAGGGAGAAGTTAGTAAACTTTCAACAGCTCGAAGCTTTGATACTGGGAAGCTTTTCAGTCTCCCAATAATTAGTATATTCACCATTTCGTATATATAACACATCGACTCGATTTCTTTAATCGCCATTCTGGTGAGGGACTTCGGCAATGGCATTGAGAAATTACATGTATTATAAGCATCAGGACTCGTTAAAGGATAAGATTGCCCATGGACTGACTACCGAAATGACCACGTCAGGCGTGGCGTCTTCACCAAACAAAAACTCTAGCGAGGCTGAAAATGCAGGTCAGGATGTTAAGAATGGTATTGCCAATCTTACAATTCAGAAGAAGAAAAAGTTAACACCTACACAGCTTAGAAAGTTGGAGAGGCAGAAGCTTGAAGTGAACGCTTGATTTAGTACAAGTGAACGCGTTATTGAGAAGCATAGGAAAGGAAAAAGAAACGGTGAAAAGATCAAGATGGTATTTATGAGTTTGTTTTAATTGTTTGCGTTTGGGTTTTGTTTGTTTAGTTAAATTGCCTTTGAAAGTGCTCTTGGGATCCCATCGGGCACAGGGCAAAAGGCCCCATGTTGTATTTACGTATCTGCACATAAAAGTGATTGTTGTTATCTGGAGATGGCCAATACTTTGTTTCTTGTGAGCACCGGTGACCACGAAAAAAAGATGAAAGTCTGGCTGTGTTTTTAGTTAGTTATTGTTAGGAAAAGAGGACTGAAAAGTTATATCCTCATGCAGCTGCTCTATTTTATTATTGGCATGTTTTTTAGCATTTCTGAAGCAGTATTGTAGAATTGTCAAGAAGAAACTATACGGTTGTGAATATTCATCTCTTGATTGTTTTCCACAACGAATATATTAAAGCTGAGTCCGCCGTTAGAGTAGCTAATGGCCAAATTACTACTGGTACACAAAAGAGACATTAACAGGCGAAAAAAAACTATTAAAATTGAAATGTATAGACCATCTGACACCCCTCTTTCAACTCTGACGATCCAGACGGGTTCTTATTGGCATACGTTGATCTTTCCATCAGCTATCACGAATTAATTAAAACCTAAGTCCGCCAATTGACAGATAACCAACGACATCTCAAAGTACTAACACAAATCAATCCCTGATACAAGAACTGTACCCTGAAAATCAATGAGCTAGGCCTTATGCAGAGACGCCATTGCTAAATGCAAGAGACGGCGTTTAATCACGTACTGTCTAATATGATGGATTTACTTTTGGACAAAGTTAATTGAAGAATATTAAGAAGTTAAACAGTGAGTGTTTGAAAATTTTTTTTTTATTAGTGAAGCAGATCAGTAGTTGGTGGTGTACGAATGTTTAAAAATTTGCTTTTAGCTTAAAATAGCCAAATGCGGAATTTTTCCCAAAAGCGATTCGAACGCAAAGTAGGGCTCACTTATATGGACTGGTGCTACCAGAAGACCTGAAAAGTAAGGGCGCAGGTATCTACTGTTGCTCACAAGTGAGGTGTGCCTGAGGGACTAGGTCAGAAACTAGGTGCCCAGGCAGGGATGTCTACACCTGTGTCCACCTGGTCGGGTATCTCTTGAAGTTCAGCTTCCTAACCGGAACACCTATTGTCTGTGTTGGAGTTTGCAGCATTAGCTGCGCTTCTGATAGTTTCAATATAGGTCCGTGAGGGTTTCTCTAGGTTGATGTCCTGAAAGCTCTGACAACTAACTGGCTGAATCAAGAAGACAAAAAATAGTGTCAATAGCATTGGCGCATACCATTTTAGTGAGCATGTATGAGAGGTGGACGCTTTAGCTTAGATTATTATTTTCACTATCTTCCTGCCACAACAAGCCCCACCTTTACTTACCCCAGATTTTTCGATCAATTTTGTTAATGCTGAAGATAACGCCTAATTTTCTTCTTGGTAGTTACGATGGTGTAGTGATTTTCTCTTATTTTTCTTTTTCTAGAGATCTTCCCCTTCTGTGACCAATCCTTGGCTCAAGGAGACATGGCTACATGTTACATGATGCAGAAGTCCCAAAAAAGACACTGTCGCCAATCTACATTTGAAAGGTCCACATATACGGTTGAAAGTATTGCCACCATCGCAATCAGGTTGAGGACCAGGAACAGATGAGCGGGTGAATGTCGTGTTGGTTTGTATTTGACTGCACGCACATCCACCCAAGACACGCCCACCGGAAGGGCCTGAGGGTATATATCTCCTGACAGCAGTTCTACATGGAAGTCGAGTCGACAAGCGGATGCATCCAGCCACATATACAAGCGTTCACCATGTATACCGGACCAAAACTGTAAAGGCGATTGAAATTGTTGGACTGGTGGGATGGAACCAGTCGTGTAGACGGAACTAGTGCCCTTCCGCACCCTCACCAGAGGACTGAGTTAGGTAGAGGATATCTGTAACATGAAAAGCGAATTACGGCAACCGGATTCCGAGTCAGCTCCTAGATTAACTCCTTATTACTGCCTATTTTTTTCAATCAGTAAAGTACTCATATTGTTGTGCATTCTCATGCATTGTCCCTCTATTAAGTAAGCAATGTTTCATTTATCGCAATGGATGACTGGTTTCATTTGATCCGTCCGTTAATTGTTTGTCGTTGCTGTTATTGGGCGTTTTTGCTTTTCTTTTTTTTTCTCTATTTGTTTGTTTGGGCCAACGAAAGACGTATGTCGTGTATCTATCGCTCAATATCGTAGCGAGTTGTAATCTCTCAAAAGTGCAAGTGTGACCTGGTACTGGTACTACCCTGGGTGGCAAAACGCTTAATGGTGGAAAAAAACTCTCATCTCTGATGTCTTCAGCCTAGAACTGCTTGTCTAGTCTCTGCGTCGGTGTCCTGTTTCAGTTGTGCCCAGTAGCTAGCTGCGCTTCACGCATTATGTCCCACTAGCGCTTCCTGACGTGTTTCTACCCCGGCTACCTACCGGCCTCCTTTCGCTAAAGATGATGTTTTAGGCAGGTCGAGGCCGAAACAGTTACTCCGTGCGTGGCCGTATTAAGAGGTCAGATATACTTTTCTCGGAAAAGGTCTCGGAAAAGTTTTCGATGATACAAAAATCATCTTTGTAAGGTGATTCTTCTCTTGTCTTTACGTGTTACTGTTGTTGATTGTTGTCACGTCAGTTCTGTTCCCTCCCAGCTGGCTAATTTTCTTTTCAGTCGGTTTCTGGTCTCAGGTCTGTCCTTGGAAAAAGTAACACCGCTCCATAACAAGTTCGCCTTTGTTGGTCCAGGTAGCTTATTTGATTACTTTTTTAGTTTCCTTATTGGCGCATTTTTACGATATCAGTACACAGAAACGAAAAGTTCTTGAACAACCAGTGAGTCGTTTCACTCAGCCTCTTCGTTTCTTGCTCAAGGATACCATATCTAGGACATTGTTCAAAAGAGCATTTCGTGTCTCCAAAGTATGCAGCAAAATCCACTTGGCCAAGATCAAATACAACATATGACATCCCTCCCAGATAGAAGAAGTTCCACAGTGTCAGCAACACTTTCAAGACAAGGCTCTACAGCCCACATTCCTATAGAAACAGGTCTGTCAAACCCAAAGGATAGCTCCAAGCCACCGAAGCAGATTCAAAAATCCGTGCAAGGGTTTGAGCCTATACCTAAGAAGTCTGCCATCATCAAGACGGATAAACCAAGGCCACATGTTTGTACCACTTGCACTAGAGCATTTGCACGTTATGAGCATTTGAAAAGACATGAAAGGTCTCATACCAATGAGAAACCCTTCCAGTGTGCCGCGTGCGGTCGTTGTTTCGCCAGAAGGGACCTCGTTTTGAGACATCAACAAAAATTGCATACCTCACTGACAAACAATGACTCTTTGAGAAAGGGCGGAAATGCTAACATCATTACAAACTATGGAAATAAAGAAGTCACCTTACCTACAATTGGTGGTATTAGCAGCCCCGTAATTGTTGATGAATCCAACTTGCATATGAGAAGTAATAGAGGCAGGAAACCAAGACCACCACAGCTACAAACCCAACTCGATAACGAGATCCACAATTCTCCATCGGTCAATTCAACAATAAGTCCCTCGCTCAAAACTGAAACACCCCTCTCCATGATATCACCAGAGTCCAACAAGAAGTTAACAGCTTTTGATAGTACTCATCAATATAGAAAACCTTCTTTGACAGATGTCGGTCACACAAAAGTTGGCGATGAACATCCCTCTTTATACCCACCTAAACGCCAACGTCACAACTCCTTCAGTGCGTCCTCCATCTTCTCATATACTAAGGATGGCACTCAGGTGTCGAATGCAGAAGCTTATGAACATCCCGAGGGACCAAGGCAAGTTGGATTTGCTACTCCTCAACTAAATGCACAAGAGCTTGACTCAAGAGCTTTACAGAGTGGCATTGACTTTAACTCACTTGGCCTTCATTATGAAATTGATGAATTCAATTTGGATTATGATAGAGGATATCCTGAGGAAAAAGCTACACTGAAGGATCTTGAGCAATCCAAGAACCTTGAATTTCCAAACTTGACCGAATATCTACAGTTGGGTTATGGTGGTGGAGGTGCTGGTTTCACTTCTAATGGAACTGAAGCTAATTTTAACGTATTCACTCATGACACTCAAAAGAAGAAGAGAAGAAAGAAAACAAGTACCACAAATACACCATCAGATTTAAACACGCTCAACTTGACTTTACAGAGTCAATCAACTTCGACTTCTGCTGATCCAGTTCCTATGAATCCAGACACAGCATCAACATCTATACAGAACGATACATCATCACCAGAGGATTGGCTAGAAGAATTTATCAATACACCGTTTGATACGAATTTCATTCCTAACACCAAGAATCTCAATACCATTGGTTTCATGTCTTCCATTTCACCAAGATCTGCAAATAATAACAGCCCTAATAATACCAATGGGTCACCTAATGTCAACCTGGTAACCAATATTGTCTTACCTTCTTCGAATTCTCCACATTCTGGTAATGTTAAAGCTGATATTGACTATAGTCCACCCGCATCTAGTTCATTTTCAGGGAGAAATGCTTCAACTGCTTCTGATAACCAAGCGAGAAACTCCCCTTCCAACCAAAGCTCTTCATCTAACGGTATTCCATCCTTGTTCAGAACAAGACAAATCGATTTGTTTCATAAGGAAGTTGAAAATGATGAAAATGATCTCAAATTGTTCTCTAAAGAACTAAGAGATGAAATCTTAAGATCCAACAACTTGGTTGACTCACAACTACCTTCATTAGAGGAGCTAAACAAATATGTTTATCTTTTTCAAAACGAATTTGATAAATATTTCCCTTTTATCCACCTTGCTACTTTATCACCATCCATGGAGAACTATCCATTACTATTATCAGTTGCCTCGATTGGGGCTCTCTATAGATTCCATTCAACTCATGCAATGTTGTTATTCAATATATCTAGGTTTAGGATCCATGAGTTTTTGGAAAAGGAGAAAAAGAATTTCAAAAGTGAGGCAAATACACCAGTGAATAAAGAAATTTATCATTCAAGAGCCAACTCTGTTCCTATTTGGGTTTATCAAAGTATGGTTCTTTTGATATTTATTGGTATATTCAACAATGATCTTTCCATTACCAAAACCATGGCTATGTTCCTCAATTCTTTAATTGAACTAGTCAAAATTACCGCTCTAAACCATCCATTGGAAAACTTTTTAACACCACCACCGGTTATCAATAACTCCATGTCTGATGAACACATTAAAATTCAAAATTTCAACTACTTTATTTTAGCACAGACTCGAATCAGAACTTGTCATACAATTCTTCTTATTTCCAATCTGCTGACTTCCTTGATTGGTCTTGACTGTTCCTTACACTCGATAGACCTGAAATGTGGTATCCATTGTAGAAGAGAGGAATTATGGAAATGTTCAACTCACACTGAATGGTATAAGCTTCTTGATGAACATCATTACCAGATTGACTCCAAATACGCATTGGTAGAGTTGTCTAACGGTAATGATAGTTATACCAACTGCTTGAGTTATTTGACACTGAATAATTTCGTTTTGAATGACGATGATCAATTAAACAAAAAGTTCCAAATGAAAACGCTTTTGAGTTTGTTGATGTCTATTCATGAGAAAATATATCTTGAACGAGTTGCTATGAGTAACGAAACAAATGGAATAACTGCGGCTACGAAATGGAGAATGAATTCGAGGCCTATCATTGAAAGCTTGATCAAAAGTTGGGAGAGTCTCTATATCAAGAATGGAGGTGTTTTTTACTTGAATGAGCAGAGCTTGCAAGTAATTTACAACAAGAATCCATTCCTCAGACTAATACTGCCTTTGCTTTCCTTTGCAAAAATCAGAAAATGCATCAACTTGACACCCATCATTGAAAAAATATGGGGTAAAGATTGGAAGGGCATGAATGACAATCTGCAGAAGTTGCGGGATGACCCAGAAGCTTTGAAAGACGCCACAAATTATGCCTTGGATATTGTCAAACTGTGGATTGATTTTGTTTCAATCCATCAAGATGCTGAAAAGACATCTATGAGAACTCCGGTATTTTTCATTACCTGTATTTTCAGTTCTTTATTGATTATCGCAGAATTTTTGCTCTCGTTGGAGAAGAAAGCTGCTAATATCACACCTAATGATTATGGTTTTTTGAATGCCAGTGAAAGAACACTATGGTTGAGATCCGAAATGGTTTTCAAAAAAATCGAAAATTGCTTGATTTTGAATGAGAATAACAAAACATATGCTGAGTTTTTGAGAATCGAGGCCAAAGGTGCTCTTGATGTCGAGCCATTGCGAGATGACGTAGCTATCAGAGCTGTTAACCCAAATACAGATTACAATGAAACAGCTGATGTCATCAAGAACGCGAGATTGTCTTCCAGAAGTCTGTATCTAGGTGTAAGGATCCTTGCTGACGCTCCAATCTGGCCAATTGCATTATTATTTGCTCAAGCCTTAAAGTCGAGAGCTATTCACATTTCAAAGTCTCAACCGTGTTCTCCTCTTGATGTTGCCTAATATAACTGCAATCGAGTTATATTGAGTTACTGTTCTTTTCTTTTCTTTTGTTTTTTGCTACTGTTTTACTATAATCTGATAAAGTTATACACCGAAGGAGAATGAAAATCAAAAATTGCTAAATAACGAATTAATGTGTAAAACTACTCTTATAAGATGTAGTCAGTTATCTTCATTTCAGAGATATAGATGTGGTGTATGGGTGTATAGTATTCTATAACTACCATAACTCAATATATATAATACAAACGAACAGATGCTTTATCAGTAATTGATACGCAGTAATGGTATATCAGACCGAAGATGAAGTTGGAATTGTTACAGAATTACTGCAGGATATTGATGTTCTGGATAGGGATGCATTCAAGACACTGATTGGAAGCCTATCTGATGATTCAGATTCTTTTTATGTTGTTCTACTGTATGAGGCATTTAGTAGACTATATTCGGTAACTACGTTGGAGAGAGACGACTGGTATAAGAGAATAGACAATATGGAAGACGGTTTTCAAAAGAAAGTTCTGATAAATAGATTTTATACTCATCTATTGGAAGATCACCAAGATGTTGCGTTCTTAATGAAATATCTGAACTACCTTCAAAGTGATACTGCATCATCTATTCTCGATACGGACCATATAAAGAAGGAAGTTTTGAATATCTCAGTTGGGTATGACTATAACAATAGTCAAAGGCTTTTCTCGAAAGGCTTGGATTTTATAGAAAGTTTACAGGCTGACGCAGATTCAAAAAAGCAGATGATGAAATCCTTATACTTGCACAGGTTAAAGGTAAAGCATAAACAACTCGATGAAACATTTCAACAATATTCAAAATTTGTCAGCCAGTTTCTTCCAGAAACTTACGAAGCCGAGATGGTTGAAGCAAATAGAATCTACAGCCATACTAAAACCTCCCAAATGGAATGGGACATAGCTTATTCTTCAGCTGCTCAAAATGAGACACGGCTGCAGTACTGGTTAGATGTTTTTGATTTCCATTCACAATTATCAAAGAGAAAAAGAAATGTAAACGAATTAGTTGCTGTATTTGAGAACGCTATTGCTGATGTCGATGATATACGGTTCTGGTCTATCTTCTTGACTTTGTTCGACGTCTACAATGAAGCTACGAGTAATGATGATGAGATGTTGGTGTATTTGAGTCGATTTAGCAAAAGGTTCCCAAATTCTCCTAGACCATTTATTGAAATCATGCGGAGCATTCCAACGAGATTTCCGTTCAGTATTTTCGAGAGTATTCAACCAAGATTTGAGCACTTAATGAATGAAGATAAGAACCTCAATTTTGAGGAATGGACAAGTATCGCTATTTCTCACCTGAAGATTCTTTTGAAAACGGAAGACTCAGAATTCGAGAAATTCGCATCTGGCTATCTCCAGTCGTCCAGAATGGAAGGTGATTCTCTTAATCCATTGCATAAGTTTGCAGTGAGCTGTTATGAATCAATGGGTAATTATGAAAAGGCGAGGGATTGCTTGAATGAAATAACAGGTAATTCAACTGATATAAAATCTTGGATGTTTTATTATGACTTTGAGAGAAGAAACGGAACAGTTGATTCCGCTCTTCAAGTTTTATGCAAAGCTATTGATAGAAGTCAAAGCCTTGAAGAACTTGATGAAATATCTGGTGAATACTTGCGGTTCAGTGAACTGAATGACATCAATTACAAAATGATAATAATCAAACTTTATAAGAAACGAAAACAGATGGAAAGCTTAACTCAGTCAGTGGAGATTCAACATAGTCTTGAAAAAAATTCAAGCAAGAGAGTGCATGATGAACTTGGGATACAGGAGGAGGAGCACGATACTTTCCAGAAAAAGCGAAAATCTTCAATTGATGTCAGAAATCGGGAATTACTAACCGTTTCCGTTACGAACATTCCAAGTAATATCACACTGAAACAAGTTTTGAACTTCTTCAAGGACTGCGGTCCAATTTACGAATCAAAAATACTGCAAAATGATGAGTTCCAACAAGCACATCTTGAATTTTCATCCGAACATGATGTTTTGAGAGCTTTAACTAAAGATTACAAAAGATTGGGTGGTGTTGAGTTGAGGGTTCAGAGGTTGATGAAATCTACAGTATGGGTTACCAATTACCCACCATATTTCACGAAGTCTGATATATACCAAACTTTTGCTAAATTTGGGAGAATAGTTAGTGTGAGGCTTCCTTCACTAAAATTCAATGCTCAACGGCGATTTTGTTACATTGAGTTTTCTTCAAGTGAAAGCGCTTCAGATGCTGTCAGAGAACTAAATGCGACAGAGATTGATGGCTTTAATCTCACTGTCAAAATTTCAGATCCTACATCCAGACAGAGTAGGTCAGGTGCTACTGAAGAAGGTCGTGAAGTCTACGTTTCAAAACTTGATTTTCATAAAGTCACGACTGCCATGGTTAAGCAACTCTTCGAAAAGTATGGAAATGTTGAAAATGTTCATTTACCTTTGAGTGAAAAAAGTAAACAGCAAGGAAGAAAACATGATGGCTATGGATTTGTGATATTCAGTACCCCAGAAGAAGCACAGGCTTCATTGAGTTTGAATCTGGTGAATTTAGAAGGACGTGTGATCGAAGTCTCTATATCAAAAACAAAGACAGAGAAAGACAAACAACGGGAGAAAACAGCCTTGAGACAGCTAAGAGACGCTGATAATGTCTTTGCACTAAAGAACTTGCCAGACACAATAAATGCCGAACAACTAAAAATCTTCTTGAGAAGCTTTGGTGAAATTGAAGATGTCATCTTGGAGCCCGAATATCAAGGTGCACTTGTTCAAGTCTCAGACTCTCAGAATGCAGGTGAAATACTACTGAAAATCGAAGGCCAAAGTATAAATGATTATCAAGTTCAAACTACTACGGTGGCTGAACTAAGGAAAGGCACGTCTTCAACAAAATTAGCCTCAAGCCCTAAGACTTCTTTCGTCCCTTCCTCCCTAAGAAGAAAGAAGCCTATCACTGACTTGACAACGCAACCTTCAACTAAGAAGTATAACGATCAAGCTGACTCGCTACTTCTGAAAACAAACGAAGACTTTAGAGCGATGCTACTGGGGAAGAGAGAATTTTAAACTTTGATCCTTTTTTCATTGTATATTTATGGACCTTACATTATGTATCATTTCATTCAGTGATATACTCCTTTAGTTCTTTTATTTGTGAAACAAGCTGCTCCACCAGTGGTGCTCTGAGTTTGTCCTCACCGTCAAACAGCTTCTGCTCTTCCAAAGTTGTAGGAACAACTCTAGAAGTTAGATATTTTGGATGTGCCAAGAGGTGTGTTAATCCGGCAGATAAGCCTTTCAAATCCTCAGAACTGTCTAGACCTGGAATGTTGTCAATGGATTCTGGAAGTTGGTTCGAATTAGTCTGTCCGTATTCGTAGTACAGATTCCTCAAAGCCTTCTGAAGTATGATAATTTGTTCGGTTTCCTGTAAAGCAGCAAAAGTTATAACGACCAGATCCTGAGACCAGCTTCGTGTATTGAAACGAATTTGTTTTGAAAAGTAACCAACAAATGTGGTTATTTCAGGTAACAATCTGCTTCCAAACTTTTTCAATAGCGTTAAAATGATAGCCAATAAACCGTTACTCCATATATTGTGTAGTCTGGGAGTGGTATGGACTAGGATGTTCCCCTCCTGAATCCTTAAAGACAGAGGACTTTCTATCAATGTAGAGAATAAACCGGCAGATATCAGTTGCTCAGCTATACCATCAATGGAGATGAGCTCCAATATATATGTTAGTGACAGTTCTGCAAATATTGGCTCATCATTCACTCTCAAACGATGTGAGTTAGAATAGGCGTTCAAGATAGCTCTCAATGTGCTATTATCAATAAGTAGTGATGGAAGTTTAGCAATGATATAAGCTGGTGGGTCCGTTTTTATGAATCCTCTGAAAAGTGAGATGATCAGAAACAGGTCTTCAATACGTCCGTTGATGGACGGAGAGGTTATATCTGCTTGCACAGATGTAAGCAAAACTGTAGTTCCTTTGGCAATAACAATTTCAAAAAGTTCAAAAAGAAGACTATATGTTTTTTCGTTAAAAACTGGTTTTACCTTCTCTGAATTCAAACAATTGGAAATAAGTCTCAATAGAGGTCTATAAACTTCTGAGTCATTCTGTGATAGACTGTACAGAAAGTCGATGTCAGGGGAGGTGATAAGTTGTAATGATAAATTTAGAATTTCAGCCATCTGGGTACTTTCAAGATATCCGTTGGATGTCATCAAATAACAGAAGAAAAAAGCAAGTTCTATTCTTCCTCTATAAACCTCATGAAACAAACGAACTGATCTGCCTTCAATTATATTTGTGTTCAACAACTTAATGATAACTCTAGAAAATGATGACTGTGGTTGCACTTTCTTAACATAAGCAGTCAATAAAGCACCCCATGATTTGGCCGCGTCAATCTGGGCAGAAACAAATTGTAAGTTCAAACTTGCCGCAATGACTTCTGATTTGTAGCCATCAGTTAACCCTGAGCCATTCCAGAACATGTTATCACCAAGCATATCATCAAGTAACTCTAAATTATATACAGTACCGACCCCGAAGGTCGTGGTCACCGACAAAGGAGTACGGACAAATTGGTGCAAGTTCAGACCTGGCCATTTGCTTTCGAAGTTTTTGTTCAAATTACGGTGAAGAGACTCACGATATCCAAATTGCTCGCATAAGGGCTTGATTAACTCCAGTATATCATTACTTTGTAGAGCATCTATGATAGGTTTACATCCCGCAGAATCCTTGGATGTAAAAATAATCAATGCACAAATTTCGGCGATTCTGGAGTTCAGTTTGTAAGCGTAGCATGATTGAATGATTGATTCATCATCTGATGGTGTTTGATCCCCAAGAGTGGCTAGTTTTCTCACTAAGACCTCAACAAAACTTCTACTGTCACCTTCATCTTTATAGGACCATGAGTTCAGGGCAAGTGCAATAGCATCAACTAAGTGAATTCCAAGTGATGCTGGATAGTATTCCAAGTTCTGAATATCATTCTTCAACGTCTTCAAGATGGAATGGTCGTTCTCTTCTTTTCCTTCTGTGCCATTAACAAATCTCATTGAAAGACCTTTCTGCTTACCCGTAATAATAGCAGAAAAGAATGAATACACAAACTTTTTGACTTTGATATCATCATGAATAAAAAGCAAGTGCTTTTGCAAAGATGCTATCAAGACTTTTGTATAGTATTCACCTAGATGTGACAAAAGAGAAGGCGGTTCATTTTCCCACTTAGAACTGACTAATTGGGTTAATAATTGTAGCACATCTGATCTAAGAGATAAATGAGTACTATATATCATAATCAGCTGGGAAGATTCGTTGAAAAAAGTTGATTCAAGGGTTGATGGCTTAATATCTAACAAGGATCTAATCGCAACAACTAGTCTTGAGAATTCAAAGGTGACCTTGACAAATTTATCAAACCAGAAACTACTCACTCCATTATAATGTGAAGTGAGGTCATTCAACGTCTTGAGCATTGTGAAAATTGGTTTGATTATTCGAACGTCTGGTAATGAAACAGTAAAAGCTTTGATAATTCTCTTAGCAGACGATGCTAGTACTTTTGTTACCTTTTGCTCAGGTGGATTCTCTAAATCAACACCATAACTGAATTGTAGTATTCTAATAAAACTATCAAGGATCAATGTAGCGATCTGAAGTTTTTGAGATGAGTTGGTATAGTTCCAAAAGATGAAGCTTTCGAACACATGAATTGCAAAAGTGGTGAAACGTGGTAAAACACTGGATTTTTGTGTGTCCAAAGACTCTGTTCCGACTAAACTATTGATGATTAGTTGATTGTAAAGTTTCAGACAAGCAATAGTGAATTCGTATTCGGCGCCTGTAGTCTCCACGCTTCCAAGAATTGAGAATGCTAATCCACCTCTTCCTGCATGTTCAAGTAAATCAGATCTTGAGATATGACCCCAAACAATCTGAGGATAAGTATATAGCAGTGCTGATAGCAAATTAATGATCTTGATAGATACTGATTTATTTCTCTGATGTAGTGCTTGTTCAAAAAGTTTCAAGATGATATCAACGATATCGGAGTCATCACAAAAGGCGGATAGTTTTTCAAAGATCTCTGAAATTGTATTGACATCTGATCCAGCGGTTGTGTTAATCAGCAGATCCAAAATTACCAATAGAGTCTCGTCCGTCTCTGATTGAATTGCTAGGTTTTGCATTATTCTACCCAGCAGAGACCATCCGTTGTACTCATACTGAAAAATTACAGCATCTTGATTCTGATCTAGGGTTGGTATAATTTTACCCTTCGTATTTTGTGGCAAACAAATCATTACATCCTTGCTCCTTTCATAAGGAGGATGGATGTAGATATCCTGTTGTAAGATAATTGTATCCGATTCAGGAACGTTGTCATAATTCAAATTGTTGGTAGATAGAATATTCATATATGTACCAAGTGATGATAATTCAGCGTGGGCAAAAGCACCATTTATGCTTAGTATCCTGAGGAATGGAGTTATAACTTCTGGAAATTTGGCTCTCGTAATATGAAGTAGTCTCTCAGTGTCTGGGTTCAAGAAAAATTTCTCAATGAATGTATCAGGTGCTTTACCTAAAACAGCTAAGAGTGTCTTTGAAGTTCTATCTGTTAATTGAATGAAAGGAACAGCTGAAATGAGAAATGATGAAAATATAGCACAATGGAAGTTATCATAAGCCAATGCGGCATCTGACTCCTCGATTATTTTGAATACATCTTGTTCTGCAGCTACCGCAGCGAAGGACTTGCCTAGATCAGTTGAGTCCTCCTGGAAAGCATTTGAGAGCGTTTCTGGTGGTAGTGAGTATAACACAATACTCCACGCATATAAAGCGATCGGGTCATGTGGTGATTTTAGTAACAGTTCACTGATGGATTGTACCGCATGTGCATCCGAGCAGTATGGTGCCGTGGTATCAAATGAGTCAATACTAGTATCCAATCCAAAGAATAGGAGACTGTTTAGGGATATCAGACCTTTTATTTCGCTGTAAATTTCTGGTTTTCCAATACCTTCAAACTTGTGAAAAAAGTCATTACTTTGCCAGAATTCAAACCACTTTACAACATTTGAGGGCGTAGTTGAAACTTTAAGCAGCAATGATAGTAATAATTTCAAGGTATGAACAATAGTGGAAAATATATCAACCTGAAGAATAGAATCTTGTGTAGTTAGGCCTGAAGAACATTGATCTAGATGTGATGTGAGCTTTTCTAATAAAGAAATGCAGCTTGTGATGTACCCGCTATTCTCAAGCAGTTGATGCGAGTATTTGTTTTCCAGTACAGGAAAAGGACCATGAGTGAGCAAATGTCTGGTAAGCTCCAGCACTGTTTGTCTTTCCTTCATTACACTATGTATATAGAGATTGCGACGCGATTTGTCTGAATCTTGTGGGAAGGTTTGTGCCGTCCGACAAATGATTCTCAGTGTTTCAAGCTTGCTAGTATTCAGAAAAGTGGCTATTTCTTCAGCTTCCCTTCTCAACAGATCTGTTACGGTGTGAGTTGAATCACGTATTGAAAATGTTGAGCTTTGAGGTAGCTGTTCATTAGATGCAGGTTCTAGGTAAAGTGGATTATTCAAAACATCCTCATTGAGCATAAGAAATGATCCCAATGATTCCAATTGTTTGCCATCACTGGAGTTTTGTAAGGTACTTAGAGCCAAATCAAATGACCTAGAGTGTAACAGTTAGTATTTGCATCTCAACTTTGTCTATCGGTTATAAAGCCAACATCCTCCCGGGTGCCACAAACTTACCATTTATCACTTGATTCTGTTACGAGTGCCATCTGTATAATAGTGCAATTGAGATCCAATTGACTAGAGACCGTGAGTGAATTTTCCGCTGGGTTTAATAACTGATGTTTGTTTTGTTTGTCTTGTTTAAAAGAAGAAAAAAAATCAAAACGAAAACAAAAGGTGACAAATTCCGAGGGTCTATGTTTCAATCTGGCTTGAAATAACTTGGCTTATTGATACCGGAAGTCTTCCAGTTGTTGATCATATACTTATTTGGAATGAGATTTGTGCAAGGGACCGCATTTTGAGCCAGCCTGTGCCCTATATCCTTTATCCACTCAAGTTTATGAGCTGGTAGTGCTAAAGAAAGGCACCCAAAGACTGTAGCTCCCATTTAGATAACTGTCCCAAGAGGGACAGATCGCTGACTAAGATATGATACTAATTGCTTAGTCAGATTTCAAATTCCTCGATTTTCGTTCGTCACATTTTTTTCCACACAAAAATCAAGAAAAAAACAATCCTTAAAACAAGTTTAGATATATAGAAACTGAATAAACAGAAGCAAACCATTGCAAAAGGAAAGATGCTCGCCCACGTGAGACGCAGTGCCAGTTCCCGTGGCGCATTGAGAAGTGTCAGATCTCTTGGACGCTCGTTTAGTAGCTTGCCACCACGCAGGGCCGAAGTAGAAGTGACTATTGACAACGTCAAAGTCAAGATTGAGAACGGTGCCTCCATCATTCAAGCTTGTGATAAAGCTGGAGTCACAGTGCCCCGCTATTGTTACCATGACAAACTAGCAGTTGCTGGTAACTGTCGTATGTGTTTGGTGGATGTGGAGAAGGCCCCTAAGTTGGTTGCGTCATGCCATTTTCCAGTCAGAGAAGGGATGGTGGTTCATACCAATTCCGAAAAGGTCAAACAGTCCAGAGAGGGTATCACCGAGTTTCTACTTGAAAATCATCCACTAGACTGTCCTGTCTGTGATCAAGGTGGTGAGTGTGATTTGCAAGAGCAAAGTATGAGATATGGTTCTGATCGTGGTAGATTCAATGATGTTGCTGGTAAGCGTGCTGTAGAGAACAAGGCAATTGGTCCATTGATCAAAACCTCTATGAACCGTTGTATCCACTGTACTAGATGTGTGAGATTTTTGAACGATGTTGCAGGAGCACCCGAATTTGGTACTTCTGGTCGTGGTAATGATATGCAGATTGGTACTTATGTTGAGAGGAACGTCAACTCCGAGTTGTCTGGTAACGTTCTTGATCTATGTCCCGTTGGTGCCTTAACTTCAAAACCTTACGCTTTCAAAGCCAGACCTTGGGAATTAAAGAGAACAGAGACTATAGATGTGATGGATGCAGTTGGTTCTAATATTAGAGTTGATTGTAGAGGTATTGAAGTGATGAGAGTTTTACCAAGACTGAACGATGACGTTAATGAGGAGTGGATCTCTGACAAGACTAGATTTGCCTATGATGGTTTGAAAACTCAAAGATTGACTACACCATTAATTAGAGTTGGAAACAAATTCGAGACTGCTACTTGGGATGAAGCATTATCGACCATTGCTTCCGCTTACAAGAAAATCAGTCCAAAGGGCAATGAAATCAAAGCTGTTGCAGGTGCCTTAGCAGATGTTGAGTCTATGGTCGTATTGAAAGATATTGTCAATTCTTTAGGATCTGAAAATTTAACCACTGATGATGTGTTGAGAGAAAATGAACCTACACCATATAATGCCAACATCAAATCAAATTATATCTTCAATTCATCAATTTTGGGAATTGAAGAGGCTGACCAAATATTGCTAGTTGGTACAAATCCCCGTCATGAAGCTGCCGTTTTGAATGCTAGAATTAGAGGAAGATGGCTAAACAGCGACTTGGAAGTTCACCACATTGGTGAGCAATTTGAATCGACATTCGAACTGAACCATTTGGGTGACAATCTACAGTCACTAACTTCTGCGTTAGATGGTGAAGTTGGTGCCAAATTATCAAAGGCCTCTAAGCCATTGATTGTTGTTGGTTCAGGTGTTGTTAACTCCCCAGACGCCTCAGCTATCTTTTCGAAGATTGGAAAATTTATTAAGTCCTCAACAAATATCGTGACAGAGAGTTGGAATGGTTTCAACATTCTACAACGCGAGGCCTCCAGAGTTGGTGCTTTGGAAGTTGGTTTCCATAACAATTCTAAAGTCGTGGCTCAGACCAAACCGAAATTCATGTACTTGTTGGGTGCTGATGAAGTAAAGAACCAAGATATTCCTCGTGACGCGTTTGTTGTTTACCAAGGTCATCATGGTGATATGGGTGCCTCGTTTGCAGATGTTATCTTACCAGGTTCTGCCTACACCGAAAAGACGGCTACATACATAAACACTGAAGGGCGTGTTCAGCAGGCTAGAGCTGCAACTAATCCTCCAGGATCTGCAAGAGAAGACTGGCAAATTTTGAAAGCATTGAGTGAGTACTTACAATTGCCATTGAAATATAACGATGCATATTCATTAAGAAACAGAATTGGTGAAATATCTCCATCCTTGCTAGTGCAAGATTTGATTGAACCAGTCTCTGCTGAAATTGCCAAACTAGGTATTGCATCCCTAAGTTCCTTAGATTCGTCCAAAGCTCAAAATACACCATTGAAGAACCCTATTGAGAACTTCTGGATGACTGATGTCATTTCAAGATCTTCTGTGACTATGTCCAAATGTATTGCTAGTTTTGGTGAGAAAGGTGACAAGATCTTTGATGAACATCCAACTTATGCCATTGCCTGAGTGACTAAGCGTAATTATCTCGTACTCTTATTTATTCGCCCTATTTATTGACTTATTTATTTATTTATTGTCCTTATTTATTATCTATTTATTACCTTTATTATACTTATTTATTTTAAATATATACGTCATTACAGCCAGCGTTGATGAGAATGTTTGTTAGTGTATCTATCAATATTCTAATTTTGATCCATTAAGAAATCCGTCTATATAGAAGAATTATAGAACATATATATGACGAATTTCAGGAGACTACTGACCAAGCATTACAGACTAAAGCTAGCCAACAAACAGATGCACTTTATTTCATTCATATTTCGAAGAATATCCTTCACGAACATGGTCAATAAATTACACGATATGCTTATGAGAATGTGTTAAAATCGATCACTCAGATTCTTTTTGACCATGTGGTTGTTCTTATGTCTATTGTCACGTTTCAATGTATTGTTTGAGCTTGTTGTATTTTTTTGCATGACCCGTTTAGCATCGGTAGAACCAGTAGATACTCTATTCAATGACCTAAAATTACCATTGAAATCCTTGAAATCCTTTGACACGCCTTCAGTGGATTGCACAGGTTTAGTCAGTTTTTCGTTTTGAGGGTCAGTTATCGAAATGTTGATTTTATCAGCACTAGACTCGGTATCAAACTGGCTTGAGGCTGAAAAATGCATATTTGATTGTGTATTTGTACGGGATCTATCACGTTTTTTTTGAGAGTTAGTTTTTCCATCACTGTTATTATTATTTTCTGTATTCGGTTTGCTAGAATCTTCTCTTGGTATTGAAGCCCTTAAAAGACTGTACTTTTCCATGACATCTTTATCTGCCAAAACATTCATTGCAGCCCTTAACCCTGCCTCTTTGATATTTTTGCCTGACCCAGTCCCAAGTACATCCCCAGAATTAACTTTGATTTGGACTGTGAAATTCGTGTAGTCCTTCTCAAACTTCTTCTCAATGCACTCGTACTTCAAGCCTAGTTTGGCAAATCCGATCAAAGAATAAAGCTCAACTTTTGCGTTTGAGTTTAGCTCAGCTCTTTCGTGAGTATTAACTCTTTTCGTTACAACATCAGTGTTGTCCATAATCACTGGCATTGCTAACTTTCTTAGCCAGTCGTATATCTTGGGAAAAGCATTAGAATCATCCATCATTAAACCTCCAATGTAAGCTTCAAAAACGTCTGCAAAAATCTTCTTTTTTCCATGCTGCACACTATCGTCAATTTGGAAATTCAGCCTTTTGTCAAATCCATATGCCATAGACCACTTCAGCAGCATATTGTTACTGATTAATCTTGTTCTAAGTTGAGATAATTCACCCTCTGTTGCATTAGGATGATGGTTGAAGATGATAAGTGTCATTATGTTATTTAAAACAGAGTCTCCAAGAAACTCTAGTCTATCGTTATGGGAATGTATCATTTCACTATCTGACAGGAAAGTTTGAAAATTCAAGACAGATCTATGTGTAAACACTTGTGCCCTGATTCTAGGGTTTTTGATTTCAGGCAAGGGAGGTAAAGTGTTATCACTGGTAGGCGTTCCTGCATCAACCTTCAGCAAGCTATGAACAGAATAGTCTTGTATCGTAGCAAAATCAAGCTTGCTCTGATCAGTTTCAAGACTTTCATGATTTTCGTCAAAATTCACTATCTTGTCTAGTATATCTAGTTTCTTCTGATCATGTAAAGTTTTCAGTTTGGCACATAATTCTAGTTTCGCTCTACCCAACGCAATCACTACTTGCGGTGAAGCAATTTTATCTGCAGCACTTTTCATTTCAGCTAGTAGTTTTTCATCCAGCTTAGAGGACAGTATGGTCTTAATTGATTGCTGTAGAGTGGAAACGGCATATTCCAAAGATATAGTATCGGTAAGGCCAAGGAATCTGTCCTCCTGTACTTTTTGAGAACTATTTTTTTGCCCATCTCCTTCAAGCTGTGGTGAAGAGGAATGTGTCTTCTTCTTGCTGGACTCGGGGTTTGATTTGTTTCCGCTCTCTGACAGAGTGTAGTTCCCAGTATTATCGTAACACTGGTTATCATCAGGTGACAGTCTAGATCCATTCTTTATATGTTTGATATCTTTAGGACTTGTAGATGTGTCATTCTTCAAAGTTGTTCTTTTCAATTTGTATGATTCATCAGTTTTAACCTTTTTTGAAAGGTCAGATTCTCTATCACCAGTGTCGCCCCTTGAACGCTTTGACATCTACTGCGAAAGTTACCTCTAAGCCTTCCTCTGTAGTAACTGTTGTAATGTGTATGCTCATCAGAATTTTTTTTTTTTCTCATCAGTTTTCTTATTTGATTCAGTTAGAATGTCAAGAACCGAGGGTATGTATATTCAAATATCATCAATAGCTTGCTGCGATTGAAGTACTAGAAATACTACAGAACTTACAGTAGTCATTAATGTCTTGCTTTGGAGATAGTGTGAAGATTTTATAAATTCCTAGTTTTTTCCTATACGAGTTCGTCAAAATTTGAACTTTCCATATTCCTCTGCCTCATCACTATCTTCTCTATCATCCTCAGTCTCTGTGCTTGGCTTTTCTACCTTTTGCTTTTTCTCAGAGTTACCATGGTCATCCTCTATAGATCTCTTGGTACTCAGGTCATATGTTTTTCCATTAGCTGTGAATAAACTGTCTTTTGTTTGTGTTGTAGCAGTATCTTGAAATTTTTCCTTCAAGATCTGGTAAAGTTTCTTTGGTTCCATTGGCTTCTCAGTTTGTGTTCTTATTGGAAACTGTTCTGGGAGCTGTATATCTTCCTCATCTGATTGTATTTCCTTTTCATCTGTTTGCCCCGATGGTTCAGTAAAGTCTGGTTCCTCTGTGGAGCCCAGTAGTCCAATATTCAGATCTTTTTCATCAATAATAACCGGTTGATCATCATCTTTGTTTTGCAGTACCCCATTACTGGCCTGTTCTTCGTCATCATTGTCAATATCACCTGGTTTTGTTTGTTCCTCCTCTTCTCTTTGGAACTCATCTTCATCGTCTTGTGATACCAACTGTCCGAATAGCTCTCGTTCAACACCCAATTCCTGGTCTTTACCGATCTCAATATCAGTAGTGTTTGCTTGCAATGGTGCATTAAATCCGGGTATTTTTAGACCAGGATAAGCTGGAGGAGGGCCAAGTTGTTTCATTCGTATAACCCAAGGTAAAATAGTAGAGTCAGTGACACCCAATGCTTCTTTAAGTTCATTCGAAATAACTCCGGGATTGAATTTGCTTTCCTCAAATTCCTCCAACTCTTTGCCTTCATAATAGACTTCACCAAATATATACAGCTTCGGTTTAGTTTGATGCTTGAAGAACGCGTCATGCATTTTTTGATAGTCTAAATCTAACCTGTTCATCTTAGGTCTAACCTTCTGTCTTTGTTTTTCCTTTAGTGATTGTTCATCATCTTCAGCTGTAGTATCACGCATTTCTGAAATTCCCGTTTTAGCAATTGCAGATGGTAATGCAAATGCTTTTTTCTCGTGGCGAGAGGAAAGGTATTCCCTCTTCAGTTGCCAATGCTTTGGTACAGGCACCATGTTCTTACTTGATTTAATGTTAATCAGAAATAAAGGATCTTTTGCATCAACATCATACCAGTCAACTAACTCTGGGTGAGTTGTTTTTGATTTCAGTACAGATAGTGGCATTTTATTTTTTTTCCTCTGTTGCTTTAAGCTGGTTCCTCCAGAAGCGTGGCTTTCTGAAGCCTTATCAAGAATTGTGTTTACATGCCCATTCTCTTCATCTGAATTGTCTTCTAGAATCTCATTATCAGCCTGAAATTTCTCTACATGTGAAGCCGTCTGGTCTTCATTATCAACTTGAAATCGCTGAAAGACATTCTTAAACTGTTCCATTGCGGAGACACTTAAATCCAAAATTGAAATGGGAACATCCACAGGTTTGTTTTCAGGCTGTATTGCATCTTTTGTCGTTGCGATAACTTCGATTTTGTTCTCTTTGTAGGTAGCCTTTTCGCCATACCCAAGTTTTTGTTGTTGTTTACGTGCCTTCTGTTTCTCCCTATTCAGTTGATTCTTAGTCTTTTTTATCTTTGCCATTGTACCTTTCCACTGGCGACTCCACTGTATGGTTCAGGCGTTGTGACACTACATAAATTCATCTGATGTGAAGTTTTGATAATATTGTATTATGTGGTGTCTGGATGTTTCCTAAGTACAATCTATATAAGACAGCTACTGCAGACTTCATAGCCTTGATATGCAGTGGTCTTCGATATGACGTGGTGATGGTGATTAGATTGCAGCCATGCAGTGATATTGGAGGTGTAGGGAGTCCACATAAGAGTGTTTGTCTGATGTCCAGAACAAGGGTTCACGCTTGACATTGTATGAGCTAGCAGCTAAATACAACAAATTACCGATATATTCAAGTTTAGTTTCAATAATTGAAGTTATAATGCAAGTAATGGTTAGCAAAAGATCAGCGATCCATCACGATCGAATATTTGCTTCTAGCTTATCAAGTTTCTTGTTGATTTTTTCAACTGCAAGGTAGGTTGAACGTTAGTAGTGATACAACAAAAGACATATGAGGTGGACCTTACTTTTATTCATTACTAGTTCATCGTTCTCGTCCACAGAATTCAGCTAGTGAGCATGCACAGTTAGTACAAAGCCTACAACGGAATACCATATGATAAGTTATCATCATCAGTAATGTAATCACTTACGATTTTCTTCAGCATTGTTTCAAGCTCTGTAGCAACATCGAATATGGTGACAATATTGGACTTGCTTTGTTCTTCTTCGTTCACTGCACCTTCATTTTTTGGGAGCTTTATCTCTGACATTCTTGATTCCCTTAGCTCTGCTCGTTATGCTAAGAACAGGATAATGTTCTGGCAAAGTTAAAATGAACCAAATCGTAAACATAGCTTAGTCAGCTAGTCATTTTACATACAATATCTGATCATTTTGCAGAAGCCTCGTGTTTTAAAAGGATTTCGTGGATCTCACGGGCAAAAGAAGCCGATATGGTGTTTATAAGGGGTTGCTGTAGGCACAGTATGATACTGCCCAATCGGCGTATTTTAATACTGTATAGAGGGCTACGGACACATCCCTTTCTCAACACAAACCAGTACTTTGAATACGCCAGATCGAAACAATTAAAGACTAATAGTACCGTGTTTTGTGGGACATCGTTCGAGCTGGCATCAATGAATGAGCTCACTAAACATTTCAAAGGTCTTTCACTATCACATGTCGGAGGAACATTCGACAATGGAATAGATCTTACTGGAAAGTGGGACATGACATCATTTGTGAAAAATAACCCACAAGCTAGCAGTATATCCAATGAAGTAGTACACGGTGAAGAAGTGATACCGATTATCAAGCAGTTTAGACCAGAACTCAATGTACTTGTCCAGTGCAAGAACTACTCTTCCAAAATCACAGCAAAGGAGATTCGTGAACTCCCTGGTATATTCCATGCTGAGTTCAACTCGGTGAATTCTAAAAACTCGATGATGCTATTCTGTGCGCCAAACGTGCTCACAAAGAATGGGATTCAGCAGATATATTCGTCAAATGTCCCTATAGCTTTCTGTCAAATCTCCAAATTGACACAGTTCAAGCTAGGAGATGTTTACGATATTTCAAACTACAGAGGTGGTAAGCTCTTAAACTTTCTACCCAATGCGCATTTAGAATATTTACTAAAAGGGACAGGTATTGTGGAAGATTTAGAAAAACTCCTAGCTGTTTAGCAAACAAGATGTGATATATACTATTTTTTGAATTTGAGCGTAAAGTTTTTTATCGAGGCCATATGTTAGAGAAACTAACTACGAAAAGATCTATAACTCTATTGACATTTATGAAAACTTCATTCAACGTAAATCATAATAAAAATTGATGCAAGGAAACTCATTCAATCAATCAGTAAATCATAAGAAACACACCATGCAAATAAATCCCAAACTAACAGAAACAGACAAAAGTGAAAAACTATTAAAAAAACGAAACGGTTATTATAATTGAATCATGAATTCCAGAAGCTTTGAAATAGCTACCTGATGATCATGTTTTCAAGTCCTATGCTTAATTCAAAATTTTCTTGCTATTGAGAATCCGACACATGTGTATCTGGAAAAATAGTAGAAAATGGCACTGATAACTGAGCAAATTGCAGTGTAGACGATGAACCAATTGTATCTAGAAATTGAACTACCTGAGTCACCGATAATAGCACCTGCTATTGGAATACCGACCAAAGTGCCAAAAGCAATCACGAAGTACATAACACTATATCTCTTACCAAATTCAGTAGTTCTAGAAATCTGACCACAACAAACTGGAAGTAAAGAGAAAACAGCTCCAGAGACCATACCATAAAGAATAGCATATGCATAAAGAACTTTTAAGCTGGCACCAAAAGGTAACCACATAACTAAATTAACGATAGTTGTCAAAAACATAATGACAATCATCACATTGAATCTACCAAAGATGTCAGCTAGATAACCTGTCAATGAACGACCAGGAATTGTTCCCAAGTTGACCAATGTTATTAATAAATAGGAGTCATCAATTGTATAACCTCTTTTGATTGCGTAGGAACCGAAGTAAGTAATACAAGAAAATGTTGATATTTCCGCAAACAAAGCACCAATTGTACAGTAAACAAATTTCCAATCGGTTAGAACGGACTTGTCAAATATCGAAATGTAGTCAAGTACTCTTTCCTTAAAACTTTGATCTTTGAGTTCTTCCTTTTGGTTGAATCTCTCTTTTATCAAAATCGTAGCCACACATAAGCAAAAACCAAACACTAAGGCTAAAATTCTAATAGCCCAGACGAATCCAACTTTTCCATATAGAGACCTCAACATTATTGGGAATAACACACCACCCACACCACCACCACTAGCTGCAATGGAAGTGTATAGACCTCTTTTTTTAGAGAAATAGTGTGCAATAACAGAAATAAGTGGTGACATTAATAAACCATTTCCAAAAGAAGTCAAAATACCAAAAGACAAAATGAATTGCCAAACTGACACACAAGAGGCAGTAGCAACCAATCCACCACACATTAATACTGAACCAGACATCATTAGAGTTCTTGTACCATTTCTGTCAAAGTATGTTCCTGAAAAGATGCATGAGGTGTATGTGACGAATGTAGCAATAGAAAAGATCCATCCAACTGTGGAAGAGCCTACATTTTGTAGTTGATTGTGCTTGACATAAGACTCAATAGCTCCCACAATGTTCATCAAACCAAAGCAGGCAACTAAACCCATAAAAGAACCAAACACCACGAGATATGCCTTCAAACCTCCTTCTGGAAAATCAAGATTCTCATCAAGACCAATGTCAAAACTCTGTTTTTTATTGGTTGAATCGTTACCGATGAAGGTGTTTTGTGACTCTACATCATAGGATTCTTCATTAGGGCAGAATTCACCCTCATTCTCCTCAAGAACTATTTCATTAGCACTTTGAAACTTTGTTGTACTTTTCTCGGTATCAACTAAAGTCTGCGAAGATTCTGTGGAGTTAAACTCAGGACGAGTTGGTGTGATATCCTGTTGGTCAGCTTTTTGCATATAAGCGAAGTTCTGAAGTTAACGAGTAAATGCTGGTGAAGAAAGTTCTACAGATTACAGTTTCACTTTGAATTGAAAGAACTCTCGAGGAAACAGTGGCCTTTTATATATATATAGCTAAAACTGTATCTCGGAAACAATTACTATGAACACCCACAACATGAGCTATTTTTGTACTATTTCGCACCTCCATAAGTCCTTAAGATAGGCAAAGGCGTCCAATATGGGTACGCCAATGGGGGTCGATTGATGGCTAGATTCTCTTCCTGCATATACTCGCATAGAATATTTTAGGGGCGTGTCTGTATCAGCAAAACCAAAGTCTTTCTGGATCTGATTAATTAGACCGCTATGATAGCTGGGGGAAAGTATAGGGTTCATCTTGAGGCAATTCCTCAAGCTCTCTACATGTGCACGTGTCTTTTGTTGCTGTTTCTTCAGGTTGAAGTTGAATGTTTTTCATGGAATGTTCTAGACTTGCCTAATTATTTCCGCCTTAAATATTGCCTACTAATCTCATATGCAGGAAAACCGTTGAAAGATCTTGGCTTTAGGAAATCGAAATTCTCGGAAAACCAAATTCGTAAGCCGTGTGCGAAATGCACTAGGCATGGAGTATGGGTAAGCGAAATATAGTGCAGGACTCTAACGTGATGACTGGGATGAGAGGGCAGCAAACTGGTAATCGGCAAAATACAAAAACTATTTACACCAACCATGTAATCTATATACGGCAACCATCTCTGTACCTTTAATCTTTGTATCTTTCTGTAGTAGTAGTTGTGTCGTAAGCCCTAATTACTGGATCATCTGGCAACATTCTTGTTACTGGAAAATTCGCTCTGACTCAGTTTTGAAAAGTGCAAAAATCGCTTCTACACTCCTTCGAATTTAATAGTATTTATGCGATCCGATGTTCTCTCCTGATAAAGTCGTATAGGCCTTTCCTATGACCGAATTACGACTTGATCGTATCTGAGCATTTCTTTGAAAAATATCTATACAGTTTTTACTATACAGGAGCACAGACCCAAATTTCATATAAATGACCTATTGTCTCAATCTACCAATATCCAATATAGCAGGTTCTTCTTGATAAAACATCTCCTTTTGCTTGCCACATCAAGGTTGTTGGCCTATATCACGGGAGAGAGTGATTCTATTGTGGGGAGCAGGATAAAGTTGAGTCACCGATTCCGCTTCTCGAGTCATTATCTATCTGTATTTTTTCTGTTTTGATGCACTTAAAAGGTGTAGTATAGTACTCTGTCAAATAAGAGGGCTTTTTGTATTACTTTTTGTATTACTTTTTTTCCAGTTCATGTCCCAGTGATGCCGAAAGAGGAACAACCTTCCTATTAGGTATGGAATCAATAATTCATTTGAGGCACAATTCCTCATTTATGGGAAATATGTATGAAATGAACATCTATTCTAAAATTTACACAATCTCAATCCAACACTATAATATCTTGAAACAGCATAAAAGAGGCATCCGCCTGACATAAGCATACCAACATAAATAATGAAGTTGTTGTAATTTTTAATGTCAGCAGAGCCGATGATTGTACCACCAATAGGAATAGCAGCAATGGTAGCTAATGCAACAATCATGTACATAGTACTGTATCTTTTACCAAACTCTTCAGTTCTTGAAATCTGTCCAATACATACAGGTGGTAATGACAATATGGTACCCGAAAAAAACCCATAGATTGCAGAAAATGCATAAAGAACATTCAAATTATATCCAAATGGAAGCCATAAGGCAAATACAAACACCAAACAAAATGCAAGTGTTAAAATTGCAACATTAAATCGGCCAAGATACTTGTCTGCCACATATGCCGGTAAGTATCGACCTAGGATGCCTGTTGTATTTATCACAGTGATGAGTAAGTATGCAGTGTTCTCACCATAACCTCTCTTGATGACGTATGACGGATAATAGATAGAAGCAACGATCAAAGAGCATTCAGAAAGGGCAACTCCTAATGTACAATAAACAAATCTTGGGTCTGAGAGAGCTCTGTAGTCAAATAAACCAACCAAGTAAATTTGTAAAAATGATTGTGCACCTTTAATTTGTGCTTCCTTTGTTTTGAATCTTTCCTTAGCAAAAAGTAAGGAACAGGACAAGCAGAACATGCAAAAAAAGGCCAAAACTCTTATCGCCCATTCGAAGCCAATACTATTGTATAATCCTCTCAACATCAAAGGAAAAACAATCCCACCTACAGAACCACCTGTTGTGGCAATAGAAAGTGCAGTGGCTCTGTTCCTGCTGAAATAATGTGATACAACACCACATAATGGACTTATCAAAATACCATTACCTAAACCAACAATAGAGAGGAACAGGATGAACTGCCAAGTGGAGTTTGCATTCGCTGTTGCAAAAAGACCACCACAGAAAAGTATGGATCCAATCAAAAGAGGTCTGAAGCTTCCATTTCTATCAAACATAGTACCAGAGAAGATCATAGAGGAAAATGTAATGAACGTATTAATTGTGAAAATCCACGAAATAACTGAAGTAGAAACATCTGCTAACTGATGCGCAGAAATATAAGATTCTATGGCACCAACTGAGTTTATGATACCAAATGAAGGGACCAGCCCCATAAAAGCACCAAATACAACTGAATATGCCTTCAACCCACCTTCAGGAAACTCCACACCTTCATCCGGGTTGACAGCAAAATCAGATGGACGTGAGAGGGCATCGATATCAACTGTATCCCATCCATCTTGACTGTCATCATTATTTACCCCATCAGAGAGGGCCGAAGGTAGATTATATTGAAGAGTTCTAGAGCCTTTGATGTCAAGACCAAGAGTTCGCAATTCCAGTGTTTCTTCTTTGAGAGATGAGTCCTTTCTCTTTGAAAGGGATGAGGCAACAGCTTGTGGCACATCAAAATTCATATTAGTCAAAGGGTTACTGTCTATGAACTCAGGCATAGTTCAATAAAACGTAACTGCTGGAAATGGGAAGAATAAAATGGTAAAATTATGAATCATCATGATAGATAGCCGATAGTAAATGTGTGGGTGTGTCTAAATTCTGATTTACGCTTTTGGAATACTATAATTTTGATATGATTAATCTTCGTGAACCTGTCATTATTTTGGACAAAGTGTAAATGAGAAAATCTGAGGTCATTACATGTCATTTAGAGGAGAAGAACTACAACCTGTGACTGAACTGTGCTCTGAGCTAACTAGTGATTTGAAAAACTCATACAAAAGAGTTGATAAGATCACTGAATTGATAAAGAAGATTGGATTTTTATCAAACATTGACTGTGAATCACTATCGTCACTTACCTCAGATAGTACACCCGCACAAGATGAATCACACGATACAATAAACTCTGAAGGGGAGTCAGATTTGAAGGAAGAACCAGAAATTGAAAAAATCAAGAACGAGAACTTGCAACTCATGATGGAGATACAAAGAGAGGAGTACTTATGTAGAAAATGGAGTACCACATTGGAATTGAATCAGGAAATGTTTACTATGCTTAGGGACTATATAAGACGGTCATTTCATGACGGGCATGGTTCAGTGCTAGAACATTTTCAAGATAAGGTGGTGGAGCATATGACGAGGGTCAAAACAAACAAAAAGGTAATCTCAGAGAGTATCTCTGATATTGGGCAGCGGACTCAGGTCATGTTCGAAACAATAAGAGAACTCAAGCGCATTGTTGACCAAGAAGCTCAGGACTTAAGCCTATCTACTGTGTATCATGGAAAAACGATGTAAGATGGAAACCATCTCACCTGATGCATGTTTTATAATATTTTGCTACTCATAAACTGATCACTCGCTTTTGTTATTGCCTTCATAGAGATCAATGGCCTTCACTTTCATCTCATCATGTAAGAAATTTTCTGTCCATTTATAATTCGTCAATTTGGAGATCATAGCTATCATTTTGGAAACACTCTGGCTGCCAACGATTCTATGATACCAACTGCTAGAAACATCGTAGTCAGAGATCTGCAACAACTGTTCATCAATAGCCATTTCTAGGGTTTCCACCTTACGAATGAAAGTGTCAACACAATCTTCGGTATCTCGGATCTTGTTTTGGAGAATCCTTATTTCATACTGAAGTCTTGCGGCAATTGCTCTGATATCTTCGATTTTCGCTGCAACTCTTTCATCTTCCTGCTTTTGTAGCTCAAAGCGATGGAATACAGGTGTTGTTTTATGCTTCAGTATATTTACCTGTTGATATTTGTCGTGGACCTGTTCATGAAATTTTTTGAACTCCAACTGGTGGTTCAATTTCTTGTCATTAAATATTCTTTTCTGTATATCTAGAAGCGTGGAGGAGATATACAACTCTGTTGGTGCTATCACTGTGTGCTTCAAAACAGATTCCTCCACGAAGGAAAAACTTTTATTACGTTTCCTGAGTATCTGACTCTCTGTCTCCTTGTGAAGCTCGATTATTTTCTCGTTTGTCGAGTTTTTTAGCTGATCAGAGCCAACTTCTTTGCTAATAAAGGGATATGACAATCTTCTTCTAGCAAGACAGCAAATTTCATTGCAGTCAAAGCTACCATCCGCTAAAGACTTGTTCGTTGCATCGGTAATCTCATCTAGTGATGTCTCATCTCCTGTTGTTTCTAGTTCTGAAGCCTCATGGTCGGTCTCACTCAGAGATGATGAGGTGATATCTACACGTTTAGTGATGTGCTCTTTCCTTCTGGATGGATGTGGATGTTGGTATTCTTCTTGTAATTTTTTTGGTAATTTCTTGATCTTGCCCACTCCGGATCTGAAAGTGGATGTATGCTCACGTTTACCCATATTGTAATCAAATCTTTTGATGTTTCCGACATCACCTTTACCCAACCAAAGGTACTCTAATCTACCACTGCAATGAAAATATTTGATATTTTTCTCAAGGTCTGTAGTGAGCACATCTTGGGCACATTGCAAAGAGCTTGTTCTTCCTGGAAGCTCTTGAACTGTGTACTTCACCACTTTTTTCAGTCTTGATATATCTGATTTCTTCGAAGTTACGGTGAACAGTTTTTCCACAGTATGCGGATCTAAATACCAGGTTCTTTTTAAGTTATACTGTTTCTGAAATTTTCCAACATTCACTCTGAAGCTGAAGTAGTTAAATGGCTCTTTGGGAAAATCAGAACCTGCTACATCAAGTCTGAAAGTGCAACTCAGAACAAATCCAAGAATAGCTGCAACAGTAGTTGGTCCCATCTTCCCATCCTTAGGGGAGGTTACTCCATAGTATTTTGACCCGTAGATCTCCCACCATTGAGTTATACTATTTTCAGTGTAATTACAAAACAGGCCATCTAAAAAGCTAGGATCAAAAAGTTTGAAATCAATGAGACATATCTGTACTAATCTAACTAGCTCCTCCACAGAGTACATTATATCTACCTTTGGATGAGTCTTGTAAATCTGACGAAACTTGTCCTCAGCAGCATCAGAAGGAGAGCACAATATGAGAGCTGAACGACCCCCACAATTTAGCCTTCGTAAATTGAGATTAACTTTGAAAACATCCCAAACATCTAATACGCATCCACTGGAAACTGGCAATAAGTTCAGACTAGATGGAAATTTTGCCAAATTAGTAATGAAAAGAAGTCCTTCATCTGTATACTTCGGTTTAGCGCCATAACTCTCGATTTCATCAAAGAAATGTCTCATCTTATCGTTCCATCTGGTCTTGTCCTTCGGGAGTGATAGCTTCCCAGCTTTTATCTGATGATCCGAATCACCGGTATAGGAAGTAATCACTGTCGAGTACTTCCTGTCAGAAGCCCATTGCTCCACAATGTATATCTCAAACTTTTCAATCACAAGAATCTCGTAGTCCTTGCAGTCCTCACATATAACTTCCAGAGCCCTCATGTCAGGTATTAAATAGGTAACGTTAACATTGTCACCTTTGGGTACGTCCCTCACCTTGGGTACATCAAACGGTCTGAAAGCACGTTTTGATATATCCCCCGCCATTCTGTTAGGTAAAGTAATGTGCCGATGCAGTAAACTTCAACAGTGACTTCTTCATCAAACTGATTAGTTCTTACTAATGCCATAGGTTAGACGTAATGTCTGGGTTTGCTTGATAATATATTACATAATTATTTCGCGATACCTCAAATTTGCTCAAAGTTATTCGCGGCCTCGGAAGAGCTAAACATAAAGGCCGGAAATTGCGCTTCAAAACAACTGTCAACAATTCCTATTCAGATTATTTAAATAGACACACTTTTCCAGCGGTTAAGAATTGAAGAAGTTCTCAATTAGTATTTCGAGTCAAGATGAGTGCTGATGAGGCAATTTTCCGTAAGTATTATTCTGGTTTATCTGGGAGGTGCGTATGGTTTGTGGGAAGGGCTTAAATGGTTTAGATCTGAATTGAACTCGGCCAGTATGGTACATGCTACTGAGTCGATCAGAAAGGTACAAACAACGCGATCTGCGCAGACAAAGAGATAAGGGTCACGTTTATTAACATTGGGATTTCCAGGCTCTGCTGTGATGTCATATGTCCAGCTGTATATCCCTTCAGATCTTACTAGGGATGTAGTCATGGCTCTTGGTGAACTTGGAAATATACAACTGATCGATCTAAACAGCAACATCAGCACATTCCAAAGAACGTTTGTGAAGGAGATTCGAAAATTGGATAATGTTGAACGTCAACTGAGGTATCTCAGATCCGTTATAGAAAGTCAGCACAACCTTTCAATCGCACACGATTCTTTGCTGCACCTCAATCAAGATTCAGTTTCCAATATAGAGTCTCTTATTCTTGATATCGACACTATGGAGAAAAGGGTTTTGCAACTCGAAACATCCTACTCTGATTTGAAGGAGAAGCAAACACGCCTGTTGGAACATAGATCAGTGCTAAATGGATCAAGGATCTTTTTTGAAAGCTCAGTTCAACGAGAAGCAAGAAGAATTAGTATCGATCCTGTGGATGACGCACCTCTTCTTCTTGAACAAGAAAGCTTAGAAGCAGGTATTCAGTTATCCAACTTGAATGATTTAGCATTGAACTTTATTGTTGGTTCAGTTCCGAGACACAAAATTCAAATTTTGAACAAAATTCTTTGGAGAGCCCTTAGAGGTAACTTATACTTCAATCATGAGCCAATAGATGAACCGATCATTGAGCTTCTTTCAGGTGAAAGTATTGAAAAGGATGTTTTCATTATTTATACACATGGTAAACTCCTGATTCAAAAAGTTAGAAGAATCATAGATTCGTTAGATGGGAAGATCTTTGAAGTAAGCACTGATCATGATATCTATCAGCAGTCATTGAAAGATGTGAATTCTCAAATTAATGACTTAGATCAAGTTTTAGAAAGTACGCATCAACAGTTGCATACTGAATTGTTTGTTATAGCCGATCAATTAGAAACCTGGCAAGCCATCATCAAGAGAGAGAAGATGGTTTACTCAACCTTGAACAAATTTAAAAGTGGGTCACATGGTTTCATTGCTGAGGGTTGGACCCCAACAGCTGACCTGGAAATTCTCAAAAATGTCTTGAGAGACGTTGAAGGTTCTCAAACACCAATACTAAGCTTGATAAATACTAACAAGGCACCACCAACGTATCACAGAACAAACAAATTCACTGAGGCATTTCAATCTATAGTTGATGCCTACGGTATTGCTACTTATCAGGAAGTTAACCCTGGCCTTGCCACAATTGTCACCTTTCCCTTCATGTTTGCTATCATGTTCGGTGACTTAGGACATGGCTTCATTGTCACTCTAATTGCATTATCACTAGTCTTGAACGAAAAGAAGCTGGCTTTGAAAGTGAAGGATGAGATTTTTGATATGGCTTACTCAGGTAGATATATATTGCTGTTGATGGGTATTTTTTCCATGTACACCGGCCTACTGTACAATGACATATTTTCCAAGTCAATGACTTTATTCAGATCAGGATGGAAGTTTCCTTCCGACTTTCAAGAAGGTGAAACCATTGTTGCAAAACAGATAGGTACATATCCTTTTGGTCTAGACTGGGCATGGCATGGAACTGAGAATAACTTGATTTTCACAAACTCTTACAAAATGAAACTATCAATCTTGATGGGTTACATGCATATGACTTATAGTTTCTTCTTTTCATTGGCGAATTACCGTCACAAACATTCTAAAGTTGATATTTTGGGGAATTTCATACCTGGTTTCATCTTCATGCAGTCAATATTCGGATATCTATCACTAATGATTCTCTATAAATGGTCTGTTGATTGGATTGCAATCAAGGAACCAGCTCCAGGTTTACTGAATATGTTGATTAATATGTTCTTAGCTCCAGGCAAAGTTGACGATAAGTTGTATTCTGCCCAAAGTTTTGTACAGGTATTTTTGGTCCTTGCTGCCGCTGTGTGTGTTCCGGTTTTACTACTATATAAACCAATGACTTTACGTTACAAAAACAAACATGCAATTGAAGCTGGGTACTCTAATTTGCACGAGCAGACTCATACTAGTACATTGGAAGAAGAAGAGGAAAATGCTGGTGATGATTTCATAATTTCACACCATGAAGAACCAGAAGAATTCAACTTTGGAGACATCATGATTCATCAAGTTATACACACTATTGAATTTTGCCTAAATTGCGTGTCGCATACAGCATCCTACCTGAGATTATGGGCGCTTTCTCTTGCCCATGCGCAGTTATCATCGGTTCTATGGTCAATGACTATTGCAAATGCGTTCTCTACTGAAAACCCTGGATCTATCGCTTCCGTTACAAAAGTAGTGATTTTGTTTGGGATGTGGTTTGTTTTAACTGTCTGTATATTAGTCTTGATGGAAGGTACTTCAGCAATGCTACATTCCTTAAGATTGCACTGGGTTGAGGCCATGTCAAAATTTTTTGAGGGTGAGGGCTACAAATACGAACCTTTTAATTTTAAGGTATTGAATGATTTCACTTCTACAGACTAGCCATGACCTATTCAAATAGTGATTAGCGTTTTTGTTTGTATTCACCTCGTCCGAATTACACAAATATTATAGACAGAGCACTTCAATTTGTATTAAGTCCTCCTTAGAACACTTCAAATTCGTAAAGTTCTCTATTGCAGTTTTATGGACCAGTTTGAAAACAAACCAATCGATTCAACTCAATTTGTGATCCTTTTCTTGAGGGGTGTTCTTTTCATTTTCATCGGACTCATTTTGGAAAACAGTGGTGACAGCTCCCCTTTCCGCTTCAGCCTGTATCTTTATGATCTTTTCTGAAGACTGTACCTGATCTATCATAGTAGTTTTACCGCTACTCATTTCCCTCTCTAAATCCTTTTTCAGACTAATCATTTTCTGCATCTCTTGTTCAACTTTGTCGTCATCAAGTCTTTGATTATAAACATCTAAAATCTTTAAGAAGATTTCATCATCAATAACACAGCTATTGGCTTTATAGAAATGGAGGTAGACTTTGGATATCAACTTTAATATATCTAAAACGTCTATTTCTTCATTTAGTAATGGAAACAAACCCAGCTCGAAAATTCCTTTGTTTGTGACAACCTTGTCTGTCTCTGAGTCACTGGTTTTGAGGCCCAATAAAGTTTCTTCCAAACAAGCCAGAGCATATGCCCTAATTTGGAAACATGGATTCAAACATTGATGAGCTAAAGCTTGAATTAGGGCATAGACTTCTTCCTTGGAGATTTCTGTTTTAAGTTCGATCAAGTTGCTTGTGAATTTGATGCTTTGCAAGGAGAGTTGAATTATTTCTTGATAAGGATTTTCTTTGTCTGAAGTTTTTATGCCAGATTTTACGAGAGAATCGTATTCAAGTTCCCATTGTCCACCAATCGCACCAACAGCTGAAATCTCATCCAAAAGGCCTAATAACCACATAAAGTTGGTTTGGTTGATATGAGTATTGATTGTCTGTTTGGCTAAAGTCTCTGTATACCTAAAAATAGAAGCAGTGTAATCGGGAACTGAAGCAATAGTTCTCAAAACTTTCCAGTAATTCTCATCGTTCAGAACTAACTCTCTGCGGGTTTCACATTCTATCAAATGAATTAAAGGCTGTACTAACGATGGAAGTAACGGAATCAGCAATGCTTTTTCGGTTTGAGACAAATTTTCCAAACATTCTGTAAGTTCAGAATCATTGATATTCAATATATGATTGATCAGAAGTAATTTGTATACCCTTAATCTTAGTTTACTGGTCATTCCAATCTCATCATCCAAAATATGTTTGTTAATTAATCCCAACAAAACTGGTCCGTGATTTTCAAAAGTGTTGTTGGAAATCAAAATAGCAAGAATAAGTTCAACAACCATCAACAGCTGTGTCTCATAGTAAAACCTATTTTCATTATTGTAGGTATCTGGAATGTTCTCAAATAGAGCTAGAACCAAAGGATCTAAAGTTAAAGATTTAAGGTCATCGAATATGTTAGTGATGTTGGCGGACTTTATACAATCCAAAGCAGACAGGGTGGATTCGACCTCTTCATCAGTCGGCTCATCCTCACCTTTTAAATATGATGCAAAAGTTGAAAGTAGCCCCTTAGTTGCCGCAGATCTCTTTAGCTCTACCTCCGGAATTGGGCCTGGCAAAGGTCCAATGTTATATTGCTCTTGAAAATTGGATGCAATATTTGGATCAATCAACCCGTTTTGTAGCAAAGTAAAAATGATAGATAATACACTAGACCATGCAGAGTTCACCTTAGAGAGATTTCGTCTAACTACTCTGAACAAAATCACTGTAGACAATTGAGCTTTGAAATCTGAGCCAAATGCATCAGAAATACTGCTGACATTAATAGTTTCACCACTATCAACCGTGATGCGTGTCAATTTGAGAGGCGTGGTTCTATTGCTATAAGAATAGTCCAGTTTGCTGGTATCAGTTAATTTGGTTTCTGAGGCCAACTTTGCCACCAATGAGTCAAAATAATCATCAAGTTCATAGAAGGATGCGATCTCAGATAAATTGTCTATAATCGTTACCATTCTAGTAACTAATTGGTCATCTGTTGCGCTCTCAAATATTTTGAACATGACAGCTGTCAGTCTATTGAATGTTGCTTGAAAAATGTAACGGTTGAAAAGAAGAATATCAACCTTATTGAAATGAGATAGATCTTCCGATGAGGATTTGGGCAATGCAAGATTAGTTGAAATCACATTATTCCACAAATCCTCAAAGTACTGAGAAGAATCATGATGCTCTTCAGGCATAACAATTTCCTTGTCTCTTATAGAGTTAAATATTTTCTCCAAATACCAACCAGGGAAGTCTTTACCATTGTAAACACCTCTCAAATTCTTTTGGTAGCCTTCAAGCGTCATATGGTCCTTGACAACTGGATTATGCAGATCTGTGTTCAACATTATTATTGAATATGACAAGACGAAGACAGCATCAGCATCAGGCTCAACTAACTCATTTTCATCTTTGCTTTCTGTTTCAGCATGTTTCTTCGAATCTGCTCCATACTTCTGACTAGCAACATAGCGTTCGGAAAAACACTCTACTATTCTTTCAATCTGTTGAGACTCACCTGGAAGTCTAAAAGTCTTAAGTAAGACACGCAAAGCTTCATCAACTCGTAATCCTTTGAAGTGGAAGAGGTTTAAAAATTCCTTGAACAACTCAGAGTTATCGCTTTTGGCTAAATATTCCCCCAAAACCTTTTTGTTCAGTCTACTTGATTGCTCATAAAAGAAAAGAGCAACTTCTTTTATATTATCAATTGATTTAATGAACCCTTTTTCCTGCAACACTTTTAGTCCTTCTTTAGGTTTTTTATTGAATATATGAGTAGCAAATATGAACTCCTTCTTTTTGTCCTTATTCAAAAGGAGATCATGGGTATGGTGAGGTCCTACTGGAGAGGAAACTTTGACTTGGTCACTAAGTCTGGATATGAAAATAATCAGACCTTCAAGGCAAGTTGGTGGAACAAACTCAGTGGTGTAGAGAGCCGCTTTTGGAGACGACAATTCAGATAAAAACTCAATAAATTGGATGGCCAGATCCTCCCTATGAAAATTGCAGTCATAATCAATGAACAATTGAATGAAAAAGTTCGGTGATCTAGTCCACAGAATTGAAAGTTCTTCAATTATTACTTCTTTTGCTGCATTGGATTTGACTGTGAGATCAACAGGTGTAGACTTTCCCGATTTGACATTCAGTTTTTCCTTAGGTTGATCGGATGGCAACACTAATTTGAATATTGTTCTGAGAGTCAACTCAATCTGGGGCTGAAGATACTTACCCAAACATAAAGTTAGAGTGGTGAATAGCTGCAAAGCAGACTGAAGTAAAGGCAAGGAATTCACATTTCTAATGATCTGTAGTGTATGCTTGAATATTGAGTCAGCAAACAAAGTCAACAAAGTAGGAAATTTATGAAACTTATCGCCTGACAGTTCAATAGCAGAGCGAATCAAAGAAAGAGCGAAGACTTTTGTTGACTCAGTATGTCTTAATTGGTTTTCTGGAGATATCATGGATATCAACAACCCAAGAAATTGCTTCACAGACACAAGTCCGAATGGGTCCTCTTGATTTTTTGGTACTTCCATGGACTTTTTTCGACTTTCATCATCTTCATTAGGTCCAATATCATCTGTCAGTTGTGCTTTGGTGAAATCCTGTGTTTCTTCCACAACATAATCATGATGTTCTGGCTCAATTTCATCAAGCCTGGTAAATATCTTATTTGTGATCCCATATAAAGTCAATTCTGCTGCTTTTCTCAATACTTCACTTCTTCTTTTATTACAAGCTAAAGATAGAGATGTTTGAACTACTTCATAAACAACTTCATCTGATAAGATGTTACCCAGTTCAGAATCTATCAATACCTCAAGAAGTCTTAACACTTTCAGCAAGACTGCATCATCTGATGATTGTTCAGATGCCTCAAATCGACAGTGTGTCAAAGAATGAATTATATGTGTTAATGTATAATTGAAGTTTTTAGATTCTTTAGAGATGATTTTGAAATTTATGAACTTTGCAACAGAATCTAGTGCAAGTGCGGTAATTCCACCTGTGGTAGAGCTCGATTTGATTACCAAAAGAAACGGTTGTAAAAGAGTCAAAGAATCTACCTCAGATAGATCATTCAAGTTATTCAGCATCAATCTCAGTTGAATAAATCCAGAGAGTAGTGGATCATTAACAACCTGTGAGGCAGACCCGTTCCCGTTCAGTCCAAATTTGATACCTTCACTATCTTCATTGAAAATATCACTCGCACTCCCTCCAAGGATTGCTGCAACTCCAGATTGCGCGTACTTGGATATCTTTCTCATGGATGAGGATATGAGAATACACTCTTTGATGACAATCGTGACTGCATCCATGGCAGTCACCGTTCCATGTGGTTTAGCCATCAAGTGGTGATCGATCGTAGTCATTACTTGTACGCAATCAAACCAACAATTATAAACCGCCGATATTAACTTACTTGTTTACTTGTGTAATTTCTAAAGTCATCAAAAAATGTCCAAGAATGTCTCGCGAAATGCAAAAATGTAAGACATATATATATAAATGAATTTTGATATAATTAGATGTACACAGACGAACTGGGCACTACATAGATTGTAAATTTTCCATGGTCTTGGAAATGTTCATTTGCTAGTATACAAATTTTCCATTGCCCGCTTTGTAACGTGGTGGAGGTCGTATACGATCTGGCGTAGTTTGTATTAGCCATTTCGGCTTGATATTAGCTCTAAATGCAGCCCTTCCAAAGACAGTGTTTGCAAACAAACAGTTTGAAACATCCCCTTTAGTTAACATACCAATGTTGCACCTCAAGGCATGGAGAAAGTTCCCAGTCGGGAAAGCCCTCTCAGCAATTTTGTCAAATAACTCGATTTGTTTGGTAGTCGGCTTCTCTTTTCTCCAAGAACAATACTTTGTATTGTCCAAAACTCGTTTATCACCATAACGGTAGCGCTGATTATCCATCAATAACTCAACTTCATCAATCAATGACTTAACTCTAGGCGTAGCAGGACATAATAGATAAGCTTCCCAGCGTGGTCCTGCTGAAAAGCGATGAGGAAGATCACTAGGGTATTCAGTGTATATAGACAATGTGTAAACATGTTTCATATCTCTATACTTTTCATGTTCTCTTCTAATCTCCTCGTCGTGTATCTTCACAGTGTTATAAAATAGATCTTTGATACCTTTGGGATGATATTCTATTCTGTAATGTTGCTTCTCCTCAATCCTAGTTCCCATAATTTCAAGAATCCATACCCTCGAAGTGGCACTCTGAACCCAAGGATATTTCGAGTTTCTAAATCGTATGTTCAGAGGGAGCTGTCCATCATTGGCATTGAGGAAATCCCTGATACTTTCAAAAGGTGTAAGCTTCAAATTCTTTGCTGGTAGTTGTAAGTCCCAACCCTGACTCATATATTGGTCTAGCTCTTTGCGAGCAATTGATTCTTCTGATGCTTTTTTGTCTTCTTTTTCTGCTTTCATTTTCTCTTCTAACTTCTCTAGATCCGACTTAGCAGCTTGCATATCTTTCAAAGACAGTTTATCAACATCGTAATCAGATGGGAGATTTGCCAAAGTTGGAACAGAAACCACATTACTATTGTTGACTCCAACAAAGTCAATAATATGACAGAACTCTTTAGAATGGTGTAATCTTAAACCACGACCAATCATTTGAACCAACAAATTTCTAGACTTCGTCGGTCTCGTCAAAAGAATACAATCTATACTGGGCATATCAGTTCCCTCTGTGAATATTCCACAATTCATCAAGACAGAGATTTTACCCTTTTTGAAATTTTCAATGATTGATTCTCTTTCTTTCTTTGCTGTTTTGGAAGTCACAAAGCTCGCATTAATACCACCTTTTCTGAAGACTTCGCACAAATCAGTGACGTGGGCAATATTGACACCAAATAGCATTGTAGATTTCACATTATGTTCTTCGACAAAATATTTGTATGTTTTGAGAACAATCTTGTTAATTTGTTCATGATTCACCTGCTCCGCTAAACCTGAAATTAGAAAATCGCCTTTAGATGCCTTAACTTTACTAAGATCTGCAGCTTCTAATTTAACAGTCGTGAACTTAGCATCAACTAGGTGCTTCTCAAAAATCAGTTGCTCTAGATCTAAATGATAAACTACCTTATCGAAAACACTTTTTAAAGACTTGTCATCATCCCTCCTCAATGTTGCAGAAAACCCAACAAGTGGAATCTCGCTCGTGGAGTCTTCTATACCAAAATAATTCAACACATGACGGTATGAATTCGCTGGTGCATGATGACACTCATCGATGATCATCAGTTTGAAGTCCTTAGGATCAAACTTTTCAAATCTGCCTTTTGCTAGTGTTTGAATTGAACAAATGACGATATCCGCAGTGTCACTAGCCTTGAAATCGGCCATTTCCAACTCTATACGTTTATCTGGGTAGGTTCTTGCACAAACTTCAGCAGCTTGCAATGCAAGTTCTCTTCTGTGAACAATAATCATTGTCTTTACTGCTCGCTGGTTCAATGGCGGAACACGATTTATCAAGTGAGAAAACACAACAGTTTTACCTGCTCCAGTAGGAAGACTGACTGCGATTCTTCTGTTTCCATGTTTTAGTTCATGGATACATTCTTGAATACATCTTTCTTGATATGGTCTTAACTTTATAGGGTCATTCACAGTTAGTTCGCCGAATTTTTGTTCCAAACCTGTAGCATCTGAGCTTCTCATTGAACAGAACCTTCTACCTCTTGTAATTACCTTGAGTATGTGTGATCTGGGAAGCTGTCCTTCAGAAAGTGCCAAAAGTCCTTTGAAACACGTAATTGACATATATAGTCAAGATGACAAAGATTGTGAGACTATCACCTAGCTGAAACCTTGTATATAGATTCACTTTAGTGATTGCGTTACTGTTCTATATGTAGTCAGAATCGGTTTTATTTTTTTATGCCGGAAATCAGTATTATAAATCAACACAAATGTGATTTTTAACTATACATCTGACACTTTATTAGTATCAATAATGCTACAATGAGGTTCCATGTCCTATTTGCGCTGATCGGAATATTTCTATGTGGATATGCAGCAGCTGATGATACCAAACTGCCACAGCATACGAATAACTGGGCTGTCTTGGTGTCCACATCGAGGTTTTGGTTCAACTACAGACATCTCGCTAATGTTTTAAGTATGTACAGGACAGTGAAAAGATTGGGAATACCAGACTCCCAAATAATATTAATGTTGAGTGATGATGTCGCTTGTAATCCAAGAAACTTATTTCCTGGGTCTGTTTTTAACAACGCGGACAGGGCTATTGATTTATATGGAGATAGCATTGAAGTAGATTATAGAGGTTATGAAGTGACAGTGGAGAATTTCATTAGGTTGTTGACTGACCGCTGGGGACCGGATCATCCAAGATCTAAAAGGTTGCTAACTGATGAGAATTCTAATATATTTATATACATGACGGGTCATGGGGGAAACGAGTTTTTGAAGTTTCAAGATGCTGAAGAGATAAGCTCTTGGGATATCGCAGATGCTTTTGAGCAGATGTATGAAAAAAAGCGTTATAAGGAGATCTTTTTCATGATAGATACATGTCAAGCTAATACAATGTATTCTAAGTTTTATTCTCCTAATATTTTAGCTGTGGGTTCTTCAAGGTTGGATGAATCTTCATATTCACATCATAGCGATGTTGACATTGGTGTGGCTGTTATTGATAGATTTACCTATTATAATCTAGAATTTCTAGAATCAAACGTCTATAAAAATTCGACAAAGACTTTGCAAGATTTATTTGACTCATACACGTTCGAAAAAATTCATTCAAATGCAGGAATCAGAACCGATCTATATCAGAGAGACCCAGGTGAGGTTCTGATCACAGAGTTTTTTGGAAACGTCCAAAATGTCGTTTCTGATGAAATTGAGGATGATTTGTTGTATTTGTTGAACAAGAGTGAAGATGAAAATGCTGATGAGGAAGTGAAGCATGTAACGAGATTTAAGACTCCGATATTGGAATCATTCGACAAGAACGTCATCAAAGTTTCCAATCCAGAAAAAGATATGCCGCTTTGGAGAAAATATGCCGCCATTGCCATAATATTGATCGTTGTGTGTATATACCTGTTCAGATGATTTTGTTCATAAAAGAATGAAATGAAATCACTATATGTCAAAGGGTGATCTGCTTGTCTACAATCAATAGATAAAGAATGGATGAAACATTAAAACAACAAAGTAATAAAAAAATCGTAAACATCGTCAAAAAAATATCATACCTTCTCTGCACCCTACCTAGCTTCCAACTTTACCCAAACGATGTTCTTTTTTCAAACCGCCTGCATCTCTTGTGTCATAATTGGAATTCTTAAAGTCATTGTATTGTCGAGCACCATCATCATTTGGAAATTTTCCCACTCTAAGAGCAAAGTTCTTATACATTTCTGATTTTTCAAACTCACCATCCAAGTGTACATCGTCATCGTCTCCAACAATATCATAGTCATCTTCATCAAAAGTATCAACCAGTGTATTCTTATGTTGATAATTAAACCAATTTGTCCTTCTGATTGGAACAGATGTGGACATGATATCATTAGAATTTGCTGGGACACTGTAACGTCTCGTATGATGATGGTTTCTAGCACGTGAATTGTTTGTGTCTCGGTATCTCTGGTCATGACCGTTCTGTTTGACAGCATAATTCTGATTGAAGTTTTGCCAAGTAGATTTGTTCCATTGAGACTGGAAATTTTGACGATGATGAGGTGGGACATACACTTTCTTGGAGCTGGAGTTCGAGTTATCAGAGTCACGACGATTGACTGAAGGAACTGCGGCAGTGGATCTGTCACCTAATGTGTTGTCTTGAATTTGTATAGGGCCCATCAAAGACTGAATAGATGATGATGAATTTGTTAAGTCATCGTCTATATTTAAATCATTGACAAGCTGGTTTATATCGATAATTTCAGAATTTTTATGATCATTCAAATCAACTGCTTCCTCCAACATGAACATTTCGTCGTCTGCAAGACTTGACACCGGTTGATCATATTCATCGTCTTCGAAAACAACCGCATGAACTTGATTGTTAGAGAATCTGGATAAACCAGTGTTGGCTGGTGATCTCAAATTTGGTGGAACATACTTACCACTTCCAGTTGAGTGGTGAGAAAAGGAATTGAATGATCGTCTTGGTCTATTCAATTTGCTAGTTGGGGGGATCAAATGACCTGCAGACTTTGGCGTAGTTGGTCTTTGATGAGGTGGTTGATAAACACCTGACTTTCTTGTTTTTGGATAGTTGTGTAGAAACTGAGATGAGTCTGATGGTGGTGTAAAGTAATCTTTCCTGTTGAAAAATTGTTTCCTGAAATGTTGAAAATGATCAGCGATATGAGTATTAGGGGTTTGAGTTTCAAAAACCTTCTCTTTCTGAGCATCTAGCTGTTTCTTCTGTGAAGGTTTTGAAATTGTCATTGGTTTCGCCTTGTGAATTTCATCTTGTATCATTTCTAAGTCCTCGTCAATTGTTAGATTTTGAACATTTAGCAATTCTTTCTTCATCATTGCAAGATCCCTATTATCTGGATCAATTGCCAAAGAATAACGTAAGACGGTAAACAGATCCATGGACATGGTAGAAAAAATATCAAACAAGGCCTCTCTATTACAGGCAAAGTAAGTGAAAGACTTATCTTTCTCACTGGCCCTGGTAAAAGGTGACTTTCTGAATACCAAATTTAGTAAGCAAATACCAATCGACCAAACATCACACTTAGCAGCATCATATATTTGAAGGTTAAATTCATCAAATAGCTCTGGCGCCATATATCTCTCACTTCCGACACCAAAATCGTTACAATATCTAGAGGTAGAGGCCAATCCCCAGTCAGATAACCTGATAGTCCAATCGTCAGCTATCAAAATGTTTTCTGGTTTGATATCGCGATGATATATTCCTTTTGAATGAGCGTATTCCACAGCACTAATCAATTGGGACATAACATTGACAATGTCTCGAGTTGAGGAAGGCCCAACATCAGCTTGGATTGCCTCATATAAATCACCTCTTGAACAATACTCTAAAATGATGAAGCTATTGAAGCAGTCGATGAAGTTGATTATGTATTTGTGACTGCCTAACTTTTCATGTATTTCAATCTCATGTAAAGCTTCTTCACAAACGTCAGAATCCATCTTCTTCATTGACATTGACAAGTTAGCATAATCTTTTTTCTTTGGAGCACCTTCATCATCAATCTTGAAAATATACTTCACTGCAACTAATTTTTGTCTCTGAAGATCTGTGGCTAAAGATACGATCCCATATGCACCTTTGGAAATATCCTCCAATTTCTGATATCTGTTGTTCAATAAACCCCCTTCTTTATAGATTTCGTATTCAGTTGACATTTTTTTTTTTGTTTTTTTGTTATATTTCTGATATTTTTGATTGTTATGAGCTAGATGAAACACTAATGCAAATGGAAAACAAGTGACAAAAATTGATGGTTGATACAAAAAGAAAGCAAAGAATGGAGAAAAGTCAGTAGTTTCTAACAATCTAACAAGATGTGTACAGTTGATGACTATTCCTATTATAAAATTCGGTTGAACTCTGTTATCATCAACTTGAAGGTGAACAAAAACGCAAAAAGGACACAAAGGATGGTTTTGAATGGATATATGATATTTGTGATAGGATTCACTTCAATATTGAAACAAAAATTGAATCGCGAGGAAAACGCTTAGTGGGAAACTAGTCTAAATTCCAGCGATTGAACTCTGATAATCAGCAGTGTAGCGGGTGCTAAATGGTATTCTAGAAGCTTCTAAATATAGCTTTCACAAACCCAACTGAATATAATTGAAGACGGCAAAGCACGGCGAGATTTGTCTCTCAGAGACGTCTGTGAATGTAAATGTGCTTAATCTAATGAGGAGAATTCACTTCACACCTGAGGGAAGCAACAATTTCTTCGCAAAAGGTGTCCTCACAAATGGGCGATAACGGTTTAGGTATAGGGGTGGATTCCCAACAGGGCGCTAAAAGCCTTATGCTTGTGAAACCTGACCTGTACTGTAAGTGGTAATTAGTCTGGAGACTAGGCTCTGATTGTGTCTTTGTAAGCGGTTGTCTTTCTATCAGTCAACTTTGTTTGAAAAGAGTTGTTGTTTTTATACCGCCGATGAGTTGTTCAAAGATTTTGTTGTTTTGAAAGTTAAGTTAAAAAAAAAAAATGTGGAGTGGCGAGGCACGAATATTTCCTAATTGTGTCTGATCTGACGTCAATCAAACCAGACAAAAAAAGTTAAGCTATAAACCAATATGAGTAAACTAACTGTATACTTGTATATAATTATATATATAGTAAGGGTGAAATTTGCGTTGGAGCAAGTAGAATGAACTGAACGGGATAGTTTAATGACACGTGTAGTTGTGTAGTCTGGGAGTACCTATTTTAATGAGCTTTCAGCGAAAGCTGTGGACTCTGGAGTAGGTAATGAAACATAATTTTCCACATCAGGCTCCACATTTGTATCGCGGGTATTGTTACCATCAGTGTCTTCATTGGCGTCACCATCCTCAACATCATGAAATTTGCTGTCAACAGCTATGTCAATCTCTCGGAAGTCTTTTTCTTCGTCTAGTACATTATCTTCATCTTCCAATTTCACCGTGCCAGATTCCACAATTCGTACTTTGGCTTTCATTGCAGCTTTATTCATCATCATATTGGTGTTTCTTCTCCTCGTGCTGTTACTTATCGGGTTTTTGGAGATTCTGTTGTTATCAATGGTATTGGACGACATCATGGAAGTTTTGGAGCTTTGAAATTTACCTCTTCTGGCAGATCTTGGGGGATTCATTGCCTCAAATGATGGAAAGTATTTTCTGAAAGGAGATGGCGCAGCCAGTCTTCCAGAACTTCCAGGAATCGCTCTACTGCTAAAACTAGTTTGGTTGTCGAAGTCCTCGTAAAATTGATCGTCAGAGAACTGAAAATTCTCATCTGTCTGTTCCAGAAAATATGGATAAGCATACTGAGTGTCTGCAATTTGTGAAAGATATGGATCATTCTGGACTGGAGTTACCATTAGAGCAGGATGCTGATGTTGAAGTAGGCTACCATAAAAGGCAGGCGGCATATTGTTGAAAGGTTGCTGCTGATTTTGCTCTAATTCATTAGAATAGCTTTCTAGATCTATAGGTTCTCCCGAAAGTAGGCTATCATAATAGAGGGCATTACTTATCTGTGGCTGAGTGACATTGGGTATCTGTGTAAGCAGGTATGGATTGCTATAGAAATGGGAGGCTTTTGTTGACGGTGGGTAGTTTTGAAGTGGGTTCACAACTTGTGGAAAGGCATCAACTCCACTTAGGTCTTCTTCAGCAGTGAGATTAGTCCGGTCTCCAAACGTGGTATCTTTGAACGGGGTTTTAGTGTATGTTTGGTCAATCAGAAAAGAGCCATCAAAATTATCTGTTGGTGGATTGAAGAAAACTTCAGGGTCTATTAAAGGATTTTCTTCATTTGGTGGAAAGTAGTCTAGTGGGAAGTCATTATCATAATCAGATTTTTCAACAACAGGGGTGTTGTTTTGTTCTTTAATCACGAATGTGTTTGGCTGCTTGGTCACAGGAGGTGAGGTTGTAACAGCTTGGGTTTCTTCATCAGATTCGTGTTCTGTGGGTAGAAGATTTCCGAATTGGTCGTTTCTTTTCCTTTGATCTTCAACATACTGCAACAGTTGATCGTGCAAGCTCTGGTCTTTATCAAATTTGAATGATAATGAAGGCTCATACTTCGATCTTGTCGTACCGATCCCCCCGCTTATCTCTTTCTTTAGATCGCGCTCAAGCGCGTCAGCAAATAGTCTGTCATGAGAAACGCTATACCAAAAAAACACTTTCTGTTTTTTCTGAGTTCGAAGGCAGGAGTTTTTGTACAAGAAGTTGAGAAATGGGGATCTTGGGTTCTCTAGCACAGCATCAGTTCCACATTTTAAACTTCTCAAATCTGAGAATATACCTTCCTCGAACTTCTTTCTATCCAATATTTCTCTTCCGAACAATTCAAACCTGTAAACTATACATCTCACGATATCCGTTCCTGTCACAAAATACAAGTTGTTCCAAAACACACAAGACACAAACCCTTCATCATGGTTGAGGTAGTACCGTCTGATTATCTGGTTCTTTTGCCAATTGGCTGGAGCTGTCGCCAAGAAGAACTTCAAGTCCTCAATTAGTCGCAAATTCTCATAGACCTGTTCTTGTGTCAGTTTAGTTGGTTCTTTAGAATTCATCATTTCAAGTTGCAGGCCGTTGATATGGTTCTCTCTTCACCCAGATCCAGATAAGTCTATAGTTTGTTTTATAAAGAATGTGACTGAAACAAAAGTGAAGGGTCAGAGTAAGCTGAATTAAAGGCTACCAACTAGCAATAGAGAGCAAATTTCGAAAGATGGAGACAATTACAACTATTAAATGTTTTGAATGGTTTTTGGTTGTTTCAAGATACATCTGTATCTGTTTCATGTTCAGTTTATGAAACAAGTCTCGCGAAAATTTCCGTTTTCCGTTTTTTGAGGCAACTTATAAAATATCAATAGAAAATGATTATGTAATAAATGGTTGTATCTTATGTAATAGTGACTATATGTAATTATGTAGTGGCATTTCAGTCATGTGACAACAGTCAATAGTGAACAGCTCACATACATACCTTCAACACAGCATTAGCATGTGTCTGTAACTGTGTATGCTGAGTAATCAGTGTATGGATCTCATATCCAGTGAGGAATTGCTCAATTAAAACCACATAGCTTGCAACTTTTACGTCCAGCAAGCCTGGGCCATCTCCATGGAAAAATTCTGTTGGCTTTTCCTCCAGTATCTGGTTCAAATCATCAATAGCCCTTGCAAATTCGCTGAAAATTCTATTTCTCTCTTTCAGCAAAGCTGCTTTTGATCCAGTGAAACCGAAGCTTGCCGATTCTGTTTGCTTTGTGATGTTTGGATTTCTCCAGTTGAATCCGTTTCGGTAACACAATTTTGTCAGCAGTGAAGGCAGTGACCATGAATTGGTGAGTCTGTCCGATGCTGATCCGTCAGAAAACTGGTAAATAGATGATTGCTGTGAAGCATTAAGATCCAATAAAACAGTAGCTAGCCAGCAGTCATACAGCACGCAATCGCATAGAGTGATAAGCATCAACTCAGAACTAGATTGAACACGCGAGCAATAGAGCTCGTTCATCGATTGATAGTCTCTGACAATTCTGTTCCCCTTTTTAGATCTATGGTCTTGTTCGATGTATATTGGAAGCTGTCCCTGTTGATTGCAGTTGTGGGACAGCAGAAATAACGAGTTGTTGGATTGGTGGTGATTATTATTTATCTTTGGTAGTTTGATTCCGTTTTGCAGAGAAAGTGCTAGCTCAGCAATCAGACAAAGAGGATCAGTGGCAATGTATGTAGTCTTATCCGTCTGGATGACGTTGTATACACCCAGCTTAAAATGTGTACTGGGAGCCTCTTTGAAACTTCCAGAGTACGAAAAGAGTCTATTTTCGATTTGCTGTTTCTCATCTGACCCGAGCTGAGGCACTGATGGGTAAGTCTTTAGCGGAAAAGTGTCAAACACAACTCTTACAGGTTCTGGAATTCGCATTCTGTGTTGTTCCTTGGAATTTGCTACTGAAATAACTACAAGATGTACAGTGTTACTTTTTTTTTTTCCGTCAGCTAGTATATGAAAAGAAAAAACCATAGAACAAAACAGTCAACTAACCCTTACAGTAAGAGCCAATGGAGAACATAATAGATTACTCTGATGCCCCTGGGAGTCCAACCCACCCAGAAGCAGATGCAGAGGCGGGACATCGGCTACCAGCTGAGCCAATTGCTATTGAAGAACTTGATTTCCTTGAGCTCAATCCAGAAATAGACTCCAACAGCACTGACAATGTCAACCATATCAACAATGATTCTTACAACGACGAGAGTACAGCACAACCAGTGTTGAGCAAAACCGCAGTACCTTTGACGAAGCATCAGCAGTCCAGGTTCATTGCGTATGTTGAAGAACATCAACTGCAGATACAACGTAAGCTGGTACAGTCGTCTTTAAACAGTGAAGCATACTCCAGACTGGGAGAAGTGTTGAATGACATAAATACACTTGTGGAATTCATATGGTTATCTGTCGGTGATGTAGATGAGAATAGTGAGGCTGTGCATTCTACGCCTACACTCTTTGTGCAAACACAGCTCCTGTTAGCGGTGGCTGTACTTCCTTTAGATGCGCTTTTGCGAATTCCGCTGACACAAGAGGAAGCCCCAGCCCTGCTAGAACTGATCCAGTCATTGGATGAGAAGTTTTCAAAGCTCATAGATGGGCGAACTCCTGGAGGGAAGAAAGCTTCAGGAACTGAAAAAGTTCGTATTGCCAGTATAGCAAATCAAACACGCGTTCTGCTGGAGGAAGAATTTTCATTAAAGAAGATTACGGGACTGGAAATGCAACTAGCTCTTGCCTACGAAAAAGTTCTAGAGAGAACAGGGGTTCTTTAATTCGAAAACTGTCCCTTTGTATAGTAGCTTACGTGTGTATAGTGTTCCCATGATGTTTATAATATGATGTTATCGATATATCCGAACGTAACTCCGAATATCAGTTTGTTTGTTTGATTATAACAGTCAATGGATAAGTATGGGACATTTATTAATTTGAAAGAGTATTTTGGCTATATCTCTAACATGGCATCTAAATACTCTAAGGTGCCGCAAAATTCAGGGAAATTACCCAATGCCACAGATGATAATGACACAGAACAGGACTCTTTGGAGATGGATAACTTCAGTGATCTTGAGTCTTTAGATTATGAAATCCATCCTCAAATGCAGCATATGGATTATGATCAACAACCTTTTCAACTAGACGAGCTTTCGGACATCACCAACAAATCAAATGTGAAAATGGCCTTCATGAATATGGCCAACTCTATTTTAGGGGCTGGAGCTATTGGAACCCCCTTTGCAATGAGTAACTGCGGTATTGTGGGTGGTGCCATTGGGCTTGTGCTACTTACAGTCCTGGTGGATTTCACGATCAGATTGATTGTTATTAACCTGAAACTGACAGGTGTTTCCACCTATCAAGATACAGTGGAACATTGCTTTGGCAAACGAGGAAAGTTTGTCATCATTCTTGCTCAGGCTTTATTCGCTTTTGGTGGTGCAATTGGATTCTGTATCATCATTGGTGATACAATTCCACATATTCTACGTTCTCTGTTCACTGACTATCAAAGTAATGGTTTCCTCCGAGTCGTCTTGGGAAGAAATTTCATAATAGTAGTAGTGACTTTGACCATATCGTTGCCATTATCTTTAAGCAGAGACATCTCGAAACTGGCAAAAGCCAGTGCCTTAGCTCTTGTCAGTATGGCAATCATCATTGTGATTGTTCTCATAAGAGGTCCTCAGTTACCTGCCGATATGAAAGGCGATTTCACTCTTTCCTCTATAATAATATCACCTAGTTTCTTCCAAGGAATTAGCGTGATATCCTTTGCACTGGTGTGTCACCATAACACAAGCTTTATCTTTCATTCCTTGAAAAGCCCTAGTCTCAACAACTTTAACAAAGTTACACATGCTTCCTGTTTTGTATCTATGTGTGCAATTGGTCTCCTAGGATTTGGAGGATTTCTCATCTTCAGAAGCAAAACAAAGGGCAATATTTTGAACAACTTCCCAAGTGATGATGGCCTAGTGAATGTTGCAAGATTTTGCTTCGGCTTCAACATGTTGACCACTTTTCCCTTGGAAATTTTTGTCTTACGTGATGTACTGAGGGATCTATTTTATATTAATGAACCCACATCGCCGGACCTTTCAAGAAAAGTACATATTATCTTTACTACAGCCTTGGTGTTACTGACAATGAGCATTTCATTAACCACATGCAATTTAGGTGCCCTTTTTGAGTTGATTGGGTCTACAACAGCTTCCATAATGGCTTACATCTTACCACCATTATGCAACCTCAAGATAACAGGTGGTTCTAAAACTAGGTGGAAGAAAGTGCCTTATTATGGATGTATTGTTTTTGGGTTCATGATACTGATCATCTCTTCCACACAAACTATTGTCAATTCGATAAGGGGATCAGACGAAGCACATTGTGTCATCTAGTTGAGACATTTATAGATCATTACTTCAAAATCCTGAAGAAATATGCATACTTCTTTTCATTCACTCAATCTTCGTCATCACTAAATACTATCTTGGTTGTACGTCTTCTTGATTTTTGTAAAGTATCATTTTCGTCATTCTGTTGATCATGATTTGTAAAGTTGAACACTTCGATGTCCTCGATCTCCTTAATACTATCATTCATATTTTTTGACATTTCAAGATTTTTCTCAAGTAATGAATCTTGAGTGCTTTGTACAAAACTTAAGTTCTGGTTTTCTGTGTTTACAACCTTGAGGTTTCCGTCTTCTGGGGAGGTTGTAGCAGACTTGGGTTCATGTGGACGCTCATAATCATCAGAAGAAGATGCATCATAATCATCTACTGAATCACTGAGTGCTTTGGTCTTCTTGGTGACTGATGACTCCAAATCGTCACCTTCCCTTTTCTGACTCGATTTATTCTGTATTGAAACACTTGTGATAGCTTTCAAAAAATCAGTAAGCCTGTCCGCTGTTAATTCGCCAGAATTAGAGTCCATAAAGTCACGCAATCTCTGTTCTCTGGCAAAAAACGCGCGATCTGCCTCTTCGTCAGTTTCATCATCAGAATCAACAACATACTTAGATGAGGTGAAGCCAAACTGCTCTTTTTTAGCTGGCCTAATATCATCATCAGATAATTCATGCAGTGTTAGTTTCTCGTTTCTCCCTTTCTTGGAAGTTTTCCGTTTCAGTCTTTGAGTGTGCTTTTTTCCTTTTGACTTAGCGATACCTTTGACTCGCCCCACGGACTCGCCATCAGTATCAATATCTATCATTTTGTCTAATATCTCGTCGTTATAGCCTATACCGTCTGATTCCAGACTGGAATCATCGGCAGCCAGGAATTCATCCAACTCTGCATGACCCCTAGAATATCTGTCTCTCAAAGAATTATCTAGATCGTGAATTCTTATGAACTCATTTGCCTTTTTACCTCCAGGAAATTCCACTGGAGTGAACTGGTATAGCTTGATCAGTTCTGTGATCTCCGTCAACTTGTTTAAAGATGATGTTACAGGAAACGAGCATACTTGAGTCGAGTCTTGTGGAAGCTCAAAATCAGCGAGTTTCAAAATGTAGCGTAGTTTTGGCTCGGTTATCAACCCCTTCATATACTTTGGCTCACTTGACTTGATGATTATAGGACGCAGTGGCTCCAAAGGAGCTTGATCCGTTGTCGATTGGAAATTAGACGTTTGGGTTTTTTGAACATGATCTTCCATCAAGATTCGCAAGTTAATGATACGTTCGAGCTCGCCTCCTAACCATTCTACAAGGGACGATTTATCATCATCAATCAAAGCAGCAACAAGAATTGAGATCTTCTCTTCAAGATTGAAGTTTCCTTTGATCTCAATTATTTTAGATACAGTGCTAACTTTCTCTGGTCTGACAAACTTCTTACCAGTTTCAAGGTAATATCCATAGCTATTGACGTTCCTGGAGTTTTGTGGGAATAAAACCTCAACATATAATGACTCTGAGATCTTTAGGTTCTTTTTAAATTGCTTCATAAAGTTCTTCAAAAACTGGGCTAAATGTGCTCTTAGACCGGAAGACCGAGGAAGTCCATCCCCAGAAAGCATTTGATGTAAAATGTGCAAAAAGTCTAAGCGATATAGCAACACATGCTGTCTAGCAAGAAAGAAAACACGATGAGCAAACTTCAATGCTTTCTTCAAATTCTTCTCAGGAAGATCTTTGAACCTCTTGAAATACTCAATATATGCATCTATAATCCACGGTGAAGCAAATTTCAGCTGTAACTTTTTGAATATTTCTCTTCTTTTCTTAGTCAACTGGGCTGCCGTCACTTCGATAATGGATTTCTCTTCCTCTGTGAAATTCTCTTTCGATTTTATTGGAATATTGTCGATAGCATACTGTTCTTCTGTAAGATTTTTTTTTGTCTTATTCCTCAATTTATAAGTAATGACTTCGATCATGTTTTCCTTTGAATACAACTCCAATGTGTTTAGCACTGTATCCAGCAATTCAACAGTTGTATCGATGTATTGAGGGTTTCTTTTTGCCGATACTCTAGTCAAATCCCTGATGACATCGAGAGTTGCAGGCTTATGGAACATTCTTTCTTTAAGGCTGGTGGAAGCCTCACGATATTCCTGGACTTCGGAAGTAGACATTGCGTTGATGATCTTAAATATCTCATTGTACACAATCAAAGAACAATGAGCTAGTCTGACGTTTCTGCCATCAATGTTTTCTGTACCAAATTTAAGGATTAACCTGAGAGATTCTTCTGTAATTATATTTCCAATTAATCCATATTCACCATCTTTCTTGTCACATCTCAAGCGATGTGCTTCCAAAAGCCATGATATTAGAAGCATATATTGAACTTTAAACGATACAGACCATAACCTATCTTTGTCTGTTTCATCTTCCGATGTTAATCTTCGAATTAATGTTTTGACAAATGGATTTAGTGCACCATCAATAAAATCGCTTATAAAACTTTTCAAACTCAATTTGGAATGAACTGCAATGGAAATTTCTGTATATATCACTTCCTCGTCGATGTTATACCTGAACTTCTTCATCATTCTCCATTGTTTATGTTTGTCAAATGCGGTAATCGGATCCGTCGTTGAATTGACTATATTTCCAGCATTGGATACCGTCAAGCTTCCCATGTCTGCCGTTTGGAGAGATAAAAGAGTACCAAATCGTCCATGTCTTGTTGATATCTGATTTTTCATGTGAATCTCTAACTCCTTTTCTTTCGATAGCAACCTGGTCAAGTCATTGGGTTGACTACTTGTAGAGCTTTGTGATCTACTGTCTTGTCTAGCGGACATGATAGTCTCTGGTCTCAAATTTTTTGTTAGTGTAAAAACTATGTCTAGCAAAAGCTCACTTAAGATCTCCGCCTCAAATTCATCGTTTATATTGGAACACAATGTCAAAATAAAAGGAAACACAAGATTTTTCTCAAAACAATCGATACAAACGCCAATGCTGATATCTTCTCGCCTTAGTCCCTTTGGTAGATTATCTGATATATCAACTGCCTTGCTAATTCTCTTATACTGTTTTAAGTTCTCCATTGGTTCTATCTTCAAGAAATTTCTAATAAACAGTACCACTAGTCTTATCAAGCCATGTTCTGTTTGTTTCCGATGTTGACTGACAATTGAAAGAACTGGCAGAGTCAATTTGATGACAGCTTTGAAGACTAACCCGTTTCTGTATGTCAGGAGCTGCTTTTTGTAATTCAATTCGTGTTTCTTCAAAACATGATAATTGGCCAGCTGATCTTTAAAGATACCGCTTCTCAATTCTATAGGTCTCATTAGAAACTCCAAAATCTTCAATGATCCATTAGCGATTTTCCTGTCACAATCTTTAGAGATTCTAGAGAAAGTTTCTGTTTCACGATCAGAGTAATCATGCCAGATACACAAAATCCTCACCAAGTCGTTGACTAGACCACATTCAGCACAGGCAACAGCTACTTCCCATGAATTAGATCTATCATCATAACTTCTCAGCCATTTCATAATATCCTGTAAGCAAAGTAGCGCTTCATCTCCCAATTTGTACGGTGGTGGTTGTATATCCGAAGAATGATCTATACCACCCAGAGCTGAAGTGAGTATAGCTATATATGACTTGATCTGTTCTTTTGTGAATATCTTTTGCTGTTGATCCGCTCTAACTTGCGTATTCTCTTGTGCTTCTGTTATTGACTCAGATTCACTGACAATGTTCTCAGCAAGCTCCTCTTCTAAAGACATCTTGTTTACAGAAACACGTCACCGTTGAGTACACTTGTTCCAAGGAATAGAAATATTCAAGATATATTTACCTGTATATGATTTGGCGTTCCTTATGTAATCAGTAAAGCTTTGTCACGTGATTTGATATAAAGAGCTACCAGTTGTCTGATAATAACTAAAATGAGCTTTTATTGTAGAAATACAAAGTTGGACTTACTCTTCGTAGTCGGAATCAACTTCAACTAGAACACTGGCATTCTTTAGACCAGCATTATCAATAGTCTCGTCTAATTTTGATATCAGATTTTCTCTTTGTGAGGTCAATGTGAAGAACATTTTCGTTCCGGTAAAACCTTGCTCTATAAGATAGCCCTTGACGAATTCGTAAAGTTTCTCGACTGTATCTTCGGCATTGAACTTCCTTACCACTCTTTTACCGTCCCCTGTTCTTACTTGAATTCTTGTTAGATTGCCAGTTGATGGTTCTGGAGAAGAAGATGCTCTGATGTTTTTGATCTTTTGAAATTCTGTCAACTCATTCCTAGATCCTGCGTTGTCCGCGTCAGAATCAAGTTCGATTGGATCGTTTACGTCTCCACCGCTTATGATCTGCAAAGAATCCTCAGCATCACTGTAATCCATTTCTGAATCAGAATTTGGCTCTGAGTCTGATTCCAGTAAGGTCTCATCTTTTGTTTTGTTTAATGATTCTTTGATAGCATACTCTAGTTGTTTCTCTTCACTCAAGGAACTAAAGTCAACTTTAGTTTTATGATTCACAGTTGGGTTGACAGCAGTTGGGTCCAAAGAGAATTCGTTCAAAAAGTCATACACTTCTGTTATCCAGGGTGATACCTGTGGAACCTTATTCCAAACTTTGAGTCTTTCTCCTGTTCTGGGATCCAAAATAGCAATGTGCGGAAACTTCTCCACTGGATAGAATTGGGAATACTGCTCGCCACTTCTTGAATCACTATGATATTGTAAAAACAAAAAATGTTCTTTCACCAGTTCCTTCACAGATATGTTTGACCAGAAATCTCTATTTAGCACTTGACATTGGAAATCTGATGTGTCTTGAAGATTTATCAGTATCCATTTCAGCTCATGTCTGGCCTTCGCTCTCGCTGTGGTCAGGTCTAATTTCTCTATTAGGTCAAATGGAGGGCGAAATATCTTGGCCAGCCTTCTCTGGGTTGATTTCATCCCAATCTCTTCATCCTCCTCATCCTCCTCGTCATCCAGCTCGACAATTCTTCCCTCATCATCGTCAATTTGATTGAAAACGCCTCTAGCGGCATGACCAAATATCTCCCTTCTTTCACTACCTGGAACAGTTTGATTGAAAAGGCCACCAAACCCTCCACCGGGGTTCATTAAACCTGAGAAAACATCGTCACCACCGACCAAAGTCTCGTGGCGAGCTTCCAAAGGTGCTCTCGGTTCGTCATTTTGTGTCTTGTACGCATCATTTTGTAGTCTTTGAGCCATCTGTTCATCTGTCTCAAAACTTTCTGAATTTCCCCATGAGTCTCTATTGTTTCTATCAGGGCTTGCTGTTCCGGAGTCAGTGTTTCTATTGTTAGTGGTGTTTGATGATCCACCATGTTCAAAGAATAAGGAAATTGCCACATCTAAATTATTATTAGACATCTCAAGAAAATTTTGAGCAGCAACGGCATCTGAAGAGCCTGTGATGGCAAGGAATGTGTCCACTAGCTCAGACATCACGAAAGGTAAATGAGTAGGTGGCAATTGTCTTTTTTTATTCTAGTACTAAAAGTCTAGAGTTGCATTTTACTTTCTGCATATTTCATTAATGTCTAAATCCGGAATTATGGTATGCGCACTGCTTTACTACATAACTCAGGACCAACCTACATATGGAAGAGCATTATATAGGAATGCATATATTTGAGGGATAAAAGCACAGCCTGAGATCTTCGTGTGCTTATTTTCGATTGCTTGAGTGGCCAAGTTGTTCATGGACAGGATACATGTGTGGAAGTGGATAATTCGAGGGGGATAATTGATCTGGATATTGTGGATGATGTGGTGGGATTGGTGGAGGGAAATAAAACTGCTGTTGGGACTGGGATGGCATCGAGTGCTGAGGTATGGGGAACGATGGCGAGGAAATCGGTGGTAAGGGCTGGTTCGTATATTGCGGATAGATGAAGTGACCCGGTATCTTCCTTCTGTAAGAGTCTTTCGCGCCCTCATTGCTTATTGCAGTGGGTACTGGAAGGACACTCATTCCACTTTCCAGTTGGCGATTTACTAGCTCTGTCATCGTTGTTGGTCCAGAAGTTTCAGAGACAGTTTGTGAAAACTTCACGTTCTCTTCCATATACTTGTAGTCCGCCTCCTCTCTATTTATTATCACCAAGTTAGGGTCCTTATAGCTCAAAATTTTTAGGTCCTCCTCAATTTCCGATGATGTTGCTTGGGAGAGAAGAGTATCTGACTCCAAAATACTGGGAATCTTTTTCTTTTTGACAACAGCAAGTTTGGAAAACCTGAAATTGAATCTCTCTCGTTTCTCACCAACACGGCGTAACGATGTTCTATAACGTTTTTCTCTATAACTCAATTTGCGGTTTTTACTCAAATTGTAATAGTCATCTGTTAAAGCACAGTCTTCTTCAAGAAGCTTCAGTCTCTTGGCTTGCTTTATCCCTATCTTGTTCTGGTGATAGCGTTGCCATATGAGCTCAACATCACCCCGTGCCGAGTCTTCTATCAGCTTAGCGTCGTAGTGGTATTTACATTTTATAGTGTTGAGTTCATTTTGAAACTTCCCGATCAACGAGTCAAAAACATCTGGAAAGATAGGGATGTGTGATAGCTTCGGAGAGGTTGGTATTTCAGGTAAGTCTCTCTTCTTCTCTAGGGAGGAGTTGGTATTGTTTGAGGAAGGCGACAGATTGGAAGATCGCTCAATCGCACGAGGTAAGCTCTGTTGAATGAGGGTGTCATAAGAATTGAAACTCTTCCGAAGTTTGGCTTGAACTTCATCAATCTTCTTCAAATATGATTCCACTCTCTTGATCCGAGCAGAAGCGAAGGACTTGGTCAGCAATTTGTAGTCCTGTTGCAATTTTTTTTGTAGCAGTTCTATATCGGAAACATCTGCAATTGTGTCCAACTTTGACATTATAGCCTTATGGTCATCGACATCTAAGGGTCTTATTTCCTGTTTTGCCATCTCCGAGTCCGCCCGCTCCTCTTTCTCTGTCTGGACCATCTTTCTGTGTCTTTATTGAAATTTATGGACCACTTTTGAGATCGATATGTACCCAAACTTCAAGTGGATGGGAAGACATTACTCTTTTGGAAAACAGGCAAAATGCAAAGAAGGAAATATAAAACTGCCAGAGGACATATTTGTCACGTGATAAATTTTTATTTTTTTCAAATTTTTCTTTTATATGTAAGTTGATTATCAGAAATGCAATCACACACTGTAAGTACGTATTTTTGTGTTAGTCAATCCTGGATTGTCTGTCTTGTTGAATATGGATGATGCAGAAATTGTAAAACAATACTTGGAGGCTTTTCATGCCTCAACTAAGACCTTGACACCAGCACTGCAAAAGGTTCTATCTACATCGTTAATAGATCAGCTTAACCAATCATCAAACCCAAAAGATACAATCAAACTTGCTAATGGATCAGCCTATCTGCTTGTTTCGCTTTGCTTTGCATACTTGAAATCGCAAGGTGTTGACACCAGCAAACATCCTATAATGGAGGATCTGAACAGAGTCAAGTCATACATGAAACGGTTTACCGATTTGGAGAAGAAGCAAGAGACTGGTCAGGAACAGGATGATGAGGAGACAAAAAGAGCTAAAGAGTTTATCAATAGCGCATTGGGCAAATCAACTGTTGTCACGGGTAATGTCGGCCCAGCAGTTTCCTTCAAAGGAACGCATACTAAATTTAGTGAAACAAAAGACAATTCTGAGGAGGATATACATAAAGACAATCAAGAAGTTCTGAGTAGTGAATCAGTTAGCAAAGCAGTTGGTGAAAAGATAAGGAAGAATCAAAAAACACAGAGAAAGAAAACGAAGAAGACGGACAAAGTTAGCAAATAGTCGATGCTGACAATTTTTTTATGCGCAACTTTGATAGCTAATGAACTCAAATCGGAATATACACGCCAATCATAAAGTATTAATACTATCCAACTGACTTTTTTAGTAGTAGTTTGTTTGGGATGAAGGTTTTAGTTCAATATTTGTACCACCACTTGCTACAGACAAGATTGTTTGTAATCAGAGTGACAAGCATGGGAGCAGATACTAAAGGTAGAATGTCTCTCAAAAAGCCTATATCTGATCTCCTTATGGTGAATATATATATGTAGGGCAATACTGCTTCTCGCAGCTTCGAATTCAGTATCAATCGAAGCGTACAGTCTAAAGTCTCTCGATATATAAGCATCCGGGTAACTGTGCTCACTCTTCCCTCGGTTGAAAATCATCCACTAACACGATAAACAGAAAGAACAAAAAAGATAAACAAACCATCCATTTACCTAAACAAATCTCACCAATATCGCTGCTGCCGAGTTAAAGAACGCCATAATGTTCTCTAGAATAAAGCAATTTCTTCGCACACACAAGAAGAAGTTCTTCTTCACAACAACAATAACAATTGCAACAATCTATTTCCTTCTCCGTCATCTCCATTCTTTATTCCTTTCACATCAACGTAAGTTAGCAGAAGAGCGTTTCAATCGAGAACAAATTCGTCGCCGTTTTGAACAGACACAAAAAGATGCCTTGTACACTATCTGGGCACTGGTTCCAGTTCTTTGTAGCTCTGTTAGTGGGGGATTCAATGTTGAGAGCATCACGACAGCTTTGAGAGCAAGAAGAAGTAATAAAAGTGCGGAGAATAATGGAGATGATATTAGCGTCAGTGGAGTTAGTTCCAGTACTGGGATGGTCGGATCCAATAGAGATTTATTGAATGAGTGGACCAACAGGTCCAAAAATGAACTGTGGGAGGAATTAAAGTCACAAAGTCTAACGAAGTTCTTGACGATGTTGTACGCTAATGCCCTTTTGATTGTTTTTACAAGACTGCAGTTGAATATTTTAGCAAGAAGGGAATATCTCGAAGATGCATTGAGGATTGCTTCGAGTAAGCATGGATTCAGCCCAAGGACTGGAAGTATTGAAAGATCTACTGCTGACGCTCAGACCTCTTCGTATGTGAATGAACAGGCATACCTTTCATTTAGTTGGTGGCTACTAAACCGTGGGTGGGTTTCCATCAAAGAAAGAGTGAAATCATCCGTCGAAGAGGTGTTTGAAGAGATCAATCCACGTACAGAGCTTTCATTGGACGAGTTTGCTATACTACTGAATAAAACACAGAGGTTGATAGAGAGAGTCGATGCAAATGGTGACACATTCATTGGGCCAGCGTTACTGCCACCTCAAAATTTAGAGACATTTGTTATGCAACAGATTCTTGACGACACCACCATCGAGACCTTACAACATGACAGCACAGATCTTCGTTTGCTGCTAGATGAAACCAACCAATACATCAACTCATCGTCTTCCATGATTGTCCTATCTTCGCTGATAAACTCAGGGATCACAACATTCTTGGACCACATTGCGCAAGCGAACATAGCTAAGAGAGGTGATCAACAGACTCCACCAAACGAAATAAGACTCAAGTTAGCAGTTCTTTTGGCAAGTTCTACGAAGGCTGCTAATGACTTCAAGCTGGGTGAAAGCAATGACTATGTGAATAGCATGGACAATGTGCCAGAACTCGATGAATTGAGTGCCAGTGTGTACTCCAACTTTGAATAAGCACTGAGTTATATACACGACACCTATTCGACTAACTGCGTTTAGCTCATCTTACTAATAAAATAATGTAGCATGTATATATATCTTTTCGCGAAATCTCTCTTTCCTTTGGATATCAACAATTTGCTAAAGAATTAGCAGGTTTTCTAAGCTGTTCAGGCAGGAAACAACGAAAGTTTATACTACAATGCCCCTAGTTACCATTGTGTCATCAGATGGAGAAGCCTTCAAGGTTGAGCAACAGATTGCAGAACGCTCGGTTCTTATCAAGAACATGATTAGCGATTTGGCTGATCAAAATGAATCAGATGATGAAGGCGATGAATCTTCGTTCTCAATTCCAGTACCTAATGTGCGTGCTAGCGTCTTGAAAAAAGTTCTGGACTGGGCTACGCATCACAAAAACACTAGCTTCCCTGATGATGAAGACGAAGATTCCAGAAAGTCTGCTCCTGTTGACGAATGGGACAAGGAGTTTTTAAAAGTGGACCAGGAAATGCTTTACGAGATCATACTAGCTGCTAATTATCTCAACATCAGACCTTTGCTAGATGCTGGCTGCAAAGTGGTTGCTGAGATGATTAGAGGTAAATCCCCTGAGGAGATTCGTAGAACTTTCAATATTGTCAATGACTTTTCCCCAGAAGAAGAAGCTGCCATCAAAAGGGAAAATGAATGGGCTGAAGATCGCTGAGTTAACACTAACTAATGCAAAACTGTTTACGAAATGTATATTTACAATGGCTCTTTAATACTACTGTTTAGAAACTTGTAGCTGGGTACATAATGATACAATCGCCATGTATTTTTACACACATTTAGTGTGTTTTTTTTTTTTGTTTCTGTTAATTTACAAAAAGAACTGTCAAAAGCTGGGTATTAAAGCACATAGATAGTCTAAAGAACCAGTCACAGCCAGAAATGCCGTCTTTCTCGCTTAAGCGAAAGAAGAAGACCAAAAGAAAAGGTAAAGGCAAGGGACAGGACGATTCTGTGGCTACAGATGGTTCTTCAAGGCCCTCAACTATCGGCATCAAAAATGATAGCAATCTGAGTATCACTGTTTCTGGAGAGAGCACTCATCTCCAGCCACTAGAGACTCCACAGATTAAATCTATCCGCTCGAGTAGGCCATTGGGATCACACTCGCATTCTCCAGCTCGATTTCGGCTTCAGCAACATAGAGGGAGTCCAGCTGTCGAAGACTCCTTCACAGATGAAAGCTCGCTCGGGTACCATCCAGAGCAATCTCAGACCCCACCAATCAATCAGCAGAGTCGACCTGCCAGCCAGCACGATCAGTCAAAGGAGTTCCTACCTGGATCATCTTTATCACTTCAAGTGGAACAACATATGGCGGATCCGCAGTCTACAACACCAACTCATGACAACAATAGTGGTTTATTGCGCACTATAGTCAATGCTGCATCTTCCTTGGTTTCGTCACAAAAAGCGTCTACAAAAGAGATCAAATCACATCCGCCTGCGAACCATGTGAAAGATAACTCCAAGTCCGAATTGATAACGTCGTCTAGCTTTCTGCAACATTTGGATTCGTTGTTGAGGAGCTACGATCCCGATAATTCACATGACAGCAGCTCATCAAGTAAGAAGGGACAATTGAGGACAAAAGACCTAGTAACTCATGAGTATAGGACAACTACTACAGAAGGCATCATGGGAAACGAAGAAGACTTTGAAGACAATCATGAGTTGGATAACGCATCTACTTTGACGAATCCAAAATCAATCACAGATGTGGTATTTCAACCCTTGAGAAAGAAAAGACAAATAGCAGCAATGGGAAAAGGTGAACTTACTCTGAGAGACTTGGGATTTACTGAAGGTGCAGGTACACCAACATTTGATAGATCACTGTCTATGAAAACAACAGGACCTGAAACTGAGAATCGATACCGACATCAAAATGGAGGTCTCAAAATCGAAGTTGAACAGCCAACTCCCAGATCTAACTCTCCTATGCCACTCATAAATGGAGAGACATCACCAGGGCTGAAATTCGAGGATACGCATGGTCATTCTCGCACGATAGCGTTCCCGCAGAATATATCAGATGAAAAAGGAAGCCATGAGAATATTGAAAACAGAGAATCTCCGAACCTGAGGATGACCAGAATAAAATCAGATGATGATGAAAAATTTGGTGAACGTACTCCTAAAGGCTATTCTTCACCATCTGATGTTCTCAAAAGGTCAGTCTCGCCAATCAACTTTTTAACTAGTAATCGTCGGAGCACAATCAGCACTAATCCTTCTGAGCAATTTGTTCTCACAACAGCGAAACAATTACAGCCGGTGCTATCGGAGACTTCTGTTGATGGAGGCAGTATCCCAGGACCTAAAAGACAGGCAGAATTTCACAATTTATTTCCAGTGATACCACCGAATGAAATGCTGCTTGACGACTTCGGTTGCGCATTACAGCGAGATATTCTTGTTCATGGTAAAATGTATCTTTCTCAGAATCATATCAGTTTCAACTCGAATATTCTTGGATGGACTACAAACTTGTCTATACCCTTGAAGGAGGTAGTTCAGATTGAAAAAAAAAATATAGCAGGGTTGTTCCCAAATGCCATAGCAATTCGTTCTTTACATCAAAGGTATCTATTTGCAAGCTTACTTCAAAGAGATACGACATTCACTACAATTTTGAGTGCTTGGAGACAAGTTGTTAGGCAGGAACGAGGAAATGCTGCTGATGTAGATGGTGGTTCTCTCAAACGTGATCGGAGCCATGAATTTTTTGACGACATAGATGATATGGACGAAGATGAAGATAGCATGGCAAAGTTTGGGAGTGATGATGATAGTGCAGCCAGTGACTATGGCAGTGATAATGATGACTACAATAGCCAGCAAAAGTTAGCCAACGGCGTGGTTGATAATGAAGAAACTAGTTACGGAGATAATGACGATGACGGTGACGATGACGATAGTATTTATGACGTAAATAAGCCTGACGAGGATGAAAAGTTACAGTCAAATGGTGCTGCATTTGTGGAATTTCCTGGACCTGTGAAACACAAACCAACTGAATTTGAGCGGGAGTCTGCATCCAATGAAACCAAAATCCTGGAAAGAACAATCGATGCTCCTGTTGGTCGAGTTTTTCAATTACTGTTTGGTAAAGATTCGACATTTTTACGATCAATGCTTGAAAGGCAAAAGAATCGTGATATCAGTGACATCTCATCATTCTCTAAATCAGAAGATGGTAAAGAAAAGAGGTCGTACTCTTATGTAAAGCCTCTTAGTGGTCCAATTGGTCCAAAGGAGACTCAATGTCAGGTTGAAGAGATTATAATGTATTCAGACTTTCAGCAGTATGTTGAAGTGCTGCAGAAGACCAAAACCCCAGATGTCCCCTCTGGAAGCTCCTTCTATATCTGTACTTGGTTTTATTTTACCTGGGATACTAAAAATAGAACGAAGGTAACTATTTTCACTAATGTTGAGTGGATTGGTAAGAGTTGGATCAAAAGCGCAGTTGAAAAAGGTACAATTAATGGGCAAAAAGACTCTTTGGGAAATTTGATAGATGCAGTTGTTGATAACCTTTCAATGGGCTCTAAGTTTACTAGTGATGAGAAAGAAGAAAATTCGGAAACATCATCGTTACCCATCATTGGGCCAAAGACACATCAACCTACAATCCCACCTATCAAACCAAAATCATCAGAGACCCTCCTGGTGGATGAGACAATTGCAGCACCATTGGGCACAGTTTACCTATTGTTGTTTGGGGATCCAGATACCTCCATCATGCAAAGCATTCTAGAAAAACAAAAGAACACCGGTATATCTCTGGTTCCAGCGTTTGATCAAAAAGAACGTGTGTTTGAGTATACTAAACCCATCAATGCCCCCATTGGACCTAAAGAAACCAAATGTTTGGTGACTGAAACTATAGAAAACATGGACTTACATCAGTACATCCTAGTCAAGCAATCAACTCAGACCCCTAATGTCCCATCGGGCAATTCTTTTGTGACGGTTACGCTTATCTATTTATCGTGGGCTGAGAACAACTCCACAAGACTGACAGCGTATACAGAGGTTCAGTGGAGTGGAAGGAGTTGGATCAAAAGCCAGGTTGAAAAAGGAGCTATTGATGGACAAAAGGATGCCATGTCAGTGTTGTTGAGCGAATTGAGAGAGGCAGTTGCAAAAGGAAGCGCTGGAGTTGTGAAGAAAGGTAGAAAGAGTAAGAAAACGAGGTCAAGTACAGTATCCAGATCAGTTGAAAAGAAGGACCAGCCAACTATTGATAGCAATGGTCTTTGGGGGACTCTCGTCGATAATGTTTCCCCTATTCTTAAAATGGTTGGTCTGGACTTCTCTGAAATGACGATATGGGCTTTCATGACCAGAATAATTGTTGTGTGGTTCTTCCTCAATGGAATCTGGAGCTTCTTGCACCCAACCAATCCCGCAACCCTTCAGATTACTGATGTAGGCAAGATCATGATCAATGGTGAAGAGTACCTAGTCATTCCAAAAATCTCAAAAGTACTGCACAATGGTGAGAGAAGACGAGATGCAGAATATGAGGTTTGGGAATGGATAGAACAGAGGAAAAAGACTATTGATGGTGAATGGAAAAACGAAAGCAAGGCAAAACCCCAGTTTGGAAAGAATCATGATCAACAGGATCTCAAGTACATAATTGACCTAGCTGAGCAACATTTAGACACTCTGAAAAAGGACATAGAGCCTTAAATGACAATTCAGACCTGTCTAGATCTTTTGATCTACTACTATAGCAACTTTATTGATAGATACAATGAACTTTCTTTCATTCCTAATGTAGAATAGACAAATCTACCAACCGTAAATCCAAGTCCATTTTTGTTTGCTTTTATTGGCTCAAATATAAAGAACAAACTTTATTATTAATTAAAATATTCCCATCATAGGCCGAGCTTCTTATCCAGAGCAGGCTTTCATCGCTCCGATAGTCAGCTTTTCTATTGAACGGATTCTCATTGGCGAAGAAAATAGTTCAAAGCTCGATTATCAAAAAGATTTGGCTATATTGTAGAAGTCACTTGTTGATACAGTTATAATACATGTCCAATTGTTTGAGACTTTTTTTTATGCGTTTGTATGTATGAAAATGAATCTTATGTGCATCTTCATCACTTCATGCACATCTACATGTACATTTCTTTTCAGCCCAAATCAACCAAATAAAGAACAGGCAGCCAGCCAACAATCAGCCAGTAAGAGTGAAATTTAAGGTTAGGTGAGGCTGAGGCGAAAGTCGAAAAGGGACTCAGGTTGTCTATATCCCTTTCGAATATGATTTTTCACAATGGATGTGTGGAATGAACTTTTTTAATTTCAGCCTGCATGTGACGGGGAAAAATACATTTCACACACGTGAAGACTCTCTTCCAACATTCTTCGATGCAGGTTGTCTCAATACAAACCAATTTTGCTCTAAAGAATGAAGAGTCAAGTGTTTCAGAAAGCTCTCAGAATACAGTTGAGTAATAGCAGATGACTGTATTGGAAAGCAATTCGGAATTCAATTCGGAAATCTTTCATCGTATCGTACGTTTTGTGTGATAAGTTCCGCCACAGTAGATGGTTGTACAGGCAAAATCCCGTCTACGACCGGCCTCAGCTAGTGACTTATTTTACTATTTTGGTACAACTACTGGTACGCTAATAATAATAAGAAGTAATCACATCACAACCACATGCAAGAGGCAGGCTGTGGTGTCTGAAATGTGAAGAGTAGAGTGAAATACTGTGAGTAAAAACATGCAACCCTGAAGGGGTTTGACAAATCCTGCTCACCTTTTGTTTGTGTTTAGGGTCGCCCTCTAGATTTATAGTTGGCTCATACAATCAGGTTTTCTCGCTGATTAGTTTTGATTTTTTCAATATTATGCGTATTTCTGGTCTAATGAAGTATATGCAGGGAGAAGACAAATGTATAGGAATTGCATTGGATTAAACTTCAACATGTGTACATACACAGTCCAGTTCCTACAAGTATTTCTAAGTATACGGTCCTTAATTTCGACGAATATACTGTATAAATTTATACTACTGTAAAAAGAGACAAAAGTACTCAGAAGGGGTAATTGTGGTGGAATGGGCAGCACTGGAGTCGTGACCTCGATTGTATTATGAGGCAGGCACAATGTCAGAAGGTGTACTGGATCCAGTGTGCATTGATAGTGAAGACAGTGAGAATCAGATAAGAGAGAAACATTTCATACGCTACTCATTGTTGTGGTTTCCTTAACTTTCTATTTTTATTTTGACTCAACTATCACAGGTATTTTCCACATCGTGTCATGCAGTGTTGGTCCCTTTTTGGAAGACTTGTGCATATAGCTGCATCAAACTTCTGTAGACAATAATAAGGGTCTAGGCTTGAAAGATGGTATTTGAACATGACATTGCGAGATTTCTGTTTGAGTTGCTACATTTCTCAACATCAAACCCCATGTAGTTCTATCAGTATCTTTAAGTGCACGATAGAGGCTTTTTGGATTGGCAATCGAAGCCAAAGCTGTTCATTAGAGTTTTTCAAGTCATCTTGAAAGAGCCACCAATCTGCACATTTCCGTACCCCATATTTTCCAATTGAGTCAAGATCTCGATATGGTCGGCGCACGGCATTGTGGTACAATCAAGCTCCAGAGAGTTTGGCTTCAACTTTACGGGAAGGGAATGAAAGCCCGATCATACATGATGACTGCTGCCTTGAGATAGTCTGACGATGTTCAAGAAGTCAGTTCAGTACTGAATAGCGAAATGGAATGTGTTTTTGATTGAGGGCTTGTTAGTTGGTATGTGAGTCGTCGCTATACTTTAAAAAACGTGTGGTACAAGTCATGATGACGCTAAAAAGCAACAATACATACAACAAGACACAGTTCTGTGGGACTAAATAGTTCCCCTAAATGTTTGAAAATATTACGCGTACTTCTCAATTCAGAATCTACATCAAGCCACTTTGTCCAATAATAACTTTAAAGTTTCTGACCACAACAAATTAGGCAAGATCTCCATCTGTAAAGAGGAATGTTCCCCAACTCTATTGTGGGCCCAACAACAATGCATGCGTTTTTGTTTTGATGGAAAACATCAGAGTCAGGACCAAAACATATATCGACTGAAGTACAGTCAAACTGTTCAATTATAAAAGGTGATGTTTTCTCTGCTATAGTTCAAGTTATTTTGTTTAGAAAAGTATAGCAAATTTCAATTTCCTAACTACCCAACTATGGTTTCCCTCACTCGCTTTATTACTACTGTCGGTGCAGTCTCATTGATGACTGCTCAAGTCAGCTCAGCTGCCATTGGTCAACCAGATGCTTTAGCTCTCGTCAAGAGAGCTGATGAATCAAGTGAACCACTTCCAGAAGAATCCGGTGAACCTGCCCCAGAAGAATCTAGTGAACCTGCCCCAGAAGAATCTAGTGAACCAACTCCAGAAGAATCTAGTGAACCAACTCCAGAAGAATCTAGTGAACCAACTCCAGAAGAGTCAAGTGAACCAACTCCAGAAGAGTCCAGTGAGCCAACTCCAGAAGAGTCAAGTGAACCAACTCCAGAAGAATCAAGTGAACCAACTCCAGAAGAATCAAGCGAGCCAACTCCAGAAGAGTCAAGTGAGCCAACTCCAGAAGAATCAAGTGAGCCAACTCCAGAAGAATCTAGTGAACCAACTCCAGAAGAATCTAGTGAACCAACTCCAGAAGAATCTAGTGAATCAGGCCCAGAAGAATCAAGTGAACCAAGTGGTTCTGAATCTGATGATGATGGAAGTGCTTCCGCCTCTGCCTCCTCTGGTGACGAAGAACCAACCGAATCTGTTGCTCCAAACTTAGTTGGTGATATTGTTGATGGTCTACCACAATGGACTTTGACTGTTCCAGGTGCTTTAGGTCCATGGACTGAATTGACTTTGGATGTCACCAAAGAAGGACCATTTGCTTACACTTCCGGTGATTTATTGATTGATGGTGAATCCTCCCTCTCTAGTGTTATTGTTACTCCAGACAACATTACCTTTGTCTTGCCTGTTTCTGTTGATGTCGAATCTGTCGTTACATTGAACTACGCTGGTGAATTCACTGCCCCAGGTACCGCTATTTCTAGAGGTCTTTTGACTATCACTACCCCAGATGAAAGATTAGCAAAACGTGCTGTCCAAACTTGGGAATTCGAATCAGTAATTGAATCTAATGCTGACTCATTCCCAGGTTCCACCACTACTGTCACTGAAGATGACATCAGTACCACTGTTATTACTATTACCGACTGTGACACTTTGACATGTACCGAGAAGGTTGTTACCACTGGTTTGACTGTTGTCACCACCACCTCACACGGTGTTGTTACTGAATACACTACTTACTGTGAGACTGATGCTCCAAAGACCGTCACTGTCACTATCACTGACTGTGAGGAAGATATCTGTAAAGAGAAAGTTGTTACCAAAGAAATCAAGAAGACTACTGTTACTGATCACTACACTACCACTAAGGAAGGTGGTCAGAAGGTTGAACACGATGTTACCTCAACTTACTATGTTACCAAAGAAGTTCCAGCAAAATCTGAATATCAAGTTTCTACCTTTGCAGGTGCTGCTAACACTTTAGCTGTCGGATCATCAGTCTTTGCTTTCGTTGTTGGTTTGATGTTCATCTAAATCTAGCCAGTATTGGTAAACATTGTTTGTCTCATGAATTTTCATTTCTTTGGTTTCAATTAACTTTGAAAGTTAATTAGACATTATCTACTTTAGACTTGTGCTTTAGTATTGTATATTGAATACCGTTCTTGTTCGAAAATATTCATCAATCTTCGATTTCGGGGATTTGATTGGTCATTTAATGAATAAAGTTTTAATCTCAGTTGATAATGTAGAACTCATTTATTCGTTGTTAGATTTCTCGGCCCTGGTGTGTATCCTTGGTATTCCCATATCTATTCTTTACTACGCCAGCCAGTTTAACATAAATTTGTGCAAGCCAAGCCAACTTGAATACCCTTTCGGCTTAAAAGGTTTCAAGAAATAATCTAGCTTGCTTGCCAGCAAACTTGTGTTAGGAAAACATCTGTAGCCCCAGTATATATGCATCAGACTTTTGCTGGCAAGAAGTTGAAAGCTAGGTAATTAAGGTTTAAGACTGGACTGGCCATCAATGACGCATAATGTGCAGAAGATATGATTTTCTGTTCAAAGTTGCTTCTTTTCAATTATCTTTGAGTAGCAGGAATTGAGTTTGGTCAGTTCGCCTGCCTGTATCTTTTAATGTGGGAGAACGAGATAGCCTCAGTCGAGTCTTACGCTAATATCTCAAGTGACTGGTGTTTGTATTCTGCCATTGTTTCCCTAGTAACAATGAGATTTCCTGTTCTACCCTCGGTTATTCCCTGTTGGGAAGCATCAATTTGGCAGTGACAGATCCGACCATATCTCATCTAATTTTATTATTTTTTTTCGCTACAACTTCTTATACTGGAAGAAGACTATACAACTAAAAGCTTCAAGTGTCTACCAGTACAAATATGGCTAGAACCAATCGAGAGATTCTTACTGGAGGTAAGAAATACTCACAAAATAAAGCTAAAAAACACGCGGTGCAGGAAGTAGTGTTTGATAAAGAATCAAGAGAGTAAGTCTACTCAGCACGTCAACTAAAACTGTTTATATATACTAATATCAAATTAACTTAAGAGAATATTTGACTGGGTTTCACAAAAGAAAACTAGAAAGACAGAGAAAAGCAAAGGAGTTCCATGAGGAACAAGCAAGATTGGCAAAGATTGAAGAACGTAAGCAGCTGAAGCTTCAAAGACAGGAGGAACTATTGGCACAAATGAAAAAATACGATAAGAACCTGAAAGAACTGAGTGGTATTGTGGAAGACAGTGATAACGAGGAGCATGATGAGAGTAAAAATGCTGGTGATGGTGAAAACAGCGAAGACGAACAGCAAAATGGGGAAGATGATGACGAATACGAAGAATGGGAAGGCTTTTCTGATGATAAACCAAAAGGTATACTAAAAAAACAAACGTACTCCAGTAACCAGGATGAGACAGAAGTCATAATCGAGGACCTTTCGAATCAAAGTTTTGAAGATATTGCCAAAGCAAACTACGTCAACCTCGCTAAATCACAGGAAATCTTAGAAAAAAGCATACAGAGAGCAAAAGACTATGCGAACGTAGTCAATGCACCTAAGAAAAAACCAAAAAAGAAATTCAGATACTTGACTAAAAGTGAAAGAAGGGCAAATAATAGAAAGAGAAAATAGATATACAATGAGCATCAGGTAATACATAGAGTTAAGTGCTGTATTTTTATTAGTCGCATTTGGTTTTTCTAGATGTTTCAACTTTCATGATATGTAGACATTTCAAACTCATTCAGTTTACCAAAATCAACGTCCAGTTTCAAAAGAACCCATAAAAACCTTCTAAATACTTCCACAAGCTGTAAGGTGAATACTCCTATCTCAAGGTCAAGAAATTGAATATTCGTATACCTCAATATCCAATTGAATCTTGCCAGAAAATCATAAAGTATAATAAGGTAGTATATTTTGATATTGTTGCCAAAAAGCAATAAATTAAGTCTCAATTTATTAGGATTGTCACTTCTGGTGAATAGACATTTCAAAAGGTTGAACTCCCAATCAACAGTGACATCCCAGAAGAAGGAATATGCAGCAGCACATAACTGTAGAAAAAACAAAATTTCGGTGCGTGCTGTGACGATAGATGTCAAGATAATCAGACCATTGATTGAGTATTTGATGAAATTCCATAACTGTGTCTTATTTCCACTGGTTTTATATTCACGGATACATTGTGTCATCCGTATAACGACTGGATAAGCCAAAACCAGATGACCCAAATTCCAGTATTCGCCTAAGGATCTGTTGAGCATAATCTTTTTGTCCACTTGGTATGTGGTTTTCATGTTGAACAAATGTAATAAATAGATCAGTAGATCAACACCACTTTTGGAAAAAGAAAGTAGAGAGTCACTCAGCAGAATATCATTTGTTCTGATACTGAGATCAATTTTCCCCGTGGCAACTCTTTTTAATGTTTCTTTGAATCTTGACGAGAGGGACCAAAAGATGTATATTATCAAGATCAATGGCAGAAAATCAATAGGGCCCAATGTATTTTCTTTCTTATAACTGAAGACTCTGAACACTATATATGATGCAATCGAGGCAATTGATACCTTTTCACAAATAATTTCATGTGTTGATATAAAGTTCTGCTGTTGTTGAAATTTAAACAGTATTGACAGCTTCAAGTTGCAACGGTTAACTATTCTTAGCACCAGTAGCCAGAGCCAACAGCCAACATTCAATAGGAAAACAACTCTGAACGGTAATGGGATATCTCTATCAAAAACTTCATCTACCGTCATTCTCGTGATTCCCACCCAGTCCTCAGAAACGGTAAACCTGTCTATCAGAATGTGTCAACCAACAAGACGACACGTATAGGAAAGAGAAGTAAACAAAATCAACTAAAAGGAAGGAAAGAAAAAAAAAAAAAAAAAAAAAAAAAAACCAAACAATAAATAATAGGTTACGTAACTATACATATCGGAAAAATGAAAAAAAAAAAAATAAAAAAGGATAATTCCCAGTTCTGGAAAGTGTGCACGTGACTTGTAGATTACATACGGAAATTCGAGGAAAATCCCTAATTGGGATAAATAATCTTTTGTTTATACGGTGGAAGAATCCTTTAGTCCGAAATTTATTCTCTATTTCCAGTTTTGGGACCGCAATAAGTACTGGTGCTGGAACATTTATAAGGTAATATAGAGAATATTTCTTTTGAGAGAGGTTTTACTATTGTTTGTTATGCATTGACCAACTCAGTCTTCCACTTATTGAAATTCCTGGATTTTTAACACTATCGCTGTGTCAGATTGTTGGAAGTAGTCCCTCAATGTCTAGTAAGATACTGGAGGTTTTGAAAGGTGTGGCATTAGTATGTAATCCATCATCAGTGTACTGAGAATTGCTCTTCATGTTTGTCAGCTGAGTCACTAACCAGATTTGCAGGGTGTAAAGGGTTCCAGAAAGCATGTGATTGATGCATATGTGAAGGTTCCCATTGGAATCATCATCATGTTGATGGTTCTCTATGCAGTTAATGAGATCATCATTCTGACGACAATTTCTTTTCCTGCATCAGTCACTTGCATGTTGCTACTCTACTTTCTCCTAATTGCTTTGACCAGTGTACTAGGTGAAAGAAAGGTCTCAAAGTTTGTAAAACTTATTGACATACCTGGTGGGTTTAGCTTGAGATGGATCAATATATTCTTCACGCCTGCATTCATCACACTTCCTTTGAGTCCGTGGATCAGTGCTAAGGAAGCATTGACAATTGCAGCTGTCTTTGTATTTGGTTATCTTATTTCTACGGCCACCATTGCTTATTTCACAATATTTTTACAATTCATCATGAAGAAGGGCAGGAAATCAAATGTCGAACGGGGTGAAGAGCTTAATCCGCTGGAGTTCAATAATGAAACACTCGATGGTAGCTCTACTGCATTACTCAAACAATCCAACATCAATCATAATGCTCACCATGATCGTCAAAGCTCACTGGAGAGCATTCAAGATTCTGATTTACAGAGGATAAGGAGTTTAGATGATGCACCTAGAAGTATTGTACTTGACCTACCTAGAGGAGATGCCAATGAGACAGAAGAACGTTACATCAAGCGAATTAATAGCCATTTCGAAGATAATATTGATGATCTCTTGCTGACGCCTTCATCATCGACTGAATCAATAACAAGTATCCATCTTGTACCGGATAAGAGTTTAGAAGTCCCTTCACTCCCTACTCCAATCGCATCACCTGTAAGACCATTGAATCCAGGCGTTGATGTTAGGTTCACGAGAGCTAATAAACTGTTTTGTAAAAGAAGTATTTTGGAGCAATATCCTGCGACCATAGAGGACGAGCTTTCAGTGAGAACTAGCCATTTTGTTGAAGAGAACTTCGACTATATCATTTTCACAATACTTTACATTGTGGGAATACCAGTTTATTTTGGTGCTGATTATGAGATGCCTTTGCAACTGTCTATTTCCATCTTCACTTTTCTTTTTATGTTGAAGGTTCCACCTCCAAAATACAGGAGATTTTTACATCCAGTTCTATGTTCTGTTGTTCTTTCATGGCTTTTCTATTTCTTATTTTCATTGATGAAGCGTGAAAACTTTCTCACGACGATACGTCAATATAAGACTGGACGCAACTATTTAAATTTATTCAGATCATCGTATTCTGATGTGAAACCCGGTGCTGGTGATGTTTTCAGCACATTAATGGATGTGTCAATTGTTTCATTGTCAATTCCAATGTATACCTATAGAAAGGATCTGAAAAAACATCTCATCGAAATCATGTTGCCAATTTTGGTTATGTCGATGGGTTGCTTCTTCATCTACCCACCTTTGTGCCATCATCTAGGGATTTCACCTGAGAGGTCTTTGGGCTATGCAGGAAGATCCATTACCCTGGCATTAGGTACCCCTTTTGTGAAGGCCATCAATGGTTCAGAACCGTTAATGGCTGTGACTACGGTTGTTTCCGGAATTTTGGGTGCTTTAACATGCCAACCACTCTTCAAATTGTTACGCATTCGTGAAGACGACTACGTTACTCGAGGAATAACCCTAGGAGTCAATTGTGGTGCTATTGCCACAGCCCACCTATTGACAGTTGATCCAAGGGCTGCTGCGATGAGTTCTTTGTCCTTTGTGCTCTTTGGTACCCTAATGGTAATTATGGCATCAATCACACCTCTCGCTTCGATAATCCAAAAACTTGCTGGACTTTGATACAAGAAGTTGATGATTTTCAACTTTCTCTCTACCAGTCTCCGCATCATTGCTAATATTTATTGTCTTTTAATTTTAATGTCTTGCTAATTGAACTGTATTTTGATACCACATTAAGTAAGTAAGAACTTGTCTTTTTTTTTCTTTTTTCTTTTTTTTTTACCTGTTGTGTATTTTTTGCATTTGAATACAGAAACTATTTATTATATATAATGAAAACTACAAAACAGAAAAATCTCCTATCATTCGGTTTGAATTTGGTTAATAGGACAGCTAAGTCATATAGAAGAGCAAAGTTACTCTAAAAAATAAGTCTAGACTGCTATTTTAATTGTTGAAATGCCGTCTCTTGGTCTGAAGGGTTCTAAGTCACCTACCAAAGCTGCAGATAAAGGTTCACTACCCAGTGGAGCTGAAGGTTCAGGTTCAACCAGAAAATCCATCTCATTATCCACACAACTCAAAAATCTATTTGTAAAACCTGCAAAGACAAATACAGTTGTACCGACAACATCCTCTTCTACAGTTTTGAGCGGTGTCGAAAATGATAAGATTGCTTCAGAGGTTATGACACCTGTCAATTCAACTAGACAATCTTCACGTGGAACTTTAGATGACATGGCAGAGGTAGGTCTCGTTCCATTTAGTTCTAGTGAGATTAATCTTCCTTCGCCTGCTCCAATGTCAAGAAGTAGTTCTGTTAGAAGACCAAGACAGGTATCTCGTAACAACTCCCGTGAAGCCTCAAGAACAAGAAGTAGAGAAGCTTCATTAACGAGGTCACTGCGAGAGAGATCACAGTCTAGGAGAGGATCTGTTGATACAGCAATGCGTACGAAGCTGTGTCCTATCGTGCTGACTGAGGGTTCTTTGAGGTTGTATGAAGATGGGACACATGACCATGTACTGAAACCTATAAAAGTTCTGGAAAAAACACCTGCAACATCAGGGATACTTTCAGGATTTTTACGGAAGTCATCGAATGCAGATGAAAGAGATCTTGCGTTTAGTTTGTTACCAGAGCAGAATCGAATGGACTTTCAGAAGAGATTGAGTATTCAATCAAGAAAGACTTTCGATGAAGAGGATGAAGATAATTTAGATGATTTGATTGCTGATGAAAATGAAGAAGATGAAGACAGCTCTGAAGCTGAAGAGAGCTCTGATGATGATGCTATTGCTGATACTCAATTCAACAAATATGCAGCTATCGGTGATTCCCAGTTAACGTTGATTAATAAACTATCTGAGAAGATCAAAAACTCTGAAGACCCATCGATAAATACAAAAGGATATAAACTCACGGAGAAATACGGAAGACTACTCGGTATTATTGGTAAAGGAACTTATGGTATAGTCAAATTGGTTTCAAGAATTGATTCTGCTACGAAGAGAGAGATATACTACGCCGTAAAGGAATTGAAATTGAGAGAAGGTGAAGATGCCAATCATTTCAGTACAAGACTGACATCTGAATTTGTTATTGCCAATTCTTTAAGCCATCTGAATATTGTAAAAACTCTAGATTTGATGCAGAATCCACTAGGAATATACTCAGAAATCATGGAATATTGTGCGGGAGGTGACCTGTATTCGTTGATTTCAAAAACCCATGGTGAGGGACTTCACTATATCGAAGCTGATTGTTTCATGAAGCAAATCATGAATGGTATTACTTATATACATTCTAAAGGTGTTGCTCATTGTGATATTAAACCTGAAAATATATTGTTGACCACTTGTGGTGTTGCTAAAATCTCAGACTTTGGTACCAGTGCAGTTTTTAGAACTGCTTGGGAGAAAGAGGTTCATTTTAGTAAAGGTGCGTGTGGTTCTGAGCCTTATGTTTCTCCAGAAGAGTTTCTTGATGAAGAGTATGATCCAAGGTTAGCTGACATCTGGGCTGCAGGTGTACTTTATTTAACAATGGTCAGCGGTAATTATGTCTGGGTTGTGGCGAAAGAAAGCGACGATCTTTATCGACAGTATCTGGAATCTAGACCACAACAGGGCAAAGCTGGTGCCTTTGAACCAATTGAGTCCCTGAAGTCAGGAGATTACTATAAATCAAGAAAGCAGGTATTGTATGGTATGTTAGATCCTAACATTCATACAAGATTAATGGGAAAACATGTCTTAAACTCTACATGGATGAAAGGTGTTATCTTATGTGAAGCTGCCCATGATTCTGATTATCATTGGTGATAGCCACCAGATGAACCATCTGTACAATTAGGTAGTATAAAGGTTAATTTACCAACAAAGGTTGTTTTATTCTTGAATCATTAAACAAAAGTAGAAATATAACAGGACAAAGTAACAGTAAGATCATAAGAACACCAAATACAATATAAATGCCTAAGTAAATCAAGGTATGACAGGGGAAGTGAACTGAAACTAGTGCTTGAACATGCTGAACGTATAAAAGAAGATTGAGTATAACAAAGCATAGGAAAGCAAAGACACCAAACACAAAGCACAAAACCAAAAGTCAAGCACTAGTTTGATTGCCTGTATTGTGGAGAGAGTAATTGAGCCGAGCTATTAGAAATCTTGAAACAAATGTTCATACATATCAGGACCAGTCACTCCATAATCGTTCTCCTCTTCAGGATATCTATCGAATTGAGAAGTATCACCAGTGTTCGCCATGATTGGAGGTTCGTATGGTGTCTCTATGTCTCTTGAAAGTAGTCTTTCCCAAACAACCTCAACAAACCAAGGGTGATCTTTGATATCCTGAGTTCCATTTTGAAGATTTCCCAGTCTCTCAGATAGGTTCTTGGTGATCAATTTTTGTAATAAATCAAGGGCATCCTTATTGAAGTAGTCAGGATATTTTATATGTCCGTTAAGTATGTTTTCGTACGTTTTGATAGGTGAGGAGTCATAAAATGGAGTATAACCTGATAACATTTCGAATATAAGAATTCCGAATGACCACCAATCGACTGATTTATTATATGGTTTCGTAGCAACAACCTCAGGTGCAATATAGTCAGGTGTACCACAAAGTGTATATGTGACGTCTTTGACTTCCTTGGAAAACCCGAAATCTGTTAGTTTGATATGACCATTTCGATCCAGAAGAATATTTTCGGGTTTCAGATCACGATATATGATAGTATGCTCATGTAAGTACTCCAGAGCCAAGCATACTTCAGCAGCGTAGAACTTAGCTACGGGATTTGGAAATCTCTGTGACTTCCTCAATAAAGAGAACAGCTCACCACCTTCAATATAATCCATAATCATAAAAACTTGATGTGCATCTTGAAATGTCCCCCACATTCTGATAATGAACGGATGTTCCACTATGGCAAGCATTTTCCTTTCGTCATTGGTATGTTCTACTTGTTTCATCTTGACGATTCTTTCTTTCTTCAGTACTTTCATGGCATAGAATCTATTGTTGTGTACTGATCGCGCCAGGTGTACCCGTCCAAAGGACCCTGTGCCTAGTGATCGTAAAACTTGAAAATCATTCAGTCCATATTTTCCTTTAGTCACTGAGGATTTTGTAGGCAGTTTACTCACTATTTGCTGAGGTTGCTCTTGTTCATTAGAAAGGAACATAGCACCACCACCCCCTTGAAACTGTCCCTGATTTGTTTCATGTGATTGTTGCTGTTTTGAGGGCAGTTGAATAGCCATCTGTGTGTCCGAATTGACTGGCTGCGAATGTATAACTTCTGGAACCAAAGGAAGTATTGGAGGTGGAGATGGGCGCAATGCGAGTTGTATGTTCATATCGTTACTTCCTGGTTGTTCCAAATTCTTATTCCATTCATTGTGGGTCATTATGATACAATGAGTGACCTTGTTTAAGCCTCACAACAATTAAACAATTTCCCCTGAGATTCGACAATCTATGAAATTCCTGGCCAGAAAGCTAACAGCAAAACGACTCTTCTAATTGAACACTCTCAAATTGTTTCAAAGCAACAATCAACTGGTAATACAATCTGTATGTGTTTTTACTTGTCTGAAACTCATCGGATTAGAACCAACCAGAAAAAGAAACTTTTTACTTTTCCTTGATTACATAATAGACAAGGATAAGTTTGCTTAGATAAGTAGTTAGTAAAATGATGACATAACAACCTTTAGCTTTTGTTTGCATTGTCTTTTGTCTCTTTTTTGTCTTATCCCTGTCTTGTCCTGTCCCTGTCTTGTCCTGTCCCTGTCTTCCATTCCAGTGTTTATTTTCATTTACCTCTAATGATACCCAGCATATTATTGACATCTATATGTAGACAAAAAGCCAGGGAGGCTACGCTTTACTTCTTTCAAACCCTGGATATCTGTGCCGCATTCTAGATATAGATAAACTAAATTATAGTGGGACGTAGATGGGGCAGACACACTATGAAGTGTTGGGTGTTGAGATCAATGCAGATGATGCTATGATCAAGAAGGCATTCCGAAAGCTCGCTTTGAAGTATCATCCTGATAAAGGAGGTGAGGATAACAACGCGAAGTTTCAGCTGATCAATCAGGCACAGGAGGTTCTACTGGATCCACAGAAGCGACTTGAGTACGATAAAAAGGTCAGAGTCCAGCAACAGTCGTACATGAAAAGTAGTAACGGTGTGTATTCCCAGCAGTCATCAGAATCCGGCTTACATGGCTTTCAATCTTTTACTCAGACCCAATATCATAAACAGGGACAAACATACTCCGCGCGAGCCACTTATTCAGCGTCCTATGGTCATTCCACTTATGCATCGCAATCCTATCAAAGTTCAAGAAACTTTCAAAATCCTTTTACAAACTCAACTCCATTTCATTCTACCAGAGGCTTTCAGCCAAAGAGTTCTTTTAGGTCGTCCACCTCTATGGAAGATAGCTGGAATGATTATATGGGGTTTGCAAGATATGTGCAGAAGCCGGTCAATCCGACGAACAATAACACATCAACAGAGAGACCAACTGAAAAGGATACATCAAAATCTGGATCACATGAGTCTTCATCAACTCGTTGTTCATCAAGCCCCATAGAGCCCACTACAAAAGGCGATGAAGAAAGCCGCTTTCATTCTGGATCGGCATATAATATGCAAGAATCAACATCTCAAGCTTTCAAAAATACAAGTGTTCCTTCCAATGTGCAGTCAGAATCAGCAAAAAGATCGAAACATTCACTAGGTGATTGGGAGAAAACAAATATAAAACTAGATGGATCGAGTGAATTTAGTTCAAATAAGAGGTCTAGATTTAACTCAGAAGTAGGGGACAAAGGGCTCCCTGGTCTTAACAGGTCATCAATTTTTGGGAAGAATGAGGGTGATGTAAGGAAACATTATAGAGTCAGAACACCAGAAAAACGAAAATTCTCTTTTGATGGAGATCACAGTCGAAAATTCAGGCTTGGGGCAAGTGGAAGGAGACTGAGAACAGACCAGGAGGATGAACATGATATAGAATATCACCATGTCGATAAAAGTGATGACCCGATTATTGACATATCTGAGGAAACAAAATCAGATTCTGGATCGAAAATTGATCCTGATACAAGCGATATAAAGATTGTTGATGATTCTTCTGAGCTAAATGACGAAAATGATGATGAAGTTATAGTACTGGATTATAATGAGTACAAATCAGCATCTAAAGAATTTCTAAAACCTATCGATGTGCAACTCGAGGGCCAACAAAGTAGCAAGGATCTCAAACGAAGAAAGTCCCATGATCATAACGAGCCAAAAAGTACCAAAAGAAAAGCCACCTCGAACGAAGATGAAACGTTTGACGGCATTTTCCAGGAATTTAATATTTCAGAGTCTGAATTATCAAAAGAACTGACATCGTTTATTACGGAGGCAAATTTTGTATTGAACAACATTGAGAAGAATCCGCTTAACCGACCTCAGGCGACCAATAAAGATGAACTACACAGGCACAAAGACATTTTGAAGACTTTCATTCGAAAATCTCACAACTACACTTTTGAGCTTTTCCGCCTATTGACTAAGAAAAAATCCCTAGTCAATACTCATTTGGACAGTTTCATTGATTTTCAGTCTAGCACGAGCACTAAGACGAAGGAATTTACTTTATGGACTAAAGCATCGTCTGTTGAGTTACAGCTTCGAAAGACGCTACAAACTATCGATACAAATATAAAGGTTGCTTGTAGCATATATGGGAACATAAAGAGAAAAACTGCATATCCATATCAAGAAAGATGATTCATTTAACTACAATGAAAGTTGTACAGAACACACATTTCCTACATCAATTATTCCTGAATTCAGCCAGTGCCCATATTCTAGCTAACTCAGTTTCAGTTCAATGTCTTAATCAATCGTGTATTGTAGTGAAGTAGAAAATTATAGTGGCCAAACCAGTACTAAATGTCATATACAATAAAAAGTTGATATGCACTACTACACTTAGACGTTTACCGGTGTGGCATTAGACTTCTTATAATGGGAAATCAAGCTTCCAGACACGCTAGAACGCTTCCGAAAGCCGTAAAGAAAGTGACCAAAAGTGTAGACAGTGGTTTTGAAAATGCTGCAGTGACAAATCATAGACTGGAACTCAATACTGGGAAAGCAAATAGCTTAGGTACTTTTGTCCCTGGCGAAGAAGGTAATGAAATGGAAAATGTGAATTCCCAGACTAAGACGAAGATCCAAGTAAAAGTAAATGAAAATGAGGAAAGGGCAAAAGCAAATGCCAAAAAAATGGGATTCATCAAAATAGAAGAGATTCCTCTGAAACTTGATCCAAACGTATGTATTTTCCAGCAAGAAAGAAAGTGGTGCGAGATATCAACTAACATCATGAAAATCAGCATCCTTCTCTTAAGATTTTACGCAACAGATCTGTTCTGGAAAGGCAGTCGAAAGATACCATTGAAGCTGAAAAATTAGGTAAATTAGGCAACTCAAAAAGAACAAAAGTAACACCAGACATGTTCACAGCAATCATCGACGACCTGAAACACTTTTCACCCGAACAGATTTCGAAGAATTACAATGTAGATCAGCAAATGTTAGACACGTTTATTGCTGCTGGCCTGGAAATTGCAACTGAAAGAGTACAAGTGAAACCAAAAAATAAGGATAAGGTTACTGAAATCAGCGAGAAGAAAGTCACAAAGACAGGCTGGACACGATCAGAGGCGGAGCAAAACAGAATGAATGGTGTGTATCACAAGACGAACACTAGATTTGAGGATACGTTGGAAGATCTATTAAAGCATTGAACCACAATAGTAAATTACCCTTTTTTGTACATACATTTACTATGGGCTGTACTATTATTTATTATCATATATTTATTTACTATTTATTTAAGTATCTGTCGAGTGTTCAAAATTGTTGTAATGTTGCTAAATAGTTATAAAAGTTTAAGTATATTTCTTGCTTTTTGTATCATTTCTGTCTATCTAAATCGTGAAGTCCTCTCTTATGTACTGCTTTTTCTGTATTTATTCTTTGTTTTTCTCTTATTTGTTTTGTTGATGTTTCCACTCGTATTTTGTCCCCATCACATTTATCCACTTTCCAGTGTACAAAACGACATAACACACATTATACACATAAGAAAGTGAAATATGTCACGCCTGTCATATAGACACTCGATAAGTCCACCCCAAATTGAACAATTTCGAGAAGACCATCTTTTCGATACTGATTTCATGTCAACTGGACGTGTACCGAAGTACAAGCCCATAGGAGTCAATTTGAAGAGCACTAGTGCATTCTCATCACCTAATATTAAGTCAATGCTCACCAAATCACCCACAGTTCTCGAGTCGTCACAACGAATGAAGAAAGAGGAAGTCGCAGATGAGATTCTGGAGTCACCCGTTAACTTTGAGGTTCCTGATATACATAGTTTGATTGATGAGTTTGATAGTACAAACGACAAGATAAGAAAAAAATTACAAGTATTGAGCAGTATCAATAGGAGAATAGAGAGAATTGTATCCTTTGCCGAACAAGAGTTAATAATAGAAGATGAAAAGAGAATTTATACCCCAGTTTCCTATAATCCGTTGCCTACACCTAATGATTTACCCAGTCAAGACGAGAACGAATTTGAGGACGAGAACGAAAATGATTATCAGGCTGAAAAAACTCAAAATTTTCATGACGAAGAGATATATGATTTACCCTCATCCCCGGAATCACTTGTTTCAAGTACCAGCCAATTGGAGATTGAATTGAATAACAGAATTTCGAGACTCAGTCATCTCGAAAACGACAATAAAAGCGTAATCAAGTTGAAGAACATTGTCAATAATTCTCTGGATTTGATCAATCACGAAGTCAACGAAGAGAAACTCATGAACTCAAATGAGGAGTTGCAACGAAGAACTAGTAATCTCAAGGATGCACTAACGAGATTGGTACATTCTTTCACATAGTTGCATGGTTTGAGGATCATCTTCACTACCATGTCAATTTAACAGATATTGATATTTTTTGAACACAGTTGAGTCGACATGCATTTTTCTGGTTTGTCAATCTATACTCGTAGATTTATATATTTACAGGAAGTCATTAAAAGTTGTTTGGTTTTGATGATATTCTCATTCAGACAGCCTTTGGAGCCATGGCAACAATCTTGTTGAAGTTTTTATCTCTTAACTCTCTAGAAACAACAGATGATATTCTTGTACCGATCGGTTCCTTAGACTTATTTATCAAAACACATGCGTTATCGTCAAATCGAATGGAAGAGCCGTCCGGTCTTACTTGTGATTGTTTGGTTCTCACAACAACAGCATGACAGATGTCTCCTTTCTTGACTCTATTCGATGCAGAAGCACCCGTGATTTGCGCATTGATTGGTCTAGCTTTTTGGATCACAACAACAATTTCATCACCTACTGCGGCATAGTTTTTTGGTGACTTACGTAGAACTTTGATGCATTCTGCCATCAGAGCACCTGAGTTATCTATCACTCTGACCATCGATTTGAGATAAAGCATCGTGCGAATCTATGGACTCTTCAAATACCAGCAAAATATATCTGTATATTAGGTTTCACTCAAGAGCATTAACTTTTTTTTCTCTTCATTTTTGCCCAGTTTCCAGAAGTGAAGAAAAATGACATGTTACCCTCTCTAGTGGATCTACTTACATCATAAATTACGTAAGTAATGTATATAAATGGAAGTACTCTGCTTTGAGCGACCTAGCCGTTTTCGCGGCCTCGGAATATCTAGAATCTCGGATCATTTTTGTTCTTCCTTTTGTTTCTTTTGCTGTCTGTGAAGTATACAGATGTGAAATTTCTGTAAACCTAAGACTTTTTTTTTTTGGCTGTGTTCTTTTACTTTGTTTGCTTGCTTGTTTCTCATTATTTGCATTATAGACCACTCGTTACTGACTTGAACTGATTGTGAGTTTCATTCATAGTCACACATATTGTAGCTGCAAAGATCAATCGAATTAATATGCGTTTCACATCATTTTTCGTTGGATCTGTTCTATTTTTATCTGGCTTAGTTCTGGGTGATCTATCAATTTCTAAGCCTATTACTGGTGAAACTTTCACAGTCTCTGGAGGCGTTGCCAAAGTGGAGGTAGCCTGGATTGAATCTCAAACAGCTCCAAAGCTAGAAGATATTGAAGAGTATACCTTTGTGATTTGTACCGGTCCTAATAACGAGATCAGAGGTTTGGAAACGTTGGAGAGATTAAAAAGCTCAGCTATTACTGGAAACTCTGTGGAACTTGAAATTCCAGCAACTGTTGGAACTAATGGGCAATATTTCGTCCAGATCTATTCCACTACTAAGGATGGAGGCAGCAGTATAAAGTACTCCCAAAGATTTACTTTGCAAGGTATGACTGGTACCCAAAGAACTAGTGGTACAGGTTCACCACCGAATGGTGAAGTTAAAATTGCTGGTCAAAGCCAATCTACATTGAATGATGAAGAGAAATCCAGGTCGCATAGAATGTATTACACCTCACAAACGGGGTTAACAAGGTATGCACCAATGCAGACCCAGCCAGGCTCAAAAGTGACCGCTACTACCTGGTCGAGACAATACCCTACTAGTGCAGTAACCTATTATTCGTCTCTGAAGCATTCTTTGAGCCAATACTCGACTCTAACTCCAGGCTGGTCATATACTATCGCATCTGCTCCTAATTACGCCAGCCCTGCACCATATCCTTCTGACAATGGTGGGTGGTATGATCCTAAAACTAGGGTTAAGGTTGCAACCTTGAGTCGGATTGCTTCTCATCAAGATGAAAACTCAGTTTCATCTTCATCTTCTTAGTTTGTTCATATTCATGGGCACATGTAGTCCTTTTTTGATTGTTTGTCGGGTTCTGTATTGGTTATAAAGGTGCATTATTATTTTTTGTATTGGGCATTACCCACAGATTGGGTGTGTCACATTATTGGATAGACCTATATTTATATACATAGATGTGTTGAGAGGAATTAGAGATAAGTATATGTTTATTCATTTTTATTGGGTCGTAACAATTCTAGTCATGAAATATTTCAGAGGCTTTGGTTGCGAACTTTACCAGACCAGCAACTGCATGTTCATTAATATTGTCACCAAATCTTTTTACATCGATAGCTCTCACACTGAGATCTTCTAGCACACGTCCAATTACCTCATACCATATACCAGTTTCAAATTCCTCCAAATCAGCACTAGTGAACAAGTTTATCTTGACATTATTAGAATCGGAAGAAGGTGTATAAAATGACACTTGACTGCCGGAAACGTCCTCCACTCTCCCAATGATGCGCACTGTACGATTGGTATACGATTGTAGGCTCGAGCCATCTACTCTAGGTGTTTGGTGCTCACTCATTCTACTCTATACTTGTTGCTTCGTTATTGCCACCTTAGTGCTTTCTTTTAGAAAGATGATGCGTAATCATAGGAAAAATAATATCGTGTTTTGGCGTACCCCTCGGAAATTTCACTGAATATCGGAATGAATATAGATATACAAATATTCTATCACGTACAACAAATAATATTTGGGATGGATATAGAAAGACTATAGTTGAGAGTAGGAAAAATAAAACTGTATTATTGTATTGATTATACTAATGTACAAGCTATGGTCAGCTTTCATAATTCGTTGTAATCGGTTAAAACACCAGAAAGCTGAATGATAAAAACTCCAGCGAGAAACCATCCAACGACACGGTTGGTGCTTCCTCCATAGTTAATGGCATTGGCAAACAGTTGTAAGCTGATAATTGTCAAGAAGCCACAGGTAACTGCAATTAAAGTACCAAAGACAAAGTCTGTCTCACGGGTGTCTATCTTTCTACCGTGTAACAGGAGATGGGCAGCAAGAGCACCCAATGGTTGACTGAAACCACCTAGTACGAAAGTGATTGAAAACGCCTTCCACCTAGAATCAAGGGCCAGATATAAGGGTAATACCATACTGAATCCCTCCATGATATTATGAAGAGCGAGAGATAGGAAAATAGCCACACCTGCCCTTGGATCAGCCTTAGAAGTAGCATATGTAATGAAACCTTCGGGAAACTTGTGTAGTGTTAGCGCAAAGCACGTTTGCAGACAAAGAGAGAAGATCCTGGATAATGGTGTATTGATCTGATGCTGGTGGTCATCTTTATGGGCTTGATGAATGGTCAAGTTAGTTTCGTTTGTAAGTCGTAGTTGTGGCGGAGGTGTTAAAACTTCTGAAGCTGCGATATCTGGTACTATCGTATCAGTACTGGATGCTGTGTAGGCCACAAGACTCTTTGTTTTGTCTTTTAAGTCCCTGTAAAATTCCAAATTTTGAATATCATTGGAGATTTTATCTGCGAACTGTTCAGAAACACATGGATGACCAAGACAATTGTCTTCAGTCAGACACACACAGTTATTTGTACGCTTTGTGAACTTCTCCAAGAAGGTGAAAATTGAACCCTTTGGTTTCAACTTCAGTTGGCTGCTGTTTGTGGTTGAGTACAACAGTGGTGTATTCTCATTGGTTGTCGAAACACCATGGTCATCCGTGTAGAGATTTCCTGAACATTGCGATTTAGGCGAGAGGCTAGAATTGTTCTGTACGGAAGTTTGTATCTGTTCGTCGTTACGCTCAAGACTGTCACTTGATTCTGATAAACTATGGCTATGACTGTGACTGTGCGAGTGACTGCGGCTATGACTATGCCCGTGACTGTGCCCGTGACTGTGCGAGTGACTGTGCTCGTGTGTGTGCTCGTGTTCATGTAAGTTTGCATGCAACATCTCATCTTCGCCCGTTCCCACCCTACTTTCAGCATCTCCTGAATGATTACAATGAACTATGCTTTCACTAGCGAAGTAGTGTATCATAAAATTCATCAAAAGACAAGAAACAACCCCACAGTTGAAGAAGACGAGTACTTTCAAACTAGGGAGATACCCTTTCCCTTCGAAAACACTGGTGTTGCTGTCTTCATCGTTCGCAAAATATGAGGAAGCTTTTGGTAGTAATTTGTACAAAGAAGTGTACATCAAAGATCCTGAACTCAAGCTGAACCCCATAATTAGAAACCTATCACTAGATTTAATGCTAAACGACGAATTTGGATTGAAAACTTTGATTATCGCATCAAGATAAATCACTGATGCACCAATGATACACATTAGAGAACTTAGCCCCGTGAGAAACCACCCCTCATGTTCAGTGAAAAGGTCACCTAGACTGCTAGCAAAATTCATAAGGCGATATGACTAGAAGCTTGTAGACCAAATATGAACCAGTTGTCCTCCAATATTGATTTTTGTCTGCGAGCCTTTGTGTAGTTGGTGTGTCTTGTTTAATGGTAGAAATAACTGGAAAGTAATTTTTCTTTGTTTTTACTTTTCTAGTTTTGACACATTTTCCAATTCTAAAAGATACTAGTCTAAGCAAGAGTATATTTTACATTAGGTACAAACTTTTATATACTCAGCTACTAACTTCTGTAATCCTTTCATTGTTCGGTGTCATCAATGCACTCGAATCGCTCTCTATGGGCTCATAGTGTTGATATGATTGGGTTTGAGGCCGCAAAAAACATGAGCATATTAGTGCTAACAGTACACAACAAAATGCTATGATAAACACAAGAGTTGGGAGGTAATCAACACTTTTGGAATAAATAGACAAGAATATACTGGGACCAACCATTACAACCATGTTTTTGATGAGAGACAATGCGCCAAACGCCTCGCCGACTTGTGATTCTGATATATACTTCATAATTGCTGCTTGTAATGCAGGTATGGCAATTGCGGCGAGTGCACCAAAAACAGTGGAGATATATATCCACACACTTGAGGTTGCGAAAATAATGGTACCTGGACTCATCAATTCAAATGAGCAAGCAACAACGATTGTTATTAAATCAATGTTATCAAGAGCCTTAGTGTTATGCTTGATTCTTCTCTTCAATACATGCTGAAGTAATGGTGCTATTATATAGAGTGCCAATGTTTTGAAAGACCCTGAAAGAGAAATGAAATAACTGATCATTTCTGATGTCCATTTGAATTTGTAAGTGACATACAACACTAGTGGTGGAATAAATGAAACATTTGCTAACATCAGTACAGTCTCGACTGCAACAAGTAAAATAATGTTGATGCGTGGAATATATCCCAACTGGTTATCTTTAGGGAGCCATAATAGTTTCAAAGGAGAGAAAATATCGTACACTCTCCAGATAGGAAGATTGAGTCCCAGAATTCTAACATTATTGAGGTTTGAGTCACAAGAATGCTCAGAAACGAAACTAGCCTTTCTTCCTAGATGTAATAGCTGGGACTTGGTTCGCAGTTCCTTTGATCTTGATTCCTTGATGAACATGATTACAAATAGCAAAAACACGACGGCCAGAGTCACATCAACATATAACGTCATGAAAAGGTTTCCATCAGTCAACCTGAGGATCAAGCTACCAAGTAATGGACCAAGAGCCATTCCTGCAAACATTGTCCCATTAGAAAACCCCAATGCAACAACATGATCACGGGGGTCAACAATATCTGTAATGTAGCTGTTGACAACACCCAGCATTCCAACTACGCCTCCCCCCAAATTATCAAAAATGTTCGAAAGAATGAAGAGTGACTCGTGATAAGGTGTTGCCTGATTTAAAATAATGATGCTGGAGGCCTTCCCGATACAGGTTGTAACTCCCATAAATATTAGCATCTTCTTTCTCCCAAATCTATCTGACAATTCACCGACTTTACCTGATACAAGAGTTGCAGTAAGCCCAGTAACAAACATTAGTTTCGATTGTAGAATTGAAGTCATCTCTTGAACTTTAGGGTCATTACAGTTCTCAATTCCGTGCGTATCTTTACCATACTTACATATTACCTTTAGTAATAAGACAATTTTAGAGCTCAATGATACTGCCATTGATATGAACCAGATAAATAATACCAGACATATTTTGAGTACAGTAGGCCTTTTGGACCAAGGAAGAGAGTTGTGGTGGATTCTCTGCTCTCTGAGCCATCTAATGTCATCATTATCGTCAGGAGAGTTGACATCTGTGAGTGCGGATTCAAATATTGCTTCAGCTGCCGTCTCAGCTGCATATTCTGGATCCAGAATTGTTGTTCTTTCATCAGCTTTCACTTTAAGACCCATTTGGTTTGATTCCTATGAAGGGGAGTAGCCTGGACGTACGTGTCTTTTGAGCTACAACTGTCAGTTTTGCTATTTATTGCTTTTTTCAGTTCTGGGGAGGTACTGAAATACACATATTTATTGTAATCTTGAAAATGTAGGGATTAATAAAGAATGAGTATTTTTATTAGTATACTCATTTTACTGAAAACATGATTGTTTTTCAAACCATTACATGTTTGATAATGTATATATTATATATGAAGCCGGAATGTTGAATCAAGTAGATATACTAGAATTTAAGCTCAATGTACTAATATTGATTAGTTTGTAAAGCGTTATCGATGTCTGCAAACAATGAATCCCAATTATTGGTTCCTTTGATGCGTTTCATGTCATCTATTGTTCCTGGTTCAGGTGTGTTGGGCATCTCATTTTTCTGTTCTTTCAATTCTTCACGTTTCGAAAGATCATCGCCCTCAACATCAGAGTTGAAATTAGCAGAACTGTAGTCGCCTTGATAATCTGAATCAAAGGCATCCGAATCAAAAGAGCCCAAATCGGCATTTGAGTCATCAGAGATGTATGTATCATTATCTAAGTCTTGAGGGAAGTTGAGATTTAGCTTTGGAATTAAAACTTCCATGATTTCATCCCATGTTTGGAGATAGATAACTTCATGTCTATTCAGCTTCTGATGGTCTTGCAGATTGTTATGATTTTGAATACACACTGCCAATTTATTCAGTAGTGAAAGGGTTGACAGTTGCTCATCCGTGATATATGTGTTTGTTATTAACAAAAGTGAGCAGTCTTCACCTTGAATAGCTTTGAAAGTGTCTATTACTTCATTTATTGTTTCAGCTTGATCAACCTGCATGTTTTTGCCAATCAGGTCAATTTGATTAATGTCGCCAAAACCAATAATTTTCTCTAAGCCAACCGTGTATATAAAGTTAAAACTTTTGGACCTCGTTGCTAAGACTTTGGCTATATTCTTTAGGGTTGTAATGTTCTGTCCATTGATATGTCTTGTGTGGTCGATGATCAGTATAAGGTCATCAGTTCTGTGGAAGCTTGATCTCCGTTGTGTCACTGGAGTATCATCTTCATTATAAACTTTGATTGGTGAAAGAAGAACGGGTAGTGTTATTTGGTCAGATATTTCTTCATCGTCTCCAAGAACAGATTGACTGGTAATAGAGGAGTCAGGATCATGGGGAATAAGAGACAAATTATCAGAGCCTCCACTATCAAGCAGCTTCAGGGTTGAAGTTAAGTGAGCTGAATTGAACACGAAATCATAGTCACACAAGCCTGCGATCCACTTTTGTAGCACCTTATTTGACTCATGGGTAATGTAAAGAGATCTATCATCAGCAAGAGAGAACTTCAATGTAGAGCTATTAGGTGTATTAATCTTGGGAACATCAGGAATTTCGTATTTTGACATTTTAGAATATGTTTCGCTAACTAGAACAATCGTATATCTGAATAAATACACAATTAGTTCTTTGAAGTTTTCACCAGTTGTACTGATTTGAAGTTTATCAACCAACCTCAATAAGCCAAAAGAATCAGCATCTGATTCTTTGAATTGTGAGTCATAATTCTTCCTGAGCATACAAACTAAATTTGAGATATGTTCTGATCTCAAAAGTGCAAGAGAAGGAGTCGGTTCGTTATCACCTTTCGTCTCTGTTGTTTTTTGTTCAGTGAAATTACTTTTGGTTGGTGAAGGTGTCTTAGGAACAGATGAGACTATTGAAGAGATTGCTGAAATTGAAGAGCCTCTCGACTTTGGGTTCTTAGAACGGTACCTTTGGTAGGAAAACCTTTCGCTATAGGGACGATGAGGAATTTGGATGCTCAAATCTTTTGCATTTTTATTGGATAATGACATACCCTGGAATAAGTTTTGAACCGGGGTCTGCTGATAATACTGTTGGTTCTGTAAATAGTAATTGTCGAAGCCATTCTGTTGCATCACAGGTGTAGCAAGAGGTGAATTCAAGGAAACCTGATTAGGATTCAATGGAAGTTGGTAATTGGTTGAAATTATTAGTTGGTCATTCAGTGTCGTTTGTTGGGTATTAGAAGGAGTGGATATGAGATATCTCGAGATAATACTGTCTATTATTGATTCATCAGAAGGTATTGCCTGTTTATGACAGACTTCGCATTTAGGAAAAATAGAGTATGGGTCAATATCTTTGTCGGTTGAGTCAACGTTCAGTAGAAGAAAGATACATTCTTCGTGGCATACATCACCACAGCTCAACTCTATAATCTTTTCGCTGGATAGCTTGGAAGTCATTAGCTCTTCACAAAAACAGCATTTTTGATTGATCAGAGTTTTCCTTGTCCTCTGAGGAGTGGCCTGAGTGTTGGCGCTAGCCGACCGGCACTGGTAGAATGGATCCACTCTCGGTGGTGTATTATTCAAAGTGTAGGTTGTCGTGCTTGATATGGACGCAGTAGAGGAAGGTGTCACTATGCTTCTTGGAATTGATGTTGTTCGCGCAGAATAAAGAGCTTCTGAAGTATTTGTAGAGCTAGGTGTCTCCACCCCTAAGCTTTGATCATCTTTGAAAATTGGCTTCAGCTGCGAGTGCGTATCATTGTGTTTGTTAGGTGAGGAATTAGGGGTTTTAGAAGAGTAATAATGTAGTTTATCTTGTAACTTGGCCCACTTAGAAGTAGATTTAGGTGTCGTATTATTGTTTGACTTCCAACCGATTCTAGGAGTTGAGGGATCCTTGGACATTGAAAAGACTGAGCAGTTTCCTTCAAAAGCAGTAAGATTCACTTCTCACTTTGAGAAGCAGTGCAAAAACCCTAAACCCTTATTTAGCTACGGATTGCATGCCATTCCTTCTGTTTCAATTTGAACAAATATATTTTTGGCTTGGTTTCCATGGTATTGTCATACTGTCCCTACCGATCCGCGAAAACCTGAAACATTCAGGAAACTGTAGTTACGCATTTGGTAAAATCTCCCGATTTGTAACAATGCCTTATCAGTCGCGATTATTACCACAAAGGGCTAAATAACAACAAAGTTATGTTTCTGTCTTATATAATAAGAGCGAACTTCATACCTGGAGGCGCGGGGCAATCGTATGAATAAGCGAGCTTGAAATTCATTGAAACATTTTCCTGTGTACTTACTTATATACAGTTTTATCTCGTTTTCATTTCTTCTCTTTCCCAAACATAACTATTCAAGCAACTGGTCGGCGGTTATACCATAAGACAGAAGGGGATATATGGCAACAGTGAGAGAACGAAACCCGATCACGGTAGCATCAGCTTCAGCAATAACACCGTTCACTACTTCACGTAACATCTCTATAGTCAATTCCAACTACAAGCAGTATGGTCACTCGGTTTTGGCGAATACAATGACAAGAACAAAAAGGGGTAACAGTGTTGTCAGTGCCAACAGCAGCATGGTAGTCGCAGACGATGCGCAGCACAAGAAGAAGAAGACGACAGCAAAAGTGGCGAATACAGTTATTGATGTTGGCGGTAAGTCGGGAGAAGTAGATCACAACCGAAAAGCAAAGTTCAATTACAGGTCCTTGCTAATAGATAACAATGTGACCAAATTCCTGAAAAAAACGCTGATCATCGATGCTGATAACTTCAGTATATTCTCCAAAACAAGCGCTTTCAGTAATATCAATCAATTTCCCGTGGAGATAATGAAAATGATCATTAGTTTCGTTGAAGACGATCGCGATCGGATCAATTGTTTGTACGTGAACAAGCTGTTCTACAAGAGTGCGAAAATGATCATATATGCCGAACCAAAGTTGAGGTCCACTTACCGAGTTGCCCAATTCGTCACTTCACTGATCGAAACCCCTACAAATGGAGAACTGGTGAAATTTTTAGATCTTTCTCATTTAACATCAGGTCAGATATTGAATGAGGAGTACATACAGCAACATCAAGAAGAGCTAGGAGGAATGGGGTTTTCATTTTCGAATGATGATGATGATCTATATTTAGATTATGCTTACGCATCGTGGAGGGACTGGAAATATAAAGGAGATCCATTGTATGGATCGTCGATACTGAACTCTTACAATTTATCCAAGTCAAAATCGGTTGTCAGCGTCGACACCATGGCCTCTGTCACCACTGCGAGACTGAATTTTTTGAAAAAGCTGAAGTTTGAATACGGTGATGATTTGGTGATCAAAATAAGAAAGATCAAACACAAGATAATTGATTTCAAAAACGCTAAGAGACAAGGGAAATCTAATAAACAGATATCAAAAAACTCCAGAATTCCACGAAAGGCCCAAATTTCCTCTTCAAATGTAGGAGGTGTATGTTCTTCGACATCAAAATCTGTTCAACTTGCCCCGACAAGAAATCCCAAAAACCAGCCTTTTCATGATCCACATCCGTTCACAAATAGGTTCCTGTTAAAATATGCACCGTCAAAAGATATACCAATTGGATACGTTTTACACTTAATCGAGTTGTGCCCAAACCTCGTACATCTTGATTTATCCTCAATATCCTTATCGGATGACTCACGAGTGGAGTACCATGAAGTTAAGTCGAATAGACATTTCTCCTCTCTAGTTGAAGATGTATTAGATGATGAGCCCTTGAAGTTCAAACAGGATGGTTCTACCACTGATAAATTCGCTACAGAAAATGAAGATCGCGATCTCCCTTCTATAGAAAGAGGTCAAGATGTCGAAATGGCACCAAAATTCTTATCCGATACTCAAGTTAGGTTCAAATCATATTCAACCAACAATATATATCAGGAATTCAAAAGAATTCAAGAACGTGAGATCTTGAATGCAATCGCAAGTCTCCAGAATCTACAATACTTAAGACTTTCCTCTATATCTTGGTTAAATTTTAAAAATTTGAGACAGTTTTTTTTGTGCTCAAACTCAGTTGGTGATACATTAAAATCAGTTGATTTGACAAACTCAGGTATGAGAAAAGGTTTGAAATGGGCTAAAAGGTTTGAAAATATAACTCAGTTCAAAGAATACTTTTCATATGAGACCGAACCACGAGTTGAAGAGTCTGAGTCCCTTTTGACAAGGGAACAGGCACTAATCAGGAGAATTGGCATGAACTATTGAACGGATCATAGTTTGTTGTTAGGCTTCCAAAAGTTTTGCTATTATGTTTTTCTGTACTTTGTTTTGTCTTTTGAGGTTTGCTTTCATGTGTAATACTACAGATTTTTGGCGTTTTTCATCTATAATATAAATGTTCAATCTTATTGAAAAGAAAAGTATCGATAAATAATAACAATACCTAATAATATGTAAAACTGACTAACTAAAACAAATACAAACGTCGTAGTCTAAGCATTTAAGGGTTCTATTTCAGTTTTGGGGGCCTATTTGCCTTGTTTCTAAGCACTCTGACTGTCAGCCAGTCAACCGCATCTTTGACACCATCTCCCTTGATTGCACTGACGGGCAAAACTCTACTATCTCTAGCACCGAGATGCTCTGCAATTGGATTAAACAGTTCTTTAATATCCTGTACTTCCATATGGTCCTCCAAATCTTGTTTGTTCGCCAACATCAAGATTGGAACACCCTCAACCTCATCATCAGTTACAACACTCACTAGGGCATCTCGGCATTCCTCCAATCTCTTACCGTCTGTTGAGTCTACCACGAATATTATTCCATGCAAATGTGTGAAATACTCCTTCCACAAATTTCTTAAGGATTCTTGTCCACCGACATCCCAAAACTTCAAGATAGTCTTCTTATCGGTTGCGATAGTAGCGACATTTTGTCCCACCGTAGGCGTTATACGCTCAGGAGGGATATGTTTCCCCTCGGGTACGTAAATTGATTTCAAGCATTCTAAGAATGTAGTTTTGCCAGAATTATCTAATCCTAATATAAGTATCGCATATTCTATTATTCATTGTTAGTGATGTGTCAAAAGTTAAATGGAAAGTAGAACTGGTGCTTTCTGAGCCAATTTTGATTGTACATACCTTCTTTGCGATTGAGATTTGCGTAAATCCCTTGTGCTAGATGAAACATAGCTAGATCTCGTGCGACTGATTATCACCGCAAAAAACTCCTCTTTCTTTTGAGTCTTTGGTAATGCATCTATCAACTGGCATTTATTCATGGGAATTCCGAATATAAAGATATCATTTTTTACTATTCGGGGTACTTTCCAATTTGGGTGGTTTTGTTTTTTTTTCGCATAAAAATCAAAAATTTTGTTGAAGTTTTTTTTATTTTTCACAGGAAAGAATCGAAGTGAAAACAGAAAGAAAGTGAAAGCCATTTTTGAACAGGAACAGCTCCAGAGTCTTTCTGTACACATATCACAATGTCATCTGAAGCGATTCCTGAACAGGTTGTGCAATTTATTCAATCCTTCCACAAGGCATTTCTCGAAAATAATGTGTATGAACTTTACACTCATTACGAAACTCAATTCAACAAATTAACAGAAGTTCATTTCAAAACGACATCATGGCCAGATCCAGTTGAAGAAGTGGCACATCTTGTGAACAATGACCAAGTTTTTCTAGTGTTATACTCTGAAGTTTATTATCGTCACATTTATGCCCGTCTTTCACCAACTTTGGAACATCGTACTGGTTCTTTCAACAACTACTGTAATTTGTTCAATTTGTTATTAAATAATGGTGATGGTCCAGTAACTTTTGAATTGCCAAACAAATGGCTTTGGGACATTATTGATGAGTTTATTTATCAATTTAACCAGTTTTCCAGCTACAGACTTCGTTTGTTGTCTGTCGGTAATAGAGAAAAAAGTAATGCTGAAGAAGTTGAATACGTTGAAACTCACTCCGAGGTTTGGAGTTCCTATACTGTCTTGAATGCTCTATACTCTTTGATTGGCCGCTCTAATGTCGTTGAGCAATTGAAAGATGCCAAATTGAACGGCACCAATTTCAATGAGATCAATCACGAAATTGCTGGTGAGTATGGTTCTTTGCCATTATACAGAAACTTGGGCTATTACTCCATTATTGGACTGTTAAGAATCCATACATTGTCTGGTGATTTTACATTAGCCTTGAAGACCATCGAACATATCGATTTAGATAAAAGGGCCTTTTTCACTCGTATCCCAGGTTGTCATTTCACAATGTATTACTACGTTGGGTTCTGTTATTTGATGTTACACAGATATTCTGATGCTATCAGAACTTTCTCCCATATTTTATTGTACATAACTGGAACATCGGACATTTTGAGATCCGGTCAGTACGATTTGGTCACTAAAAAATCAGGTCAAATGTATGCTTTATTGACTATTTTAGTCGGTTTGGCACCAACTAAATTAGATGATGTCTTATATACAGGAATTAAAGAGAAAATCGGTGATAAATTTTTCAGAATTCAAAGAGGTGGTGAAGAATCTATTCCAATTTATGAAGAGTTGTTCAAATTTGGTGCACCAAAATTCATCATCACATCAGTTTCCAAAGATAACTCTGGCAAAATCGTTGATCCATTAAATTTGCATCTCAAGATTTTCATGTTGAAAGTCAAAAATATCGTGTTTGTTCCAACCTTGAAATCATATCTTTCATTATATTCCAACTTGGAACTGTCCAAGCTGTCTAAATTGTTGGAAATTGATGAGATAGAACTATCGCAAATTTTACAAACCTACAAATTAAATAACAGACAATTGAAATGGGTTGAAGGTGAACCTTTATCAGGTGAATACGCACCAGTGTATGATCTAGATATCTATTTATCCCAGGAAGATGACGGAAAACAATTCATTCATGTTCAAGAAACCAAGAATGTTAGAAAGTTTGCTGATTGGTTTATTAGAAACACCATCAAAAACTATCACGTTCAGGATGCTATTGAAGGAAAATCTGATCAACAACAAAAAGGTAAAAGGGTCAGAAATTAACTCTTAAGCTGACAAAATTTACCTCCGTAAGACTGTATATTAATAGTATAATTTCACAGAGAAACTACAAATATTGAACCTTCATTACATCCTCTCCAAAATTGGGACCTTATTATAATAGTTCGTATAGACAGTGAGTCATAGTTTCCTCTATTTCTTTTCCCTCTTCTTCTTATCTTTTTTCTCCTTCTTATCCTTCTTCTCCTTCTTCTCCTTTTTATCTTTTTTCTCTTTCTTCTCAACTTTTACCTTCTTGGTAGGAGGTTGGTCTTCATCGTAATCATCATCAGTACACACGTCATCCTCTGTTCTTCCATACCCTGTTGCAAAATGTTGTGGTTTCAGCCCTTTGACCACGCTAACATCTTTTCTTGGTTCGATGACTTTATTGTATGCAATTTCAGGTATCTCAACAGTTTCAAGAATATTATATACCCTGTGGATCTTCAGTTTTCTATTGAATTTGAAAGAGTCTGAGCCGCTTGATCTTGGGGTAAGTAAGGAATACTTGGAATCACCATTTGTTGAACCCTTTTTCGTATCATCTAATGCGCTTCCAAGGTTAGTGATATCTTCACGAATACAATAAGATTTATCATTGTTCCTGAAAGATTCACCGGGTTGCAACGGATTCAGAGATATTGGTAGTGTCTTCAAATTTTTTAAGTGGAAACCCTTTGGTGTTTTGATTAGCCATATTTCCTTGTTCTTCATTTCCTTTGGTAATGATTTGACAGCCTTCAACTTCTTATAGTCAGCAGGTGCCCTAAAAGTTAGATCTTGTATCACAGGAGCATGATTTGGTGTTGAAAGCTCAGTGTCGGTATCAGACTCTGCGTCAGAAGACGATATATATTCCTTGGAAAGCGTGGACATGCTGCTGTATATATTGGTCTTGGGCTATTACTTCTTGAATATGAGGATCCAACAGCAGGGTCAACGTTTCTAAATGAGAGTATATAAATCAGATGAAGATAGTCTATTTTCATGCCCTTACTGCTGGAAGTAAAAAAAATTTTAGTTAGGGCGATGAGGTTGACTTCCTAATTTGGAAGTAAAAGTAACAGCACTATTACACAGATAACTGGGATTTCTCTATATTGGTTCATTATTAAAAAAATTAGCATACACATGAAATTGGTGTACAAGTTACATATCACTGTAGTCCTTCAAGATACCAGCCATATGGACATTGGTGATCTTACCCTTTCTAGATTTTCTCTTCTTAAGAACATTCGTTTCTCCATCTTTTTTGATTGTCGCAGGATCAACACTAGCAGGTTTCAAGCCCAGTTTGTTTAGTTTGCCTGGCAATTCTGCTGGTTCTGGCAGCTTGACATTGAGCCAGATATCAACAAATTCTTTGTCTATAGTCCCCAGTTCTGAGCCCAAATTTGTCCACACAGATTTTGGGGCACCATCCTTCTTCGCCCTTAGTACGAGGGCCTTTCCCTCCGCTTCCAGCTCATTGATGGCATCTATACATCCATTCCAGCCGTCTTTCAGCTCCTTGACAAGGGTCCCTTTGAAAGTCGGTCTCGATCTCAAAAAGCTGAGAAGCTCATTTTTGGATTTGATATTATGTATGGAAACATACTCCAAGGTATTATCGCTCTCGTTGAATTTAATTTTGTCAACATTTTTCTTGATAAGGGAGAGTACCTTGGCCTGTTTCTCAGGATCATTCAAATTTAGATACGAGGTCAACTGCGAAACTGGAACTGGTGCATCCCTATCTTTGACGTATTCCACTGCAAGAAGGAGCTTTGTAGACAAGTGTGATCCGGGCAGTTCGATGGCCTGCTTCTTGTGGCTTATATCCTCGTCAGCAAAATCATCATCGTCATCAATATGGTTGTTCATAGACGATAACGGTCTCTTTGGGGTAGACGATGACGTAGATGGCGATGCTGACGACTTTTTCGACATTGAGCCACTACTGGACTGAGGTAGAACTGGTGCCGTCTTCACCTTGTTCCTGAAAGCATTCAGGTTGGCTAGCAGTGGGTTGCTCATCTCGAGTTCTTCTAGTTCCGGTTGTGTTTCTAATAGTAACTCCAAGTCCCAACGAAAAGCTCAGAACTAGCCTCACTCATGAACCAAACACATATTCATTACTGATATATCAATTGTGGATTATGGCAAATATTCACGTGGCCCAACCAGTTCTCGTGACCTTTGTTTTTCAAGTCAATTTTTTTTTTGTTGTGTTTTTCTTCTCTTTTGTATGTTTCGTAAAATACAAAACAACGAATTTGCGTTGGAGTTCGCTGTTCTGCCATTTGGCAGGTCAGTGGACCAACAGCTGACTGCAGTACGATTTTTTTCGTACTGCAATATGGTCTTGGTGTGTCCTTCGCTTTTTCCAGAGTGATAAAACTAGTTTTTATCCACCTTTAAAACCATCGCTGTTGGAGGTTGCCCTTGTGTTTCCAATGCAAGCTGAGCTTGACCCATGAAATGGTGATGACCTAGAGTGTGGGACATTTATATATTCTATTCTTTTCTGTATCGTAGGAACAGTATAAGTTTTGTTTCGTGGTTTCCCATATCCGCTTCAGGAAGCCTAGCCGACTCAGGTTGTTTACAGTCTAAATGATTTTTGGCTGTAATCAGGGTAACCCTAGCCAAGTACAATCTAAACAATGGATTAATTTGTAACTCTTACTTATCATTCAAACCTCAGTTTTGACCAAGCATAAAACTGTTGGTTAAACGTAATATGATGCTCATAAGAAGGCGGCTGTTTTCCGCCCTGTCACAGGCAGCAAAGAGCAAGGATTCAGTGACTGGAACTATCACCTCCAGCGCCGGAACTATTGTTGGCGGCAAGCGCATGACTCTCGATCAAACGGATATCGCAAATGCAATCGACCTTTTAACAACAAGCAAAACTAGGGCTGACATGACGGTGGCTGAAAAGAAAAAGTACATTTCTCAGTTCACAGAGGTGCTCAATCAAGGGCTGTTAAGTAAAAATCACTCAGAGCTTAATACTGTTGTGACCCATTTTGAACAAAGTCTAAAGGGGTTGAGCAACCTGATCAATATCAGCTCGAACGATGTAAACTTAATGGACCAAGTGACTCTGAGACATAGGATTAACTCCATAACGGACGAGAGTGAACTACTGAATGTGTTTGATAGCTTGATACACTCTAATAATTTGAATCTGGCGTCCTTCCGTCTGATATTGATGAACAAGAATTGTTTCAATTTACAGCATATCTTGAACAAGTTCAAGTTTTTGGATTTATTTGACAAAGATGAGAATCTTGTCAACATGAAAATTTTGATAGTCATCAAGGCGATGGTTTTGAATGATAAAAAACTGGCACTTCAAATATATCATGATAATATACAGCTATGGATCAAAAACTCTGAAAAGAACAAACTTGGAAGCTCCATAATTTTGATCAAATCACTCTATCAGATTATATACAAGGTTGATAGAGACTTGAGATTATTACAATCGTTGAAATACGATAATCGTGCTTTGATTCTTTTGATGGAAGCTCTTCCTCGACAAGCAATTCACTACACAGACAGCATTCTGAACAATGAAAAAAACAAGATTGTTCTATCTAAGAATCAAATGAACTTCCTCAAACTAATGACTATTTTGAATAAGAATATGAAATTCACGTCTAGTCAAATAAAAACACTTGTCAAATCAAGTGTCAATAACAAACTGCACCTGGAAAAGGCAAGTGATGAAAACGAAATGACTATGCTACAATATAGATTCCATAACGAAATATTATCACTATGTGATGAGACTGTTGCCATTCTGCCTTCCAACTACCAATTACAGGACTTTATCAAGGAGTTGAAACAAGAGGAAGAGTTTACGCATGAAAGCGGTTTGTTGAAGTTTATTTGAACTCGCCTCTCCAATTATTTCCTTTTATTTTTCTTAGATTGATATTTAGAACTTTCTATCGCTTTTCTAATGACTATTTATGACCTATGACGTTTATGACCAATGTCTATCTATTGTATTTGAATTTAAATGTTTATCTGACATATAATTATGAAGATACTAAAATACTAAAATAGTGATATTTGTAAATTTCTCCGAACGCAAGTAATATCAAAGTTAAGGTAACATTTGTTTTGACGTTTCCTTCTGTCTAAACGCCGACGCCTTAGGTAGAATCGGGCTTAGTTGATCATGGAGAGCAGTTATGTACCATCCAAAAGAGTTTGGACCACCTTGATCACAAATCTTGCGTATTTACCAGGGCTTATCACATTGAACTACTCTTTGAAACAAGTCAATTCCAAGTATCCCTTGATTGCCTTGTACACCGATTCGTTTCCAGAGGAAGGTCACAAAGCGTTGGATTCTAGGGGAATACCTAAGGTTCATATAAAGTACTTATTACCTACTAAATCTAAAGATTATTCAGCTGATCCAAGGTTTTACGACTGCTGGTCTAAATTACAGCCATTTTCTTTGACGCAATTCGAAAAGATTGTTCAGTTAGACAGTGACATGGTTGTTGTTCGTAACATGGATGAGTTGTTTGATCTCGAACTAAATGATGAAGTTGTTTTCGGAGCAAGCCATGCATGTGTTTGTAATCCAATGGAGTTCGATCATTACCCAAAAGATTGGATCCCTTCGAACTGTGCATACTCTAGATACACTGAAACTACTGATTCTAGCGTAAAGGATGTGATACTTGGGCCACAACCGAAAGAAACACGGCTGAAGATTTGCAACGGTGGTTTGCAACTGGTTAAGCCTAACATGGAACAATACTTAAAGATATTGGCGACATTAGAAGATGAAAGCGTTGCAAGCTATGAATTCGCAGATCAAAGTTTATTAAGTGATGTTTTCAATAATCAATGGATTGGATTGAGTGCAATATATAACTATTTGAAAACTTTACCTTTGGTTCATCCAGAGTTGAAAGATATAAACTTCAAAAATATTCATTACATCTTAACCCCAAAGCCATGGGAAGTGGAATCGGATGGCCAGAATACGGATTCATATATCTATAAAAAGGATGCTTCAAAAGTATTTGTGGACGATACATGTACCTTCCGATATTGGCAGGAGATCAATGACAAACGACTTGAGTACGAGAAGGCAGTTGGAATTTCAGATATGTACTGATTGATATATGTGAAATTCAATCCATCTCATTGGTAAATTGTTCTTCCAATAAAAACGCGGTGTATTCTGTCATCTTGATGTCCGTAACATTTAGCTCTCTCAAGGACTTGTCACTGTTACCACCATATTTTTTTGGTATCTCTGCTTCCTGATTCAGGAGTTTACCTAGCTTGGAACCATTATTGATCATCTTGAATTTACTTGTAGTAGTTTCAGGTAACCAACCTTTGACTAGATCGTAAATCCAAGCCATAATCTTTGGAACGTTTACGAAGAATTTTTTTGATAACAATTCAGGATAATAATCTTGAAACAACTGGATTATCATCTTACTTGCCTTCTTTGTATCAGCGTCATATCTCAACATGGAAACACCCTCATAATCGTGTATTTGTCCAAGATAGAATCTATCTTCGTCGTTATCGATCAATCCTTCCAATGTCAATAATTGTAAGCCTCGCTCCATCAATCCAATACGATATCTTATGAATTTTTTCAAGTTGTCACCTTTTAACAGTCCACTTTTCTGCATCGATCCATAAATATTCCATGTGAACACCTCTTCCCCTACCTTAGTTACATAACCCAATTCCACAAGTTCGTCAGCATGGGTTTCCAGGAAAGCTGCACTCAATGGATTAAACTCCTTACGCCATTCAAGTGTCTTCTTCAGTTGATCTTTTGCTAGATCTAGGCTGAATTCATTGGCTCGTAGAAATTTCAGCAACAATCTTTTGGTGATTGGTACTGAATGATAAGTTCCTGAAGCAGTAAGCTGATGTCCATACAGTTCATCATAGTTTGACTTTTCGATTATCTCTGGAAGAGATTCAATAAATTTTTCAAGCATTGTTTGCTGCTCTTCTGATAGTTTCAATGACATACTCCGCTTATTCTTTTTGTGCTATGTTGTTCACTGTTTTCTTTTGTACTGTCTTTAACACTCTTATATTATTTTTCAGTTGGTTTAATACACTACTTAAAAAGAAAAAGTTATAATATATTTCATAGATATATAGAAAAAAAGATTCAGATACTAAAAAATAAAAGTTTGAAGTGAAGAGAAGGGTGGACACAACCACGCTTACAAGTTTCTGTTGACGTATTTTTGTCCCTCCTCGACGCCACGCTCGAAACCTTTTCTACCCATGTCTTCAGCTCTCTTTGCGTAGGAACCTTGTTCTTGGTCATCGAAATTACCTTGATGGCCCATAGTGTCTCTGTCCAAAGTATCTCTGCCCATTCCGCTGTTTCTACCTAAACCAGTTTCAGAGCCTTGGGTGGCTTGTGATCTGGTTTGACGGTTTCCAGCTTGTCTTCCAGTAGCAGCACCGCCCATCATGTCACCAGTTCCAGTTTGGCCTTGACTTTGATGGGATTGCTGTTGCCAGTTGCTGTCCCTGTTGGTTTGTCTGCTACCAGTATTGTAGTCATCGTCAAACTCAGAACCTGTGGAGTATTGTTGCTCTTTGCGACCACTTGTGGTGGATCTGCCTTGGTTACGGGTATTTTGATTGGCACTCTCTTGAGATTCAGTACCTTGGATTTTGTTGGAAAGTTTATCGATAAAGTTAGACATAGTTGTTATTGATAGTTCGTTGTAGATACCGAGTTAACATAGTAGTACACAAGGGATACTTTATCCTCGCTTATATACTGCTTCAGCTTGCCATAACTGTGCTTATTTTTAGGTTTTGTCATATATGTTGTGTTTGCTTGCTGCTATCAATATAGGCACTTGACAAAGTATCAAATTGGTATAGGTATAGGAGAGAAGATGGTATAGGGGAATAATGAATCATGTGTTGCTTGCTGTTGGCAACTACTCTGTGATCCACACACTACAATTAAGTTACATACGCATGCACATCGCTGATGCTAGATTCAATTTTGGACTTTTCATGATTGAGAACCTACACAGTTACCCAATTGTGTAAATGTGTATGTATAAATTCATATAGTAAAGAAAAAGTTCAGGAATCATTGTTATAATTATCATAAACCTTCTTAGCCTGACTTTCAATCTTTTCTTTGTTCATATCATTCTCGTCCATCTTTCCAGTCTTGGTACCACCTGCTGTACCACCAAAATTTTGAGAATTGTCTTTCAAGGCATTTTCAGTTTTCTCTTTGGCTTTGTCGTGGTCACCGAAACTCTTGATCTTGTCGATTGCTTCTTCCATTGTTACCTTACTTTACTGTATGGGCACTGAACTGTAGTATTAGAGGTTGGAATTCCAAGTCGTTTCCTATTTGTCTTATAGTTTTTTACCCCATCTCACAGCAACCATACGCAATTACGTATTGAATGTTGGATATATCACATCATCATTTAAAATTGCTATAAACAGATTAATTTACATTGCTTCCCCAAATCCTCCGCCACCTGGAGTTTTAATAACAATCCTGTCACCAATATCGACATCACATGTGTTTCTTCCGCCAATATTGATAACATGGCCATCGCTTTTGATCCACAAATTGACACCTCTTGCTCCATTTTCCCCACCATACAGACCTTGAGGCTGGTTAACTCTTCTTTCACTTAAAATGCTTACCTTGACATTTTTTCTAAACTCGATATCTCTTATGACACCATCACCACCTCTATTTCTAGCCTTTCTACCACCGCTATTCTTTCTTATCGAATATTCTCTCAAGATAACAGGGTATCGTTTTTCAAATATTTCAACATCTGTCATCCGAGTGTTTGTCATGTTTGTGTGAACACCGTCAGTACCTTCCCAATCTTTACCTGCACCGGAACCTCCTCCAATAGTTTCATAGTATCCGAATCCTTGAACATAGTTCCCTTCGGAGTCATTTCCACCACATCCAAAAGTTAGATTATTACAGTCACCTTGAGAATCTGCCTGAACTTTGAAAGCTTTCAAAATAACATCAGTAACACGTTGTGATGTCATAACATTACCACCAACCACTGCTGCATTCTTTAATGGTGATAAAATAGAACCTTTGGGAATGATGATTTCAACTGGCTTCAAGCAACCTTGATTCAGTGGTATATTTTCGTTTACAAGACATCTCAGGCAGTACAACAAGGCAGAGTTAGTTATGGCTTCTGGTGCATTCAAATTGCCATATATTTGTTCACTAGTGCCTGTGAAATCGAAAACACTTCCCTTTTCATCAATGGTCACCTTCAACTGGATTCTCGAACCATCGTCCATGTAATCCACGCTTTCGAAAGTTGACTTTTTGAATACATCACGTAGTTCTAATAATCGCCTGTGAACAGTAATTGCAGCATTATCTTGAATTGCATGCATGTATGTCATGATAACATTGAATGAAAACTCATCTACCAGGTTGTTGATCAAAGAGATACCCTTTTGGTTCGCACTGATTTGAGACTTCAAATCACTCAAGTTATCACTTAGTCTCCTAGTACCTGAACATCCTGGATATTTTGCTGGTTCTTCCAGAAGGATTTCAGTGATTCTTCTCTCATTGAAGACTCCTTTTGATACAAGCAACTCGGAATAAATCGCCGCGCCTTCTTCCCATAAGTGCTTGGAATTTGGTGGCATTGAACCTGGTAATACACCACCGATGTCAGCATGATGAGCCCTCGAGGCAACGTAAAAGATAATTTCATTGTCTTTGAAGGCTGGTGTAATTACAGTGATATCTGGAAGATGTGTACCCCCTGTCTCTGGATGGTTCGACACAATCACATCACCTGGACTGAGCTTTCCCTTCCATAATTCTGCTTGCTTTTTGATACATGTTGACATTGATCCCAAATGAACAGGAACATGGGGTGCATTGGCAACTAAAGCACCGTCTGAGTCGAATAATGCACATGAGAAATCCAATCTTTCTTTGACGTTGGTTGAGACCGATGTCTTACGTAGTTGGTTTCCCATTTGCTCAGCAATATCCATAAATCTATGGCTGAAAATAGATAATAAAATTGGGTCAATACTGGTTGTATCAACACTTGCTTTTACCACTTTTGAGTCGATCTTAATGAATATGTGTGATGACAAGATAGTGGCTGTAGCATTTGGCGGAATTAAATTTGTTTGGGTGTCATCTGCTATAATGACGGGTCCCTTTATATAATCACCAACACTTAGTTCTTCAAGTCTGAAAACTGGAGTTTTGACTCTTCCGTGATTTTCGAAGTAAACTTCCTTGTAAAATTTGACTTTATTATCATCGATGGTGGTGTTGATTTTGATATCTTTCAACTCCTCATCAATTGTCTTTTCATCAGGAGATGAATTGGAAGAATTTCCAATCGCCCTAACTCTGATATCATCGATTAGAATGTCCAGTTCACTAAATGTAAAGCCAAATTCTTTCTTATGTAAACTCAAGAAATCTTCTTCGAAAGACCATTCAGACGTCTGCTGTATCATCAATGGAGACTCCATGCCTCTGTATCTTAAGTTCAAAAATTTCTCAAATTTGAGCTGTGACTGTTTGAAACCATGGCTCAATAATTTTTCCTTTGCTGATGCGACTAGAACTTCGAATCTTTCCTCCACCTTTCTTCTGTTTGAGTCATCCAAAATGAATGAACTAGGTTCTTGAACCTCTTCGACAACATCTGCTAGGAATATACCATATGCTGAGAGAACTGAAGAATATCTGTGTGAAAGTACTTCGCTGATTCCCAGAGATTGAGCCACTGCAACTGCGTGTTGACCTCCTGCACCACCAAATGTTACCAAACGATGTTGAGAGACAACATGACCTCTTGCTTCCGTCAATTGCCTGATTGGTTTAGCCATTGTCTCATTTGCAACTTTAATAAAACCGTAAGCTACCTCATCAGTTGACATGTTGGTTCCTAACTCGCCGTTGATTTCAGCAGTCAACTCAGCAAATTTCTTGACTGTTACCTCCAAATCTAAGGATTCATCTTCATTTGGACCAAAAATTTTGGGAAAGAACTCAGGTAGTAATCTTCCCAAAATTAGATTGGCATCTGTCACTGTCAATGGTCCATTCTTCCTGTAACAAGCAGGGCCTGGATGTGATGAAGCACTTTCTGGGCCAACGACAAACAAACCATTTTTCCAGAACAATCTTGAACCACCACCTGCAGCGACAGTATTGATATCTAATTGAGGGGACTGTATGGTAATGCCAGCTGTTGTTGTTTCGAAAACGTGTTCGAATGAACCTCCAAATCTTGAGACATCTGTTGAAGTACCACCCATATCAAACCCAATCAGTCCGACAGGGTTCTTACAATCGAAACAAGTCTTTGAATAGCCAACAACACCTCCAGCTGGTCCGGATAATATAGCTCTAAGGCCAGAAAATTTGGTTGCATCGACTAACCCTCCATCGGATTTCATGAACTCAATTTTAGATTGCTTTTCCTTCCTTAAGCCTAATGTGAAGCCATCTAAGTATTTCTTGATCTCTGGGGTGAGGTAAGAGTCAACAATTGCAGAATTGGCTCTCGGAATTAGCTTGATCATAGGGGTAAGTTCTGACGACAGGGAAATATGGGTGAACCCAATTTTAGCAGCAATAGCACCAACTGCCCTCTCATGTTCTGGATACGTATAAGAGTGCAAAAACGCAACACCGATTGATCTAATTCCAGTGTTGAACAGCACATTCAAAACTGACTCGACCTCTTTCAGATCAGGTTTCTTCAAAATCTCAACTGTTTCTCCGCTCAAACCAGTAACAAAGTTTCCTCCATTAGCTTCTGTTTTAATCTTCTCTGGATCCTCTGCAAAGTCAGCCAAAGTTACCCTTTCGTCGACTTCAACTACAGTCTCATATACCATGCCAGGTTTTTCAATCTTGAGCTCGAAAATCTTTGGTCTTGTCTGATCACCTATCAACAAACAGTCTTTGAACCCTTTGGTTGTAATCAAGGCACAACGTTCTCCTTTACGTTCCAACAACGCGTTCGTAGCCACAGTAGTACCCATTCTGATCGACTCGATCTTAGATGTATCTAGGGGCTCACCACGAGCAATCTCCTCACCAGTGAACTGTTCCATTATACGACGAATACCCTCTAATGGGGCATCATCATAATTAGAAGGGTCAACCGAAAGTAACTTTACAATCAAATGACTATCTGTCTGTGGATTGTACCCAATACAATCAGTGAAAGTCCCGCCTCGATCTACAGCTATCTTGAACATGTTCTGAGCGTATCTTGTAGTGGACAAATGAGTCTGGAGAAAGTGAAAATTGATAACTCTTCAATTAATTATATATTAAATGCGGGATTCGAGTGCCGTTATTATACACAGTTGACTAGCTAATCGCGTTTATTTGCGTCTCAAACGAGCTTTCATGGAAGGTCTTACCCCCGGTTGAGGGTCCAAGAATCTTGGGTCGTGTAGAGGCACATATTCTTTCTCAAGTCGTTCTGATACAGCATCCATTTCTACAAATCTTTCCTTAGTGTTCTGTCTGGTATATCTTCTAGTTACTTCTGCTCTTTGGTACTGCGCACGGTAATTAGAGGCGGGATCTATCTTTTGATGTTCTTGTTGTTGCTGTTGATTGTGCTGTAATTTGAAACCAGATCGGTTGGTTTGTTTCTCCTCAACATGGCCCAGCCAATCAGGATAACCATTCCCTTCCTGTGCATAATGTTTCACTAATGCTTTGTGTATAATTGTAGACTGTGCAGAGTCCCCATCGTGTTCTGTTCGCTGAGATAGACTGCCCAAAGTACTCCTGAAGGTCTTGGTAGATGTCTTAACTCGACCCCATAAGTTGTGCTTCTCTATATAGTTCATTGATCACTGTTTATTATTGTGCTTTATTGAGTATGCCGTTATCAAACAACATATTTTCGTTATTACATTTCCGCGAATTTATTTGATATTACATATTCTACGTACTTTTGACTTATGGTTGTGCTAAAACAATTTAATTGTCAAGTTTCTCAGCAGCTAGATGTGAGATTCCAAATGCTGATTATACACAACAACATTTTCTCCCCAAACAGCCTTGATAACATCAAAAAATGTGTCGATATAGGTGATCTCTAAGTTCAACTTCTCCTTGACTTTTTTCTCTGGTTCTCCATATCCTTCAACAACAGCACCATCTTTCAAAAATTCAATGGCTTTGTCTTCATGATCGCTGTAGAACGACTCGATTATGTCCTTTCTATTCAGTTTGGGTAACAGGACCCGTCTTATATCATTTTGAGAAGCACCTAACAACTTCTCACCGATTCCTCCTATAGGTAATACTTTTCCGCGGAGCGTGATTTCACCAGTCATGGCAACGTCACTAGGAACTGGTCTGTTCAGTGCAATGGATAATAGAGCCAATGTTATTGTTATCCCTGCAGAAGGTCCATCTTTGGGGACAGAACCCATTGGAACATGAAGGTGAAGTTCACTATTATTGAACACCTTTAGTACCTGTTTAGAATCAATGTTAGATATCAGATTTCTCGAAATCACAGATTTGATGAAGGTCAATCCTATTTTGATTGATTCAGTGAGTGTCTCGCCTAATCTTCCAGTCATGATCAACTTAGGTGAGTCAGATTCATGACTCGAGTTTGAAGATGGTATTGAAATTACCTCGAATACTAAGACGGATCCAGATCCATCTGAATTGTAAGACAATCCATTCACAACACCTTCTGGTCTCGAAAACTTTGGTGATGTCAGCATATCTTTCATTATTGGATGGTTTGGAAGTCCTAGGTATTTTACAAGCTTGTTTGGTTCAACATTTTTAGTGAATTTGGCACCCTCGTTTCCATCGTTAGATTCCACGTACTCGACAGCCTTGCCACGACATATTGAGGCTATTTTACGTTCAAGGTTACGCACACCAGCTTCTCTGATATATTCCTGAATGATTTTTTTCCAAATCTTTTCTTCAATTGACACTGAGTTGGGTGGTAGTCCATTTTGCTTGACTTGCTTTGGAAGCAAAAATTTTGATCCTATCTGAACCTTCTCTTCGAACGTATAGCCTGAAATTTCAATTATCTCCATTCTGTCTCTTAATGGTGCACTGATCATATCTAGTTCATTCGCTGTGCATAAAAATAAAACATTGGATAAGTCCACTGGGAAACCAATATAATGATCAGTGAAACTCCAGTTTTGTTCGGGATCCAGTACCTCCAACAATGCAGCTTCTGGGTCACCATTGATTCTACCAGCAGAATTACTTCCACCACATACTTTATCTATTTCATCAAGTAAAATAAGAGGATTCATGGATCCCGCTTTCCTGAGAGCGTTGATTATTACACCAGGAAGCGAGCCAACATATGTTCTTCTATGTCCTCTAATTTCTGATTCATCTCTAATACCACCCAAAGAAATTCTCTGGAACTTACGTCCCAATGAATCAGCGATGGATTTCGCAAGAGAGGTCTTTCCTACCCCTGGAGGGCCCACAAGAAGTAAAATTGGTGATTTAATCGAACTTTTTATAGGCTTAGTGAAACTGATGCTTTCCGAGCTTTTGGATGAATTGTCTAAATCTTCATTATAATTTCCTATTACCAGTTGTTCATCTGATGAATTTTCTATAGCAGTAGCTTTTCCTGAAACAGAAGAGTGGCTGGAAACCTTGTTCAGTTCATTGATCTCATGCAACTTTAAGACAGAAAGATATTGCAGTAATCTCTTCTTAACGTGATATAGACCATAATGATCATTGTTAAGCTGCTTTGAAACCTTGTTGATGTCGATCTGCTTGAAAGAGATATATTTACCGAAAGGGATATCGAGAATCATATCAAAATAAGTTCTCAGGACCTGATATTCGGAATGCTGCTGTGGCATTTTTTTTAGCCTATTATAGTCCTTTTTCAAAAGTTTGATTCCATCTTCATGTAAATCAGATGGTAAGCTAGCCATGAACTTATTTATTAGTTGTAGTTCGTCGCTTTTTGTATCATCGTTGATCAAATTTCCTGGTACATTACGTTGTTGTGTACTTGGTTTCAGCGCATCTAGTGAGAGTCTTAATGACTTGAGTTGATTAGATATTATTCTTGACTTCTCCAAATCAGATGCTTGAGAGTAGAAACTTTCAACATATTCAACGGAGTCGTTCAGGCTTTTGAAGACCTTGTTAAAGTCATTCAACAATAACTTGAAGTATTCTATTCTTTCTTCAATTGCTAACTTCGATAGGAACTCATATTTTTTTCCTGGTAAGACAGCAACAACTAAATCAAGTATCTTCAAGAACTGTTCAGAGTTTCTTTTGGTACTATACTGGTCAAATGTATTAATGAACTTTTCAATTAGTCTCTTGAGTTTACTGGATGAATTTTTGTAGTCTGATGAAAATTGAACACTTAGGGCATTGGCCAGAGGCGAGAGAGCAAGAGCATATCTTCTTCCATTATTCGATGTTGTTCTTTCTGCAGAGGTTGCCATCAGAAAATCTTTGAGAAAGGTATCAATATTATAGAACAGATCGGTGGATAAGGTATGGAACGAATCAATCTCAGATTTTAGGTAAGCTTGTTCCAGTTCGAGTGAGTTTGAATGTATTGTTAAGCTTAATTCCCTCAAGTTGTTGATGAAACGTATCTTTTTATCAGTTGACCAAAGTATCTCTCCTCGAGTCAGTGCTTGAAATGTAAATATGATATTGTGCGATTCATCATTTGATATACCTACTATCCTGGATATTGTTACCACTCTCTCTCCACAGGATGGCAAAATACCTAAAATCAACCAATCATAAGCCTTTTCATCACCACTTACACCGTTGAGAAATTTTCTGAACGATCTTGATCCTTCGATAGACTGATAACTAATGACTTGTGTCTCCTCTTGATTCTCATCTTTATCTCTCTTGCTTTCCGGGATCTGGACATTCGAAATGAGGAGATTATTGATTTTCTTGTTCTTCTTGTAGAAATTCAATAAATTTAATGCTTCCTTTTGAGTGAAAGCAATCTTGTACAAGATACCAGGCAACAACACAACATGGGTGTTAGTCAGTTTATAGACAGGAAGAGTTACTGTCTTAGTAACAGCTCTCAACCTTGCAGCATCAAAATTCTCTACCATCTTGATTATGCTTACGCTTTTTTCAGTCAACACAAATACAGCAGCTAGCTTTATTAATATTCTTTTATTAACATCCGCCTTTGATCAGTATAAAATATGGGGTGAACACAACCCTTGATTACTTGTTCACCCGAACCGAGGCTTCCAAAATCTTACATCGGAATTGGAGGTTTGGTCGGAAATAAAATGTTAGAAAGAGAAAAAAAAAATATATATATATGGTGTCTGGGTGGGATATGTTCTCATCCTTTGATCCAGTCTCGGTTGCCCTTTTCCCATCAATCAGAAATGATCACTTTGATATATAGAAAAGATTGCTTTACATGTAACCAGCTTTGGACCCAGATGGGAGAGACAAACGACAACTATCTTTCTACTGTTTAGCTATGCTTCTCATCAGTCCCACCTATTGTACACTTCTCTTTTGAGTTATCTTTGGCCAGTGAGTTATCTCTCATCATTCACGACTCCCTCGGTTAGCAATAAGCCGCCACTGAGTCACCAACTAGAAACTGATTGCCCTGTCTTCCAAAACTGTACGTTTATATCTAATATCAATCTATGAACAAAGTAAAGCTAGTAACAAGCCCAAGTGTAACTCTAGTTCGTTGATTCTTATGATTCCCCAATTAGTAATATTTAGCCCGCCCCCTCACTAACTCCTCAAACGGGATTATATGTCTTGGTAGTTTCTTTTTTTCTTGGTAAATAACGTTTACATTCAAGTTGACGTATAACAACAGTCTTGGTATTTATTTTTCTTTCGGAATACGGGATGATATCTTAGCACTAGCGGGAGTGGTGATGAGCAACGTCTGACAGAAGTAGAAGTAGCCAAACAATTGCGTAAGCTCTTCCTATAGTGTCAAAGAACATGACAGTGGGGAAATACATGTTTTGGTTACTTATCAATTGTGGAAGAACCTCAGACATTCCAGATTGGCTACCTATACAATCATGCATGATTTCTGGAGTAAATTTTGCACTACCTTGACACTATCTAGGGCATTAAAATCTCTGACTTCGTAGTTGAATGCAAGAGTAAGCACTACCCCAAACTCTGAAAAGCGGCATTTCAAAATTGACCAATACAGTTGGACGTTGGTCAAATGCCTACATGAAGAAATATCTGCAGTATAAATACTACTCATTTTGCTGTCCATTAGACTGTTCCTCTTTGTAGAACTTCCTTATCAGCTAGTTACTTTCAGGTATGACTATTGTTGGTCAATACATCAAGACAAGATTTACAAAACTTATACCAAGCAAGGAGGAGATCTCAAATGAAAAGCAGTACCTCAATCCGTTCCCAGCCTTGAGGGAAATGAAAAGAAGACAATGGAATTTGTTTTTCCTTGCTTTTGCCTGCTGGACGTATGATGCTCTGGATTACTTCGCCATATCCCTGAACATTTCAAGGATAGCTAAAGACTTGGATTCCACAATCAAGGATATTACATGGGGTATGACTCTGGTGCTTATGTTGAGATCGGTTGGTGCAGTCATATTTGGTTACCTTGGTGATAGATATGGTAGAAAATGGCCCTTGGTCATCAATTTGGTGCTCTTTGCTATTATTCAGATCGGTACTGGCTTTGTCAAAACTTATCCCCAGTTTTTAGGAGTTCGTGCTGTGTTTGGTATAGCAATGGGTTCCCTTTATGGTATTACCAGCGCAACTGCTTTAGAACCAATTCCAACGAAGGCTAGATCTGTTTTATCTGGTCTTTTTCAACAAGGTTACGCTCTTGGTTATTTGTTGGCCGTTGTTTTCCAGCGTGCCATCACTGATAATGAACCTAAACATACCTGGAGATCTTTCATCTGGTTCACTGCTGGTGTTTCAACACTGCTTGTCATTTGGAGAGTGGTCACACCTGAATCCGATGAGTTTTTGCAACAACGTATGCATATGGAGAACAAACAATCCAGTTTTCTTCAAGATGGTAAGGAAGCATTGAAAAAGTACTGGCTACAATTGATGTATATGGTTATCTTGATGGCAGGGTTCAACTTCATGGCACATGGATCTCAAGATTTGTATCCAACTCTATTGACAAACCAATTACATTTCGGTGCAGACCGTTCTACTGTCACAAATTCAGTTGCTAACCTTGGTGCTATTGCTGGGGGTATTTTCTTTGGTCACTTTTCTGGTTTCCTTGGACGTAGATTCACCATTATGATTTGTTGTGTTTTAGGTGGTGCCATGATCTATCCATGGGCTTTCGTTAGAAACTCAGGGATCAATGCCGGCGTGTTTTTTCTACAATTTTTTGTTCAAGGTGCTTGGGGTGTTGTTCCAGTCCACCTATCAGAGCTATCTCCGCCGGAATTCAAGGCTTTCGTTGTTGGTGTCTCATACCAGCTGGGTAACTTGGCATCTTCAGCAAGTTCAACTATTGAATCTACCATCGGTGAGAGATTTCCACTTTATGATGAAAACGGTGATGTTATTCCCGGTGTCTATAATTATGCATTGGTAATGGCTATTTTTATGGGTTGTGTTTTTGGTTTTCTTTTAATTGTAACGTTTGTTGGTCCTGAGAACAGAAATGCTAACATCAATTTCGTTCTTGGTGATGAAGAAAAAAGAGAATTGATTGAGGAAGGAAGAATCATAACAAGTCCAGATCTAGAAAGGGATATGGACGGTAAAGAATATGTTGCTCAGGCTGAATATGCTGACAGACTTGAGGGTAGCAGAAGTTCATGAGTCAAGGTGCGCCAAATAGTACTTTCTTCAAATTTTATACAAGTAGTATTATATAACAGCTAGAGGAAAGTAGAATGTTTGCAGAAGTATATTAGAAACTGTAATTGATGTCAATACTACTCAGGTACTCTTCAGTGTTTATAGATGTATTTTTTCACACCATATGAGCTATGATACGACCTGGTAACCCCAGAATTAGTTGTACTTTGCTCACTAAAAATAGGAGTACCTTATATCACTTTCATCATTTAAGTCAGCACCTGTGATACTTTCCACAATGTAAGGGTTACCCCCAACCAAACTTTGATAGGACTCGTGAGTAAGTGTTGCCATGATACCGGTAGATTCATCATTTGCTGGATTCTCATCTGAAAGAAAAGACAGAATTTGATACTGAAGTTTTTCCAAATCCAATCTATAGACTGGACTTGAAATCTTCGAGTTCCCAAGTGAGTGGTTTGGAGATTGATCAAGCCCGGAGCAATTCTCGAAAGGATCCTCATTGGCAGCAATAATTGTTGCACCTGTAGCTTTCTTTTCCAATTGCGTATTCCTCTCAAGGCTTTTTCCAATTTCCAATTGGGATCTCACCTCTTTTGAAGATGTAGTTCTGATTGAATCGCTGATAACAGTAATGCGAAGGGTCGAAAGCTTTTTTCTTGTTGAGTCAATGTTTGCCGGAAAAGTCAAAAGATTCCTTAATTGACGTCTGAGAAATGAATCATTCTGACAATAGAGGTTTAATAGGTTTAGCACATCATCATCATCCTCCTTTAAGATCAACTTTTTGAAAGATGAACGAAGATTATGCCTGGAATTCTTGAGTTGTGCGGCTGTGTCCTGAAATATCGTTTTATTGCTCTCCCATTTTTCTTGGAATAGCTGAACTAGCTGCTGAACTTTCCCTCCCTCAATCATTGTTGTTGGGAATTTACTACAATAGAAGAGAATCACGAAGGAAGTATCAGTATATAAGAGCGAAGAGAAGCATGAGTCCTTTCCATATTTTCTTCTCAGTCTTTCTCATTATTTCATGGAATGAGAAAACATTTGTGTTGGGTGTAAATTTCATTCTACTGAACTAGTGAAACCTCGTGAGAGACGACATCATCCCTCCAGCAAGGAGATTACGAAACTGACTTCCATTATGCGTATCATTATCCATTGTTCTCCTTATCAAACAGAACATCTCGCACCTCATGCATCAGAGAAAAGCCCCATGCACGATACGACTCGCGACAAACATTAAAAAAATTATCTCACCAAAAAAGGCATCATTACTCCAACACTTTCACCCGTAAACAAACGTCAAAGATAAAATTCGAAATGATAATAGGGTTTGAATAGAAACATCAGTGTCATGTACCTTGAAGTAAGGTCAAGTCTATAAGACGCGATTTATTGAAGATGATGGCCTACTTATCTTTCATGAACCTCTTTTTTTTCGTGTGTCAACTTTCTCACTATACGGAATGATTCTTCCGCACTATAGAAAACTCATATAGTTAAAGACATACGGTGATGAACTTTCATTGACTCCCAAATGAACGTCAAATAATTCACTAGTACATTTTCGTGCATTACCATCAGTCATGTCACTACAAGATGACAGGTTTTACTAAATAAAATGATGGAATAGCCCTTCACCAAAGGCAGAAAAGGAGCCGAGTTAAGTTAATAGTTTTACCGAAAATACCCCAGATTTCCTTCTTACAGTACACATTGTAACTCCACAAACAATTAAAGAATAATATATGAGAATCTTAGACGTGACATATTCAATGGATTTCCATAGCTGATAGTATTAAAACGCTAGAAGGTTCCTCTTGTTTCAAACGGCTAACATCGAGGAAAGGCATATGTTCAGGATGAGTTCGAGTCAGGAAAAACCAGAATGCCAAATGATTTCTGATGCTTCATCAAGCTTGGAACATAACTCAGGACTGGGCCGTGAACTCAATCATTGCAGAAACAGTCGCATCGATTTGCCAGATGTTGAGGTTACTTCAGTTCAGTCCAGGCAGGTTTCTAGAAGCTTGACGCATCAGTTTGGTGTTGCTTTGGTAGATAATGAAGTTGAGGAGCTGAACTTCCCACAGTTGGGAATGGACAAACCATTTCCTCGAGATTTTCCTGAAAAGGAGCGTTATACCGTGTCTTTTAATGGTCCAGCAGATCCAATGCATCCTTTCAATTGGCCTTTGAGAAGAAAACTCCTGATTTGTTTTGTTTTGGGTTTCAACACTGCAACCATTGCGTTCTCCTCTTCCATATTTTCGCCAGTTATCAAAGAGATTGCGGATAATTACAACGTGAGTGCAGTTGTGGCCTCTTTGGGAGTATCGCTATACGTGTTAGGTTTTGCAACAGGCCCGGTGATTTGGGCGCCATTGTCGGAACTGTATGGACGTAGAAATATATTGATCATAAGTGCTTTGGGTTTCACCTTATTTCAGTTCGCTTGTGCTACTGCCCAAAACCTTCAGACTATATTAATATCTAGGGCGTTTTCAGGAATGTTTGGTTCGGCCCCACTAGTTGTTGTTCCTGCTGCACTTTCTGATATATTCGATAGTATATCACGGGGTATTGCTGTTCCCTTGTTCACCACCAACGTGTTTGTTATGCCTATTATGTCACCAATAGCAGGTGGCTTTATTGCGTACTCTAACTTAGAATGGCGCTGGACACAGTATATACCTGGTATGATGGGAGTCGTCGGTTTGATTTTGTACTATTTTTTTGATGAAACTCATCATCCTATAATTTTGGTCAATAAGGCTAAAGATATAAAGGAAAGAACTGGAAATTGGTTGATACATGCACCGCATGAAGAGTTTCAGCTAAAGCTGAAAGACATCGTTGAGAAAACTCTATCAAGACCTTTGGTTATGCTCGTTACTGAACCTATTATTTTTCTTGTCTCACTCTATAGCGCATTCATTTATGGGATCCTCTATTTACTTTTGTCAGCTTATCCCATAATATTCTCAAGTGGGTATAAAATCAAAGGTGGTGTTGCCTATTTACCATATCTTTCACTGGCTATTGGAATGGTTGCCGGCGGAATTTGGTGCGTTATGCAAAACGGTAAATATTTGAGAGCAGTCCAAGCAAACAATGGCAAACCTGTTCCAGAAGCAAGGCTCCATCCTCTATTTGCAGGATCAATCGCATTTCCAGCTGGATTGCTTTGGTTAACCTGGTCTGGTAATTATCCAGAGAAGGTACATTGGATGGTTCCAGCAACAGCAGGCATCCCAATTGGGTTTGGCTTGTTAACAATATTCAATGCAACTATAAGCTATATTATTGATTCATATCTCATTTTCGCAGCCTCTGCTCTAGCGGCTAATACATTTATGAGATCTGCAGCTGCTTGTGCGTTTCCTTTATTTTCACCCCAAATGTTCAAGAAAATGGGGACCAACTGGGCTGGTCTTTTGTTGGGTTGTTTGGCTATTGGTCTGATACCAATTCCTTTTCTTTTCTTTAAATATGGAAAAAGACTGAGAGGTGTTTCCAAATATGCATTCGTCGTTTAGAGCTGAGACTTACATTAGATTAACACGCTTCATTCTTGTTTATTATCGATGGAACTATGTAAAAAAACCAAATGATAGTGCTCTACTAACTATCTAAGCTCAATCTCTTCTTGGAGATCTGGATCTGGAGACTGGTCTTCCATATTCTCCGTCACGAACTTCGTCACGGCCTCGTTCATTATCAAACATTCTGTCGTCCCTGTCTCTTCTATCGTCTTGGTTACTTCTCTCATCTCTCTCTCCTCTCTCCTCTCTTTCATCTCTATCTCTTCTCTCTTCTCCCCTATCTCTTCTTTCATCTCCTCTGTCTCTTCTGTCGTCTCCTCTGTCTCTTCTGTCGTCTCCTCTGTCTCTTCTATCGTCTCTTCTATCATCTTCCCAATCTCTTCTATCTTCTCTTCTTCTGTCGTCTCTTCTTGGTGGATAACCACGTTCTCTATAACCACCTCTTGGGGCATCATAATCTCTTCTTGGGGGACGTCCATAGCCTCTTGGAGGTGGTGGGCCATATGAGTCACGACCATATCCTCCATAACCATAATCGTCATAAGCTCTTGGGCCATCGTAATACCCTCTTGGTGGTGCATCATAGTAACCCCCTCTTGGACCATACCCATAACCTCTGTAGTCTCTTGGTGGTCCTCTTCTGAAGTTCTCACGTCTGGAACCGGGTGGATGTGGTTCTGATTTTGCCCACTCAACTCTTAGTTGTGTGTTCTCATTCAATGAGCTTGGTTTGTTATTCAATTCTAGTGCTGCTTCAGCATCTTTATATTCTTGGAATTCGACAAATGCAAATGGTGCGCCTTCTGGAGTCTTGGTTGGGGGAAGATCAATACTGACAATTTCACCGTACCTTTGTAAATGTTAATAACTTGTTCTTTGTTGATTCGGGAAAAAGATATTTGACTTGATTAACTTGGTTGATACTTCTATTATTGGGAAGTCGATGATGGTTGCTGATAACAAAAGGATGATAGTTGCTATAAAATCTGTATGTGGAGGACGTCTGTCTTTGATAACATTTGATTTGATTGATCATGATTGGTGCTAGCTTGTCAAGTTTGAATTTGAGTTGGTGAACAACCTATACAAAAAAGTGTTAGAACAATAAGTCTTGTTTCCAACGCAATTCAAGTAAAACAAAGACTTAGGAAAAAGGAGAGAAGAAACAAAGTAATAAAAATAAAAATCAATTCACTATCATCACAGAACTTCAATGCTTCATCAAATAACAAAATATTAATAAAGAAAATCAAGACAATACTTTATACCTACTTTTCGAAGTCAACAGCTAAGTCTTTAGCAGTAACATCCCTTCCAAAACCTGTAGAGCCATTAGTATTCTGGACATCTCACATAAATATTGATAGAATTTCACGTACGCGTAACATATAGTGTGTTTTTGACACCCATCGTTAAATAGCTTTTTGAAACCCTCTTTCAGCTTGTCTTCTACTTTAGAAGAACCAACATTTCAAGTCATTTTCAAGTTTATTTGAATTTAAACATAACTTACCCTACTAATCAGCTACTCTCCTATTATCACGTGAGAGATAACTTCAGCAGAATATAACACCCAGACATCTGATGAGCGGAGCAAAACAGAAAATAATAAATCACAAAAGTAATATCCCAACAACAAACCGTAGACGATAATAGCCGCCATGACAGTAAAGCTGGGGTCCGTAGAGCAGCCTATGTTTGGCCTTGATCCGGATGGCAGCGCAACAAATGGTGACGAGCTTGATATCCTCGATGAGTTTTTAGATAAGCGCCTGTATGATGAGCCGCAACAAACACAGGAACATCATGAGCTTGGTGTACCAAATCACAACACGCACGAAACTCTCAGTAACGGTTACGGACAGGACGATGATCTTTTTAATAACTTCCTCACAGACGAGATCAACAAGAACGAGTTTCTTATGTTCAATACAGACGTGTCAAACTCGAATGCCGTTGTAAATGCAGCTGTGGAGGAAGTTTCCGTCGACTCAAGTATAAACAATTCGTTTGATATGAGTGTTTCTGGTACTGTTCGAGCAAATGATACATATGGAAACCAAATGAAAGTTGAGGCCACCACGCCCGTGTCCATTGGCACTGAGTCGTCGCCAAAACAAGAAATTTTTCACACTCCTAATTCTGTTGATAACAACGAATCCGCTTCTTATGAGAAGGCAAGAAATATACTGTCACAGTTGAAATTTGGAAGTGAATCTATTGCAGAATATAGTAATGAATTTCCGAAGCGTTACTTGGAAGTTGATGAGGCAACATTACCTTATAGACTTCAAATCAGCTGCCTACCAAAATATTCGAGGGTTGAAACTCAGATAAAATTGGATATATCTGTCTCACCACCCCCTCCTCAATTTTTGGTTCATTTACCAACAGATACAATAGCTAAGCAGAAGTTTTGTTTAAGAGAGCCTTTGAGTGATGAAATAAAATCAAATATTTTGTTCTTAGAGTCTTTTGTTTTGACAGCTACTACTATGAAGCCATGTAATATTTGTACAAGATGTATAAGAAGAGAACAGAAGAGGGCATCAAGACGGAAAGCAGGTGTTGCAGATAACACAAACTGGTCACTTGATTCAAATAAGAGAGCCATCATTTTCAACTGCAAAGAGATTATATCATTTCCACCAACTAATCAAGTTTCGGCAAATTCCAAAAACATTGATGTCAGTGCACGGATTGTTTGCTACTGCCGTCATCATCAAGAACAGAAAGGTTTCAAGCTACTCTTTATTCTGAAGAATTCTTTAGACGAAATTTTGGCAAAACATATCACAACACCAATCATGATCATGGACAGAAAGAAGAATACAGATGACACGAGCAATACCCCAGCTAATAATATCCCTAATAGTGAAAATGGTCAATCTATCAAACCTCTCTCGCCTACCTCGTTTGAAGAAGATTCTTCAGAACCACACACAAGTGATTCACGTACCTTCAAGAGAAAACGGACTTGGTCTCCAGAGTTGTCAGATGGATTTTCAATCACTCCTCAACGGAAACCTTCTTCCAGTGCAATCACATCTGCCCTGTCAAACAACAATCTTCAGTATTTTTCAAGTCACAACAGCTCAATCAGCTTAGCTTCCCAAAGCAGGGCTTCCAGTGTAAACTCCACTACCCCCTGTATACAAAGAATCATACCAGGTCAAGGACCATTACGTGGTGGTATTGAAGTCACTTTACTTGGTTCTAATTTCAAACAGGGCTTAAATGTTAAGTTTGGTATGAATAAAGCTCTCTCCACCCAATGCTGGAGTGACACCACTATGGTGACCTATCTTCCACCCGCATCACAACCTGGACAAGTCATTGTTACAGTGGAAGAGCCAGAGCAACAAGATTCCCCAATCATAAACGAAACCAGAGGTAGTGCTGTGTTCACTTATTTGGATGACACAGACAGACAAATGATCGAGTTGGCCCTACAAATTGTTGGTTTGAAAATGAATGGTAAGTTGGAAGATGCAAGAAATATTGCCAGAAAAATAATAGGCTCTGATGGTAATTCAAGTACTGCCGAGGGTGTTTCTGACGGCACATCTATCGCTAACTATGGTAATGGCGTCTCTAATAATACCCTTTCAGATCTGGCAGCAACTTCATCAGATGAAATTTTGATAATGAAAGTCATACAACTTCTACCAAACAATCCTAATTTGTCTATCTGTACTTCTGAAGGTCAAACTCTATTGCATTTATCTTGTTTGAAGGGATATTACCGACTGGTAACTTCTTTGCTACAGAAGGGGGCTAGAGTGGATCTGCGTGATATTTGTGGTTTCACTCCTCTTCATTATGCAAGTTTGAGGGGAGATCGAAAATCAATGGAGCTGCTTCTGAACTGTAAGGCATATCCATTTGTGAAAGCTGATAATGGTGCAACTCCCGAAGATGTTGCAGATTCTAACGTTTTGGATATTTTCATCCCGCTTCATTCACAGAACGATGTCATGTCAAGGAAGTGCTCAAGCTCAAGCATATCCTCTTCCATCTTCTCTATTGACGATTCTCAATGGTCAACAGGCAAACATGTGTCAAGGTTGACTAATGATAAATTGACATCAGGGGAAGATACAGAATATGATTCAGAAGAAGATAACGATTCAGACGAGTACCATTTGGAACATAATGAAGTTGAAAGTGATGTTGAAAGTAACTTTTTAGCACATGCACAAAATAGTCACTCAATAACGCATAATACACAATCAGAGAAGACGCTGTGGAGCAAAGTTAGAAACGTTTTCAATCAGGAAGATTTACCAAGATATGACGATTTGTTTCCAGCTAAATCAACTACCAATTCTTCATCTTTAAATCTGACTTCTGATGCTCATGAAGAGGTTGATGAACAACAACAAGATCCTGAATTTATCCTTCAAAAATTTTTCAGTGAACGTAAGAATTTTCAGAATGATAAAATGTTACTGTTTTTTTGGTTACCTTTGTTGATTTTGATAATGTCATTTTTCATTCTTGTTAATATTGGCTGGAAATTTGAGTTCAACGACCACATCAAAGAATTCATTCAGAAAACGTTCGGTAATGTCATGCTAGGTAATGAAAGATTCAAATTGTATTTGAACAGGCAATTAAGTCAAGTTAATGAAGCAGTGACTAGTGTCATCAATGTCACCTAAGGGAAGAGTCATTCAAAGGTTATGTGTTTTATTGTGTTATTTTGTGTTAAATATTTAGATGGGTTATTATAAGAAGATTGTTATGTTCGTTTGCTAAGGTTGTTATTTATTTGTTGCTGTTTCTTTCGCTTATTTTTTTGTTGTTTCCTATATACGTTAGTGTATCTTGAATAATCAAATAATTATTTAAAGAACGTAGTTGTTGATATTTTGGTAAGTGAAAAAATTATTAGTATTGGATGCTCATAACCATCTCATCATGGAAAGAAAATTTTATGTCAAAAGTTTGACTTTTTAGCAAATGTTTATTAAGCTTATACTATAACAAGAGAGCGAAATGGGCAAGAAGTCTGTGAGAGTTCAAACTCAAGATGACGATTCGAAATCCCTTGCACCAATCAAACCAACTATCATTCCACCTGTGAATGTCGGCAGAAATGACAATCAAACTAATTTCAGAATATATGTTGGATCTTATGAACATAATTTGCTCTGTCTATCCACTACGTTGGAGGAAGGTAAAGCTCCTTTCTTTCAGCCTATTTTCCATTTTCAGGCACACTCATTGTCTGTAAATACAATTGCTGCAGCTAAGAGATATCTAGTCAGTGGCTCAAATGACGAACATATCAAAGTTTATGACTTACAGAAGAGAAAGGAACTTGGTACTCTACTTGGTCATCAAGGTTCCGTCACATGTTTGACATTCAGTGACGAAGGTGTTACTGAGGATCACGATGAAGATCAGAAGAGTTCGAAGGGATCACATGTAGGTAAATCTGGTAAATGGTTACTTTCAGGATCAGATGATGGAAAGATCATAATTTGGAGAACGAAGGATTGGGAGATCTTTGGCACTTTGAAAGGACATCAAGGGCGAATTAATGATTTGGCTATTCACCCTAGTGGTAGAATTGCTGTAAGTGTAGGTGATGACAGAACTATCAGATTATGGAATTTAATGACTGCTAAAAAGGCTGCAAATCTGAGAATTAAAAATGACTGGCAAAAGGGTGAGTTTGTTAGATGGTCTTTGAAGGGTGATTATTTTCTTGTTGGCCTGATGAACAAAATTTTGATTTATAAAACAAGTGAGGCCACAATTGTAAAAGAGTTGCCATTCAAGAGTACATTAATGCATATTGAGATATATTCTTTGAAAGGAACTGAATATGCAGTCGTGGGGTTGGGAAATGGTAAGATTGAGTTTTTTCAACTCAAAGATTTGCTCAAACTAGAGGAGGAAAATGAAGGTGAGGGAAATGATGAGAAAGAAGGAAGGTCATCAGTCGATCCTGAATTCTCGCTCCAGGGACATTCAAACCGTATCAAAGATTTCACAATTTATAACAAAGGTAGTAAAAACTACTTAGTTTCGGTTTCCTCAGACGGTAACATTGTGATCTGGGACTTAGACTTGAAGGACCAAGTTGCTGTTTATAACACTGGTGAGAGACTTATCTGTGTAGAAGTGTCAGAGGAGACGGTAGAAAAATACGAAACAATGAAAAGAAGATATGAAGAACTTGAGGATATCGCTAGTGCCTCTGAAAGTGAGAATGACGATACTGAAGAGTTGAAAAGAATCATGCTAAATGATAAAAAGAAGAAGAGAAAGGGCAAGAAAAAGGTTAAAAAAATATCAGTTGTGTTAGAATAGGATGTATACAGCTAATTATCATGTCTACTGTGTGTCATCCAGTAACGATTATTTTTTCTATAAATATCTAAACAGAAAAACAAAAGTAATTGAGTCTGCGACATCTATAATTTCTGTTCTCTACTCAAACGTTTGACGTGATGTCTGTATAGTTTCTCTGCTTTGACCCAGACTGGTGCTGTTCTTCTATTTGGAAGTTGCAATAGAGAAGGTAATAAGTCTTTGGAAAAGAATTCAGAAGACTCTCTTGGTAACAAAGATGGCAAATGGTCAATTGAAACAACAGATATTTTTGGTCCAGCAGTGGTATTGACCTTAACAGTTGGTTTGTCAAACACAGTAGCAATCGAATAAATAGGGATAGGGTTGTGTGGGTTGGTGGTGTCAGCAGAAACATCGACAACAGTTCTCAATCTTCTATTTGGTTTGTTCAAAAGTTCGTAGTTAATAAATGGTGGGATAGGTTTAGACAAGTAGATACAGTTGATAAAGATATCTGCATCTGCAATTTCTTGGAAAGGACCCCCTTTCTTAGTCTCGTTGATATCCCATTTGATGATGTTTTTTTCTGGAATACCAGCCTTCTTCAACATATCAATGGCCCCTGAGCCACATCTGCCTAGGGCACCGATAATCAAAACAGTTGGAACTCTAGCACCTTTTGACAGCGCATTATTCAGATCTTTTTTAACGTTCTCAACTAAATCAGCTTCACTCTGGAATGGAGAAAGGCCTGGTAAATCCTCAGAATCTGCATGAGTGTTCTTGAAAGCATAGTCTTTCAAACCAAATGCAGCACCGGCAAAACCTGCGTAGAAACCAAATGCAGCAACTCTTCTACCTTGGTCGTTTTCTAGAAATTCTAAATCATAAAGAATACCATTTCCTCTAGCGTAACGACTCAAGACGTTTTGCCAGCCACTCTGGTCCTTATAACAATGAGCGAACTGGATGTGCTCATGAATCAAAGGAAAAGTGTCTTCTTCTGGTAATTCTTTCAAGCCAATAATTATTCTGTCAATTGGGGCCTGCTTCCAGGAATCTTCTGGCACTATGATTGCACCAGCTTTCTTGTACTCTTCAGTAGAGAATGCTGATTGTGGAGACTCTTCAACGTAGATTGTAAAGCCTGCTTGAATCAGTTGTTTGGTAGTGGTAGGTGTCAAAGCTGCTCTAGCTTCTAGTGGTTTCTTTTCGGCTCTTAAATGAAGAGTAACAGGTTTAGTCATTGTTTCCTATTGAGTGTACCTTCAATACTGTCTATAACTAGTGGAAAACTATGGAAAAATGACATCTTTTTCTATATCTCTTAATCTACTGATGAGTCAAAAATGAAAAGTTCGCGAACGTGATGGAAAACTCCCGTTATGGACACTCACCATGAAGTATACTTCACTTGCTGAGAATCATACAGTGGAATACTCAGAACGTTTAGTTACTCATATAACTATTTCTTGAAAAGTTTTTTATCATCTAACTGTCTCATTTTTACAGAATTCCAATCAACTTGAGTCTCACTCCAAATAACCCTCAATTTGTGTGAGATGTTGGAAGAAAAGATGGCGCGGCCCACAGATAAACATCCAAACACAGTAATATTCGTGTTATTTATGTGTCTGTACCAGGTATGGAAGGTAAACAAAACGATGTCATAAGCGATTCTGTGTATACTTCTTTGATTCTGCCTAAACATCAACAGAAACTGTGACAGCAGCGCCTATCGTGATATGAATAGTCCCTCACAGCACAACTCAACTTTGGCCATTTCTCCACTCATCGCGAACAGAGTACACAATGCCCTCGGGTCAACGCCTAACAGCCACAGTCAGGTTCATGGTAATCAGCCTATGTTTCCATCGCCATTAGCCGCCAGTGGCCAAGCGTCGACATTACTTGATACACCACTAGGAAGCTCTGGCAACATCGACAGTCAAAATGGTGGTAACAGTCCGTCAGGTCATGGTACCGTAGCAAATTTGTCCGCAGCCGAAAAGCTTCGGCTCTGGCGTCATGATGCTTTGATGCAACATCATTACACGACAGCAGCATACATCGGAGACAAAGTACTTTCTTTGACCAACGATCCTAACGATGCTTTCTGGCTAGCACAGGTGTACTACTCAGATGGTAACTATTACCGTGCGAGACAGCTCCTCAGTGAAAACCAGCTTGATACTACTAGTGTAAGCTGCAGGTACTTGGCTGCGTTATGTTTGATGAAGCTTGAGAAATGGGACGAGGCGCTAGATGTCATTGGAGAGACGAATCCATTTAAAAATGAAACGAGGCATGTAAAAAATTTGGATGGGGGAATTAAGTTGGAAGCATCACTCTGTTATATCAGAGGAAAAATCTATTCTAATCAGAACAATCTCGAACGAGCCAAAGAATGTTACAAGGAAGCTGTTTTAGTCGACGTAAAATGTTATGAAGCATTTGATGAATTAGTGAAAAATCACATGCTCACCCCACTGGAAGAATGGGAGTTGATATCGATGCTGGACTTCTTTGATCTTGATGAGAACAACGAACTTATCAAACTTTTATACACAACCCGTATCAACAAGTACATCAATAAGGAAAAGTTTGAAGAGTCCGAACTACTCTTGAAAGAAGACTATAATTTGAAAGATAACTCTGATGTATTGTTAAGTTCGGCTGAGCTCTTATATACACAGTGCAAATTTCAAAGATGTGTCGAGATTTGCGAACAGATCTTGAAGAAAGATGAATTAAACTTTGCAACATTACCAACATATTTGTCTTGTTTACATGAACTTGGCTACAATAATAAGTTGTTTCTTTTATCGCACAAACTTGCTGAACACCATCCTAAATCGCCTGTAACATGGTTGGCTGTGGGAACTTATTATATGTCTATCAGTAAAGTGTCAGAGGCTAGAAAATATTTCTCAAAAGCTTCGATGCTAGATCCTGGCTTCGGTTATGCCTGGATTGGATTTGCACACAGTTTTGCTGCCGAAAGTGAACATGAACAAGCAATTTCTGCCTATTCCACGGCAGCACGGTTTTTTCCAGGCACGCATCTTCCAAATCTATTTCTTGGGATGCAATATTTGCAAATGAGCAACCTAACTTTAGCCCAGGAATATCTATTGTCCTCTTATTCTCTATGCCCCGCTGATCCTTTGTTACTCAATGAATTGGGGGTGATCTATTACCACAAGAATGAACTTACAAATGCTGAAAATTACTTCACGCAAGCTCTACAGGCTTCAAAGAACTTAGACTCTGATTCAAAAGCTTGGATTTCAGTCCATGCTAACTTGGGTCATGTTTATAGAAGATTGAACTTTTTCAACAAAGCGCTAGCATGTTTTGAGAAAGTACTAACTCTATCAAACAATGACTCAAATATTTATTCAGCCATAGGATTGGTCTATTTAAAAAGTGGTAACATCTTAAAATCAATAGAGTATTTGCATAGTGCCCTTGCAATCAATTCCAATGATCCAGTTGCATCTGATTTGTTGAAAAGAGCTCTCGAGGAAAATACTACCCTGGACTTCAAAACGCATCACCCTGGTTTCAAAACTTTCACTGATACCTCAAGTGACGTCTTAAACTCCAATTTAGCAACATTCAACTACAGAAGTTCATTAAAAGCGAAATCCTCCTCGGCAACAGTGACTCCTTCGAATAACAAAAATAAAATAAAAGATTTGAATCTGAAGAAAACGCATACCTTAAACACAAGCTCAGATCAAATCGCTACTGACTTAATCAATGGTGACGATTCAAGTGAAGAAGATGACGCCATAATGGATATCGAGAGTGACTGAAAATACAAGATTGCATTCCAAAACTGACTGACAACAATAAAACCCACTAATAGAGGTAGTAATCAGTACTGATGATTACTGTGTTTTGTGGACATCATGTAGAACTTTTATTCAAAACTTTATATGACTATTCAGTAAATTACGATTGCTAAATCGAAGTTTCTCCGACATTTCTGTAACCATTTTCAGAAGAGGGAGACCTCACTTTTGCTCTATGTTTGTTTCTGTTCCGACGTTTTGGCTCTCTATTTTCTAATTGTGCAGCAGATTGGCCATTCAAGTCAATATGAAGTTCTGATGAATGCACATCCAAGGGTGCTTTTACCACATAAGTATTATCATGCTCAACAAGATCAGTGTCTTTGCTGTCTTTGAAATCGATCTTCAAGTTTTCACCTAAAACGTCACTCTTTTCGAGATGCTCTTTTGCATTTGTTGCGTTCTCCACAGAAGAAAAATATACTGAAGCCCTAAGTAAACCAGGGCTCTTTGACTTTTTCATTCTAAGACTTTTGAACCCTTTGTACGATACTAAAATCTTTGCCAGATTTCTTTTGGTAGTCTTCTGAGGCAACCCAGTCAGTAACAATCTTGTGATTCCGAAAACGCTATTATCTTGATTATATGATAACATTGGATGCTGCAACTGGTTTTCTGTTTTATTTACCCCTGGTTTGAGCTCTTTTACCGAAAACTCTTGTTTTAAATCTTCATTTCCATTCCAACGTTCATTATGCGTCTGTCTCTGATCTTGTTTTGAGATAAACTCATTACTTGACATAATCTTCAAAGATAGCGGCTTTCCCTGAACTCGATAACTTCTTAACGATTTGATCCCTTGCTTTGCTGCCTCCAAAGTCTTCATCAATATGAGGATATGTCTTTTGTTCTCAGCTATTTCATTGCAAACTGACTCAACTGATACAAACCCCTCAAGCTCTGAGGCACGCGATGTCAAGTCGCCAATCTGTTCTTCAGTATAGAGTTCGTGAACTGTGATGATATAAATGGGAGGAGCAGATGAAGACACTTTCTTTGCCTGGACTTTCTCATGCATAATCACCTTTTTGAACACGAAGGATACATCTTCATAAAGTAGGCCGATTTTTTCAAGTTTACTTATAGCTGTTAATGCATTGGAAAAACAGTTGAAATAAACAATTGTAGAATTTTCAAGCTCAAGTGAGATACAACCTTTTAAATTCAACAGACCTATCTTATGAGTAACAGTCAATTTGTTGTTCAGTTCGTGAACTGAAATTCCAACGTGGTAAACGTACGATCTTGATTTACCCTTGCTCGTTTGATCGGGTGATGTGAGGATTTTGGCAATATCGTCACTTTCATTTAATCCTTTTAACTTGATGAGTCTAAGAGGATTACCTTTTAGCTGATGTCCTTGAAATAGAATATAAGCAAAGCTTGATGCAGTAATGGATTCAAACTTCAACAACCCGATGTCTTTGTGAAATTTCAAGTTCAACTTAACAATCTCTGAACTCCTAAAGCCCTTGATAGTACCGAAGATCTTTTTCAAGTCAGTTTCGTTTGACGATTCAGGAAGATCCAGCACGGCCAAAATGGAATCTGAAGTATTTTCTTTGAAATTGGCTTCCACAATATCGCTTTCTTCGACCTTACTGTTCTTCAAAGATGATATTTCTGTAGTATGTTCTAACAATTGCTTTTTGAAATCCAGGCGTAACTTAACACCAAAATATAATTGACCATGAAATTTCTCAAAAGCTTTCTTTGCGTCATCAATGGTTTCAAAATCAATATATGCCTGTTGCCTATGTTTCTTTCCACGCTTTTTGAAAATTTTGAAGTCCACAAACCCACTGTGTGACCGAAAAGTATCTTTAAGACTCTCGTGTTCAGCATCAATTGGTATATTCCGTATGCGTAATGTACTTGATTCTTGAAACAGTTCTTTACTCGTTAGTGGAGGTGGTGCTGGAGAGACAGGTGCCCTTTTGCTTTTAACAGCATGATTATCAAGAACTCTTGAAGTTGGCTGTTCTGGCTCCTTTAAGATAATATCTTGTTTGCTGACCTTCTCAGAGTTCTTTTTTCTAACAGGTGATTCTAAATCAGAGTGCTCTGCCCTCCTTGCATTGAGAGATTTTTTGGCTGAAACGCCAATTTCCGATGAAAAGTTATCATTTGGACGAATATCATGTTTTTTCTTTGATTGAGAATTTTGATATGCTTTCACGTCTGGCTTTACGATTTTCAACTTCAGTTTGCCGTTTCCCATCACAAGAGGAGCCCGAGTATGTTGCTGAACAAAGCCTTCTGCATTTCTTTGAGAGTTGAATTCAATGAAACCAAATCCTTTATGCCTTCCATTGGGATCACAAACAAGTTTACAACTCACAAATCCAGGCGTGTTCTTGAACCGCTTCTCGCATTGTGCTACTGTTAGTTTTGGAGGTAACTTAGAGATTCTTACGCATCTGGAATCAACGGATACTGAGCCATTGTTATTGACACCTGGACTTGTAATTGAAGAAACTACTGTTCTTTTGATATGTGTGTCAAAGGGTTCACAAGCGCCCTTATAGTCATTGCTTCTATTGCCGCCGACGTCCTCCTCTTCGTCGCTAAGATTAAAATCGACCTCCAAAATCTCCCTCTTCAAAACGCTTGACAGCTTGATCTCTGTGTTCTTCTTCTGTCCTGTTTTCTCCCTACTCTTTCTCGACTTGGGCAGCTCTAAGTTTAAATCTGCCAGTGCTTGTTCCAATGGCGCTTCACTATAATGATCACGACGTGTTTCATGCAAAAGAAACGATAAGTCTTGCTCAAATTCATCTTTCACTTGCGTCTGCGGGTCATACCTTGATGCATTGTGATCTAAGTCCACAGCTTGGGAATCAACAGCTTTTGTAGTGCGCTTTTTACCTGTAAAAAGGCTTTTTCTTGCCATTGATCGGTTAAGCCAGAAGCGGAAACTTTTCTTTCGTTATAAATATGTTCTATCTCTGATTTATCATCTCCAGAAATTCTGATTTGCATATTTTTTATTTTTTAGGTTTTTGTTTATTGGCATTTTTCTTTGTTAAATTTGTCCTAAATAGACTCCAAATTTGTCTATCACAAACTTGATGGAAACGTGAATTTTCGATATAATAATAATACTCTACAGTTTAAACATCAATTCAAAAACTTAACTTTATTCATTTAGGTATAAACCTTCATAAATTAGTGATCTTTTCTGAAATTGCCTTTTCCACCTGCTCATAGACTTTATCCACCGGTTGATCACATTTTAATCTGACAACTTTGCCCTGTTTTCCAAAATACTCAACCACTGGGACACTTGTCTCAACAAACGTCTTGAACCTCTTCTTTATGCTTTCAATATTATCGTCTGTACGTCCAGAGGTCTTCCCTCTCTCTAATAATCTTTCCAACATCACTTGTTCAGGACATTCAAAGAAGATCGTGAAAGCGCTCGTGGCCACATCACTTTCAAATGTGAGCGCTTGATCCATCTTTCTTGGGAAACCATCAATTAGAAACTTTGTGTTTCCTTTTGCTACTTCTTCTTGCATTGCACGCTTTAACAAAGCAATGGTAACTTCTTGTGGAACAATGAGCCCGTCTTTGATATGCTGCGCAATGAGCTCACCATATTGTGAACCTGGTCTTTGCTGTTCAGCTCTGAGCAAATCACCAGCAGACAAATGAACAAACCCATGATGTTTCACAAGTTTAGCGCATTGAGTGCCCTTGCCAGAACCTGGACCTCCTAAAATGAAGATTACAGAAACCTCACCGTCCTTGAACGCCTTTGTAGTTTGTCCCTGATTCTGTTTCACGGGTTCTATGAGTTCCACCGGTCCGCCTTTTTGATATGATATAGAAATAATGGAAGAACCAAGGGCCAAAAGACCTAGAACTAATGCAATTTTACCTCTATTTGGATTGGGAGAATGTTGTTCCTTGTTGCTTGAATAGAAGCGATTAAGGAGTGGTGCCCTTCCTAAAACAATTCTCGATGCAGTAGGCTGTCTCATGAGAGATCTCATCGGTGAAAAGCTTGGTAATCGGCTCATATCTGTTTTAGAACGTTTGGATCTTTCTCAATAACAGCTGAACAACTTACTAGTTTGATTGATCTACTGTTCAATGCATCTTGGATCTTTTTTTTTTTCTTTTTTCACCAAGAACAAAATCGTGTCATGTATTCATAACCTTTCCATTTTCAGTTTCTCTCAAATAGAGAATGATTCAAGTAAAGGATCGTTATATCTCAGGTACTTACCATTAATATCTTTGTTGAACCCTCTGGTTGCCAAATTGGCATAGACAGTAGCGGGAACTATAGGTTCAAGCAGTTCATGGTTGGATTTCAGATCTGTGAACCTTTTTAATGCTTCTGGTGTCATATTGACACCAAATTTGTCTCTGATATCAGCTTGCATTCCAGTGTCAACGACGCCTGGAGCTACGGAGACGGCAGAGATATCCTTTTCTTCACTGGTCAATTGGATAACAAAGTGATTCACTGCGGCCTTAGAGGCACCGTACGCACCCCACCCATAGTATCCCTTGGTGGATGCACCTGAAGAAACAATGACAACACTACCTTTGGTTCTTCTGAGGTACGGTATCGATAGCGAAACCAATGAGACGACAGAAAATAAATTGACATCAAACAGCTTCTTCCATTGTGAGATATCTGCAAGTTCAATTCTATCAACGGGTTCAAGAACACCAGCATTGGCGACGATTGAGTCAATTCGACCGAATTTTTCAATTGCTAAAGCAACTATTTGCTCCGAAGCATTTTCATTTGACAAGTCTGCCGATAGTGTGGCCACTCTTTCCTCACCATACTTGATTCTCAGGTTCCTCAAAGGACCTTCACTACGGGCAACTGCAACAACAGAATTGTCTTCATCTTTTAGAAGCACATCCACAATAGCAGCCCCAATACCTAAGAAAAATTGTTAGTGATTGTAACTCTGAAACTGACAAGGGGACTAGAACGCACCTTTTGAGGCTCCTGTAACTATGATAACGGGCATAGCGCTTCAGAGTTGGACAATGTGGTTTCGATTCTTCCCTATTTTCGATAAATTCGCAATATAGAGCTAAACCTTTCATATGAAATTCGATTATGATTAAGGTTACCCGTCTTCTCAAGTTAATTATCGTAACTTTTCAGATTCCTAACTCTGTATGTAAAGAATGGCTTCCTAAAGACAGATCAGTGAGACGCGTGTTTAGTATCCTGATAGGACAAATTTTGGGAAGCGTGAGACAGATGGATAAAAGTGAGTGTTTTGATGAGTGGTGCTTTTCACGCGTTTTCTAACAATTGTATCTTATAGTCAATCCTGAATGGGCCAAGGGTATTCTGTGTAGAAATATCACAATTCATGGATACTGCAAGTACGAGGGCAAGGGGTGCTCTTTTAGTCATGACGATGGTACTCGAAAACAAGCTACAACTTCTACAGGACAGTTGAGCGTATTGGCGGATGATACGCAAAACCTAACTATTGACAACGACAATATCAACTACAACAACAACAACAACAACAACAACAACAACAACAACTACAACAACAACTTTGATGATGCGAATATTAACAGCTCCCGCCCCATCTCCTCATCAAACACTGAAAAAAGTACAGAGCCGATGAAGAGAAAATTCAATCCTGCGTCGGCTGGGTACACTCCAAGCTCAGCACTCATCGGTTCGGTGACGAATAGGACATCATCACCAAAATTAGCAGACATCCCATCATTCATACCTTCTTCACTAACAGAAAACGAACCTAACGTTGGACATAGCAGATCTTTCAATGTTGATAGTCCAGCATATACACCATCTGTTGGACTGTCTTCAAATATTCAAACATCCCCACAGTTGCACAATCCCTATCTTCACCAGGATCCGCCAGAACCTCTTCCAAACCCAATGCCAAAGTTCAACCCGTATGCTCAATCAAATGACCAGATAAATCTATTTGCTGCAAATGCTCCTCCGGGTTTCCTTTATCCGCCACAACAACCTGCACAACAACATCAATTTCAGCCTGCCACGTCTTATCCATTGCAATATCACCTTTATGCACCGACCCCACCACCACATCTACAAATACCACTTTCGGGAAATGAACAGAACGTGCAAACGTTATTCATACCTAACAAGCTGAGAGAAAGCCTCACTCAAAAGAATGAAGATACGCTGAAAGTGTTGCCGCATTCCAATCTTCCTGAATATGTTGATGTATATTATGATCTGTACCCTCTGGACAAGACTCCTGAAAAAAGTGATAAGAGTTATGGCTATTCCAACAGTCTATTCAAAGCATTCTCGAATGTTGATGGCCATGTTTATACTTTGAGAAGAATTGAGAATGTTCAGTTATCAAAAGATCAAAGCGTTGCTACCATCAACAAATGGAAGTCTATCCGACATTCGAACATTGCCAAAGTTGCCAATGCGTTCACCACTAGAGCTTTTGGCGATAGTTCCTTGATTATAGTTTATGACTACTATCCATCAGCCAAAACATTGGATGAGATACATCTGAACCCTTTAATCGGCAAAATCCAGCCGTCCAAGGATTTATTGTGGACTTACCTGATACAGATTACAATGGCATTGGCTGCCATTCACTCAAAGAAGCTTGCAGCTCGGTCGATTTCAGCCCAGAAAGTTATGGTCACAAGTAAGAATAGAATCCGTTTATCAGACGTAGGTGTTTCTGATATCTTGAACTATAAGGAGGATCAAAATGACCAAGATTTGCTCGAATTACAACAAAGAGATTTGACCCAGCTAGGTCAACTAATACTCTCACTTGCTTCCATCAAATCCACATCTTTTGCTAGAGCATTGCCTGCATTGGAACAAATCGAAAAACTTGAAGTAATTGATGCCGAAATGAAGAATGTTTTGAAGTACTTGTTAGACGATCGAAACACACGTTCGGTAACTGAACTGCAAAAGGTTCTTTCATCTAGACTATTCGATGAGTTTGATAAAGTCCAGCTTGGTGCAGACTTCTATGAGGGCCAATTGACCAGAGAACTGGAGAACTCCAGATTGGTAAGATTGATGTCCAAGATCAATTTTATAATCAACCGACCTGAGTTGAGTCAGCACTTAGCACCAACGGGCGAGAAATATGCTATACAGTTGTTTCACCATTACGTTTTCCATCAGGTTAATGAAAGTGGTGCCGCAGTCTTGGACTTATCGCATGTTCTACGGTGTTTAAACAAACTCGATGTTGGTGTCGATGAAAAAATGCTTCTTGTTTCTGCTGATGAGCAAAGTTGTTTGATAGTTTCCTACAGCGAGATGAAAGATTTGATTGGACGTACTTTCACTGAGCTATTGAAAGAAACTGCCTGATTAATACACATTCAATTCTGTTGATAAGTTTCTGTAAATTAGTTTATGGTAAAAAAAAAAAACTACAAATTGTCAAAAACAAATTTATCATGAAAATAATACCTCAATATATCAACTATAACTATATAGAATTCCTTCATCTTCGAAGTGACAATGAATAAGATAAGGGTAAGTATTAATATCTATAAAAACATTCTATAAGCAAATGAATAAAACCATGTGTAAAAACCTGAAAGACAACCTGGTGTCCCTTTGGACATATGCAACAGAGCCTAAACCAGTAGAACTGAAAACATAAAAAGCGAGATGCTTATGGGGTTAAAGTGTAAGCTTCTCCTTTGTTTGGGGCGTTCAAAATGATACCGTTCAAGATACCTGCCATCAAACCAGCACATGGTAAAGTGAAGACCCAACCCATGTAACAGAAAGCAACAATTCTCCAATTGACGGCTTTCCATTCTTTGTTACACAAACCAACAAAGACTGTAGCACCAACAGCAGATTGGGTTGTAGAAACTGGTATACCCAATTGGGTAGCCATGACAGTAGTAACCGCAGCACCTAATTCAATAGAGAACCCTCTTGATGGTGATTGCAAAGTCAATCTGTTACCCAAGTTTCTCATGATGTTGTAACCATATGTCCAACAACCTAGGACCAAAGACGCAGCAGTAAAACATAAAACCCAGACAGGGACATCAGCTTTCTTGTCAACAACATTGGTGGTCCAGACTTGATAAACAGTTGATAGAGGACCAGCTGCATTTGAAATATCGTTAGAACCGTGAGCAAATGACATTGTACAAGCAGTAATTGCCTGTAACAAAGAGAACAAGTACTCAATTTTGTTGTCATAATATTTAGCTTTAGAGTGCATCTCTTTGATGTTACCAGACAAAGCACCGGCATTCTGAATTTGAGAGGTGATAACATCTTGAGTCCAACCATGCGCTAGGATCAACCAAACCAATCTTGGCCATTGAGATGGCTTTTTAAGCATTGACCACCATAACTGAGCGGTAGTTTGTAGCTTCTCTAAAGGAGGGTGGACAGTGGTAGAGGTTTCTGGATACTTAGAATTCAATTCATCCACTTCCTTGTCGAATGATACATTTTTGTCGTCTGAAGAATTGTCGACTCTCACTTCATCATCTTTCTTGATATCATCATATTCTTCAAAACGTTTACCTTCGTAGTAATCAGGAACTAACAAAACACCTTCTGGAATTGGTGGAATATCGTCAGTTGACTTGAAATAGTAAGTTGGGCCGACAAAGATGTGATACCATCTCAATCTCCAATCTTCATAAACAACTTTTCTTCTGAAGTATGGGAACAAGAAAATGAGGTAAAGTATAGTTGCAACGGCACCAACACCGAAGATAGAACCAGCAACGGCAGCAGTCGATAAATTATCCAAATTCAAGTTTGGAGCACCTTTCCAGACAATCAGCATAGTCAAAATGGAGAATGTCAAATAAATTAAGGCAGGCATTAAAATAAAACCATATCTCAATTGATGTTTTCTTTCTAACACACCGTATTTGGAAATCAAGAAGACAATGGATGCGAAACCACCAGCAATACATGGGGCAATGAACCATGAGGCAACGATTTTAGCAAAACCTGTCCAACCCCAGTGAATGTTATTGGCACCAGCTGCTGCAATACCTGCACCGATGACACCACCAACGATGGAGTGGGTAGTAGAACATGGCATACCCAATGCTGTTGCAAAAGACAACCATAGAGATGAACCAACCAAAGCACAAGTCATTGTCAACATCAACACAGCTGGTTCGCTTTCGAAAACTTCAATGTCGATAATTTTGGATTTAATAGTATCAGAGACTCTTGAACCAGCTAAGACGGCACCCAAGAATTCCATCAAACCAGCTAAAATCATTGCCTGCCAGTATTTCAAAGATCTTGAGGAAACTGAAGAAGCAAACGAGTTGGCAACATCATTTGCACCAATATTCCAGGCGTCTAAAAATGCGAATATCATCGCAATAGCGAAGATATAATCAAATTGTTCTAATGTAGCCATTTTGATGTGATAATCCGCTTTACGATATTTGATGAGAGAATACTAATCATAAACAGCACAAAGTGATACTGGACATTAGGTCGTATTTATATCAACAGAAACGTCACACGAGAATAAACGTGCATCCTCTATTTCTGTTCATACTGACTAGCCCATGTGGGTCTAGGAAATTACCATTTTCAGACCAGTTCCAAGACTTTACCTAATAAAAATTTCTGTTTACTTGCCAAGGCTGCCACTTACTTTCTTTTTTTTCCAAAATCCTCATAGTCAAGACATGTTTTGTCCAATCACATTTTGACCCAAGTCCCAAGACACACAGCCCACATGGGCGACACAAAGTGGTTTTTTTTTTCTTGTGGCTATTGTCATACCTACCCGCCTAAGGGACTTTCTCAAGACATGTGTAAGCTTTGAAGAGGGAGTAAAATACTGTAATTCCCAGTAGCCAACGTGCTATATAGTGCGTTGGAATTTGTTTATCTGTATAATATCGCTATATGTAACTCAGGTTGCCTTGTAGAAGAAAACCACATCCTCTATGATACACGTGTGTAATCAACAAGAAACAGTTGAGTATATAGAAGTGTTAACTCATCTGGCTGTTGTAAAGATTACGGACCCTGAGACTGAACCCTCTCTGCCATTTCGGGAATAGCCTCACATGATACTCATGGAGAATATTATTATTATTATGAGATAGGAACCACGCCTGTTTGACATGGAAAATATGCGATCAGCATATTTTGAGGATTGGTGAATACTGTACGAAGTCGTCAGGACCGAAAGTATTGGTATTATTCCTGTTAGTTTGGGTTTCATTTCTCATTATCTACACTGCATACTGTAAGCCAAAACCCGTTTGTGACACTTGAAGCAAAAGAAGAGCCAGCACACTACGGCTGAAAAAGGCACAAAAATATCGTGGTGTGAAACCAGCGGAAAGTTCTGTTACTTCACGGCGTTTGAGACCAAAGAGCATGTTGATTCACAACCTCTCTTATGGACGTAAGAGGGTGTTGGTTAAGTGGAAGAAGTCCGTCCTGTAAAGGAACGTGCATCAACCATTTTCCAGGTGCAGACAGCTAGCAATCGTCTCTTTGTGCATGTCTTATAACATGAAATCTAAAACAAGTCTTGGGCTAATGGCACCTTGGCATCTGAAAAAACGTTTTCACCAGTTGAGAAACTGCAAGTTAACTGCAAATATGTACACATTGGTTGATAAAACTAGCTGAAAAGTCTTGGTATATACTTGTTTCTGTCATCACAACCTCTAACATCACCTTACAAACCAGACATATATATGACCCGAAAGTACTACAAAGTGCACTGTTCAAATGATCCAGAGTAGTCAGCTGACAGAAGATTGTACTATATATCTTTCATGTATTCATGTTTTCTGACCTGAACGAACAGTCATTTATACTGAGTTGGTTTGAAGTTTCGATTCAGTCAAACAAGTCGTCAGAGAAACTTATTGTTCTTCTTCGAAGAAAGATCCTAAAGAGCCACCTAAGTAAAGCTTTAATTGTTTCTTAGTGGCAGGGAGAACTTTACATTTTACTAATTTTTCGCCATTGAATCTCTCGTAAGCCTGAAACCGGTGACAGCCACCAAATGCAAAATAATGTGTCAGACCCTTTTCTCTGATCGCTAAGACATCAACCGGGGGTAATTCGCCATTGAGGTTTCTTGCTTGTTCCAAACTGCATGTCGAACTGCTCATAGGAACACCGTTCAACTGTGAAACCATAGCCTCTATTTTACCCATGTCCAAAACAGGTGGAATAGGTCTTTTTATTTGATCAAGAGGTAAATATGTAATGTTATCAACGTGTCCGGATTGGATAGACATTATCTTTATATGAGCGCTGGTTTCTCCTCACGGTTTTTGATTTAGGATAAGTTCAATTACAAAGTGAGTTTACAGCGGGTTTAGTCTCTTTTATTCCAATTTGATGCTTCTAGATCTTTGTTGTTCACTAATCAAAAAAATCGAAAACTAAACTACAAATTGCCTTTAAAATCTAGAACAGTATATTTTCATCCGATGATTTAGTAATGGTTCGAAGTAACTACTGGCAACAATTCCTAATCATTACTGGTTACCAATACTAACATCCCTTCATAATACCAGTCTAGTTTCTCTCTTCTGTAATCATAGTCATGGTAGGTTATCATTAAGTATATAAGACAATGCTAATTGTCACCGAGGCCAAGTAAACTGACTCTACCCAGTTCTGCTCTCATCACTATTTCGTTTATCACATTGATGTCTGTAAAATTGATTTCTCTGTGCGATTCAAGTTGTTCAGCAGATGTTGTATTCGCTGAGCTGAGCGACATTAGGTACTCTGCACCCTCATCTATGATAAATTGGTCCTCGTCAAACGCCCTTTCACATGAATGCTGGTGTAACGATTGGTCAGAGGCCAAAGGAGCCTCAATACTGCTTATAGAGTCTTTCATGATGATATTGGGTGAGCATTCGTTGTTAGGTGTTATATTAATAGTCTTGATTTCGGAATTGAACAATGACGTTGGTGAAGCTTCCTCCATCTCAGAGGAAAACTTGCAGTTGGATGTTCCCTGATGTATCATTTCTGTGGGTATCAGTGAATTGAATCCGAATATGTTGACACCCCTATATCTATAATCAAGCTGATTATCGCACATTTCTTTGAAACTGTTGATTTTTGGTATGATTGAACAAAGCGAAGTCAACTTTCAACCTTAGGTGTTCAAGTAGGTAAATGGCTATTCTTTTATCAAGACTTCAATGCAATATCACCTTATTAAATTGAGATGTGAAAGAAAGAAACTGTTAGTTTGTTATCTTTTTAACTCTTCCCCAGATAAGCGTTAGAAATATAAAATTTCCCCGGGACAAAGTTTGTACGAATATAATTAATTACAAGAGAAATTTTGCTACAAATATCCCGGGTGGCTTACGAATAAAATATCCTCCAATTATTCATCCAAAAGCCACTGGAATGGACTAGTGGAGTTTCTATGAATTTCTTTAGCTCTCTCTAGATCATAGTAATCCACTCTTTTTCAGGTTCTGCTGAACAATCATATCAGTGACTGCAGTTAAGACGAATTTCATACTTTGAGTGTCAGTTGCACAAGTCCTGTGTACATAAATGGGCTTATTTGATCTGTTCAAATGTAGAAAAATGTTCTCAAAATACTTCAAGCCCGCTTCAACATCGTCATTCTTGCCTTGATAATCAGGAAAATACCTCTTTATTGGAGAAAACTTCACTTTCTTTTCAAACAAATCTATTTTATTCAAAAATAGAATAAATGGTACGTTGATAAACCACTTACTATTACACAGTGAGTCAAATAGCATGATTGCCTCGTGCATACGGTTAACCTTCTCGTCTTCAAACAACATTTGATCGTATTCCGAAACCGCTAAGACAAAAAGAACTGTAGTGATATCTTGGAAACAATGAATCCATTTTCTTCTTTCAGATCGTTGACCACCAGCATCTAATACTCTAAACTTGGAAGAGCCAATGTTGAAACATGTCTCTGTAATACCCGTGGTTTTGATTCTGCCCTTCAAAATGTCTTCATTGGAACATATATACTGCGGATCTGCAAATTTAGTGATATTCTCAAAGTAGTACGAGGCACTCCCTTCTAGTTGAAACTCGTTAGATCTTGAGAAGCACTGTTTTATCCCAGTGTCATTATTCCATAGTTGTTGTATCGCTCTAGCTATTTCATCCCTAGTTATTTTCTCAGTACCACTATTTAGAATATTAGAGTTAATAGCGCTGACACCAGGTCTAATTGTATTCCCTTTGAGACTTTCCTGCAGTTCACTATAGTCCAACGCAGTTCGTTTGGTTTCTTGCTCTCTTGTGTCACTCTGTTTCTCGTTATCCCAAACCGAACCTGTCAAACCAGTGCTCTGTACTCTTCTTTTGGCTTCACTTCTTTCACTATATTTCAACAGATAATCATTCAAAAATCCACTACCCCCAGCTATACTGGTATCAATTTGGTCTAAGACTTTGGCTCTCAAGATCACTTGTTTCATCGAGCCCAGCTGAGACCCTACTTGATCACAGTCTAGCGGAATATTCAACTTTCTTGCTTGTAAGATAAGAATTCTCATGCTCTGGATTGCATCAACCCAAATCACCTGACTGTACTGTTGCCTTTCTTGATGGGTAAATCCATTTTGATGGAGAACCTTCATCTGCTTCAAAACAGTAGATTTGCCTGATTCACCAGCACCTAAAAGTAATAATTTTACTTCATTCTTCTCACGTTGTTTCTCTAGTTGAAGTCGCTTCTCAATAGCCGCATTTGCTCTTTGGCTTTGAAGAAAAGGATTTGACTCATCTCCCTGTGATTGTGTACTTGCTGTGCATCCCATCTCGTAGCATCAGCTGGTATTCACTTTTGAACAATAACGTAGATGCTTGGTCTAGTTAATTACGAGAACTATAGAAAGATTCGAAATCTGAGAAGAGCACCCTAGTCCACCTTTGAAGAAGGACTTGATGGTGATGTTAATGGATACTTCACAGTTTATGCTCACATCCAGAGACGATTGGGATATAATAGGTAACAAGATATTTTAATGTTTCATATTTTGTGCCTCAAAAACTTATTCTGTCATTTTATTACGGTGAAGCTCAAAAATACTTTATGTCTATTATTCAAAAAATTTGTCTTAAGCTTCTAAGAGAAAGCCTGAGAGGCTTTGTGCTGGAAAGAATGCTTCTCTGGTCTTCCACTTCGGTATTATGATGGTGGTGGGTAGTGGGATCCTGTATAGATGTATTTTGAAGCTCCTTTTCGCTTTCATCGGAGTAATCATAGCTTTGAAAAACACCTTCGTAAACCAATGAACTAACTGGTTCAAAAAGTGCAGTGTCTTGCCAACCTGATATCAATGAGTTTTGCGAACCCCCATTTGATTTCTGATACTCTCGTTTGCTTCCTGTCTGGTTGTTGGAAATTTGCCTTCTCGAGCTAGGCTTAGAGAACTCCATAAGATCGGACTCAAGAACTTGATTTTCATCATTAATTATCGTCATTTGGCCAATATTAAGTGGGGTCTCTGTTTTCAATGATATTAATTCTGATTGATTACTCTGGTTGGAGAAAAATCGCCTATTTGAATTAACCACACTCTGATGTTTAGAACTTGTAAAATCAGCAACTAAGTTGCCAAAGGACTCGTTTTCGAACTGGGGCTTTGATCCAGTAGATAGCAAAGCTGCGTGTAATGAAATATCATTCATTACGACTTTCCATGGCTCAACAGGCTGGTATATATGTTTTCTGTGACAAACAGCGCACTGGCAACTTTCTTTGGCTGATGATTTAGGCAAACTAATCAAGGAAACATTGTGCTTTTTTCTGGAGTAAGAAGAGAGTTTGTCACTGTGATCTAACTGAAAGTTGAATGGCTCTTGCTGAGAATTTTCTTGTTCTGGATTGTAAATAAAATCGTTGGTTTGTGAAGCTTCGGGGTCTTTAGTAGAATGAGCAATCAACTCAATGTTATTAGAGTCTGATTCATCACTTCCTTCATTATTAATGATCTCAATTGGCTCTGGGAGCAGTACATCCTCCTTCTTACCTTTCAAATAGCCATATCTCTTACCAAAAAACCAAAATCTTTTTCTAGGTGGTAACTCTTTAGGTTCAATATAGTTGATATTATTTTGTAATGATAATTCTAACCGTTCTTGTTGCTGCTCCATTTCCAGAAGGGATTTGACAGGATCCACTTCAGATGAGGTAACAATAGGTTCAACAACTTTTGTTGATACGGAAGATGGATCTCGTTCAAATGAGGAAGCTCTTGAAATCCCACGCAAGGTTCTCTCCTCTTTTGGGACATCAATAGATGCAGAAAACCCAACAAACGCCTCATTTTCTGATACAACTTCATCATCTTCATCAAAGTAGCCGTTGTCTACCCTCAAAGTTAACAAAGGCTTGTTCGGGTCTCTATGTTTGATGATGTGCTCATTCTGTGCCAATCTGTTCTTTCTATGATGTACCTCTATTATGAATCTCTTGAACTTGTTCTTGAAGTAAGGAATACTATAAGACATGTTATCAAATGATTCGTCGATACTTCCGAAAAACAACTACCCTTTACAAGAATAACTTCAGATGTAGAGATAAAATATTCCTGAAAGTCTCTTTATTATGAATAAAGACCCACATTTCTGCTTTCTTCGCCTTTTCTGTCAATATCATCAATCGACTTTTGACACATTTTTCTGTCTTTGTGATACACTGAAATTTCGAGTCCACAAAAAACCACTCGGTTGATAACTTGGTATTACTTGTGAACAACACTCGTAAAGGACACAGATGCGCAGAAGTATCGCGTATTCCATAGAGGTAGTGTGAGCGGTCATCCTCACTCGCGTAAACTCATTTTTCACTATAGCAGTAGTGATACAACAAACTCAACCATTGGTTTGATTTGAGATTTCATTCGTAGCCTTACTAGCCTTATCAAATTTCGTCAACTTCGTTGGGCATATCCAATCATATCTCTTTACTTGAATGCCAAAGCCAAAGCGCTGCTATGAGTTAACAGATTAACAATTCTGTTTAAAATTAGGTTAATTGGAATTATAAGTTTACATATAGAAGTAGACACCTTCGGATATCCGACGTACATTAATTATTATCCCTTGAATAGTCGGCTGTTTAACCGGATTACGGAGTCCGCAGTTGGTGAGAGAGTATGAGAAATGATAAAGTGCTTGCCTGTCAGTACGCCGGAACTGAAGTGTTTATATTTCGAATAAATAGCCCTGACAGCTCTAATTGCCTTTTTTTTCTTTCTGTCGATGATACAGAATTTTTAAGCTTATGAATGTCAACTTTGAGTGATTTCAATCAAAATACGGCTGAGATGAAGCAATGGCTTGTTGATTAAAACTGTTCTAGCATGTGTTTCAGTAGAAGTTAATTGTGTCAGAATAATAGCTAGGGTATATCAGTCTATCAAACCGTTTAATCGATTCAAACAAATTACACCACAACTCCCCATTGATCCACTTCCATCCTGTCAACCAGACACTGTCTATCCCAACGCCCTATGCGTCGTTTCAAATATTAGAACTGAATAAAGTACATTGTGTACTCTCGGTCTAGTTGCCATTACATACAGCCTAATGCGGATTAGCCCCTGAACCTGCTACCTATAATGCTACTACCACACACACATCTTAAACTCACCTTCTCTACGGTCGTCTCGGCTTCGCAACTAGCGGATCCGTAATGGTTTGGGAAAATTCACCAACTCCATCTCTGATTGGCTCCCAGTGTGAACGGCTGCGACTAGGTTCCCTCTGGCGGAATCTGCCTCTGAGAGCCAGTCAAAATCAAAGGACATTACATAAGGATCTCCTTTCAGCTTACTTCAGCAAATGTACCCGGAAGTCTACAATAATCGGAATAAACTATCCGGGTTCTAACGTTTTCCTTCCAGAAATGCTAAATTGGTCATTCGAACAACACAAATGTTGAATTGTTTTATAAAAGTGAATTATTTTCCCCCGTTTTTTTTTCCAGATAGTTGTAGTGTCTTTAGATTAGAAGCTTCCAGCTTAGTTCAATTAGAAAGTCAATTTTTGAAGTACAATGTTATCTAGAATCGCCAAAAGATCATTCTCTTCTACTGCTGCTACCAACTACAAAGTTGCTGTTTTAGGTGCTGCTGGTGGTATTGGTCAACCATTATCTTTGTTGTTGAAATTAAACCACAGAGTCACTGATTTGTCTTTGTACGATATCAAAGGTGCTCCAGGTGTCGCTGCTGATATTTCCCATGTCCCAACCAACTCTACTGTCAGAGGTTACACTCCAGAAGAAGATGGATTGAAGAAAGCTTTGGAAAACTCTGATGTTGTTTTGATCCCAGCTGGTGTCCCAAGAAAGCCAGGTATGACCAGAGATGACTTGTTCAACATTAATGCCTCCATTGTTAGAGATTTGGCTTCCGCTGTCGGTGACCATGCTCCAAATGCTGCTGTTTTGATCATCTCCAACCCAGTCAACTCTACCGTTCCAATTGTTAGAGAAGTCTTGAAACAAAAGAACGTTTACGACCCAAAGAAATTGTTTGGTGTCACCACTTTAGATGTCTTGAGAGCCTCAAGATTTATCTCTGAGGTTGCAGGTACTGATCCAACTACTGAACCTGTCACTGTTGTTGGTGGTCACTCTGGTATCACCATTGTTCCATTGTTGTCTCAATCCAAGCACAAAAACTTGTCTCCTGAACAAAGAGATGCCCTAGTTCACAGAATCCAATTTGGTGGTGATGAAGTTGTCAAAGCTAAAGATGGTGCTGGTTCTGCCACTTTATCTATGGCTCAAGCTGGTGCTAGATTCGCCTCATCTGTTATGAAAGGTTTGGATGGTGAAAAGGATGTCATTGAACCAACCTTTGTTGAATCCCCATTGTTCAAAGACGAAGGTATCGACTTCTTTGCTTCCCAAGTTACCTTAGGCCCACATGGTGTTGAGAAAATCCACGGTTTGGGTGAATTGAGCGACTATGAAGATGACTTGATTGCCAAGGCCAAGGAAGCTTTGAAAACCAACATTGTCAAAGGACAAAACTTTGTTACTGGTGCTAAATAAGTAACAGAATTTATTCACATGAGTTGGTTTTTTGGTGATGAGTGAATATATTATATATAAAAGTATTTATTATTGCTTTTCTTAAACACTATACATATGTATATATTATAGAGTTGGGTTGAAGAATTAATGTTGAACCGCTAAAGTACATATCCATAAAGTCATCCATGCGCCTCAGCTGCTTGTAACGTCTCTTTATTGTAACGTCTCTATTGTATGGTTTCATGGAATGAAATAAGAAGCGCTTGACAAGCCACTAACACGTGACTTCAACATCATATGATATTGTTTGTTATTACGTCATAGACCATGTGAGAAAAAGCTGAGACGCGTTTTTGTTTTGATTTATACATAAAAAATAAATAAGAATTTGACACGAAAATGCGAAAAAAACGTTGACGCGTCGGGCTCTTTAAAAATAGATTACTGATTTTGATTATAGAAAAAGATGAGCATTCTTGAGACTGGAATTATCGCACAACTTTTCTCACAAAGTATTCAGAGGAGGCAGGTAAATGAAGCTTTTGTAAGATTCAGGGATGTTTCCTCTTCATTGTAGTATGCTGTCATGTGATTCACCAACTTGACAATCTTGTAACGGTGAGCGTGTACAACCGATTTGATAGGATAACTGATTTGAGGTATACATACTATGAAAATCGATTGTGGAAACAGATTAGCGCGTATCTTATTATTTATTTCACTTTTTTCCCATTTTGAAAGACATTAGATACATGGGATTTGCAGTCTTTCATGTGTCAAAAGTAAGATTAAAATAGGCTAGGAGGTTTTCAAGTAGAGTTAGAATAGGGTGTTATTCAGCTACCATGATTGCCCAAGAGTTTCAAATGTTTACGTGTTTTTCAAGAACATCCTGTATTACAGGTCTATTCAGCTCACTGGTATTTCATTTGTAGTACGAGAGGTAAATTAAAAATTTTCTTATGATCAATCATGTTTAAGGTATGATTAAAAGGTGGTTTTGAGAAGGGCTTCAGATGATTCTCTTGCTCTACAAAACCAATGAATGATGGGACTCAAGACTCAAGTGACTTGAATCTGAGAAGCCTTGGTTCTCATAGGGTCTAGTCGGTGGTTTGGAGTCCCGCTCAACTTTCACTTTTCAGTTTACGCGTCATTACTGTACTCGGAAGTCACTCAATTTGGCTGTGGAAAAAAAAAAGCGATTTCGACTACAATCAAAATCTTTAGAAATATACCTTGTTCTAGAGACACAGGTGATTTCTGCTCTCAAAGTTCACGAAAGATCTTCTACGATGAGCTCACCCCAGAATCACTCACTGTCTTTTTCTCAGTTCACGATGCTGAGTTCTTCCCCGTTGAAACCATCCACCTTTTATTTTCAGGAACAAGATACTACAGGTGTGTCTGATGCCAACTCCTCGCTACTTAATGATGATAAATTCAAGCCTACTACTCTCAGCTTTAGTTCTGCTACTCAGCAAGAGCATGATCTATCTCCAAATATTTCGCATTCGGAAAAAGATGAAGAACTCGTTGTACCAATTTCTCAGAACACTGAGTCGTCGTTCCAGAACGGAACTTTTTTGAGATATCCACCAACTGTTCAGACTAATGGCTTCACATCGCAAAACAACATGAATTCCAGTACCAATATTGCTCAAGTGCAGCTGCAACACATCCAGCACAGTCAACATCAAAATGAACAGCAGCATCATCAACAACATATTCAACAGATGAATTTATATCCACCAATGGAATTCATGCCTACCCATAACCACCCTAGCAATAAAAGCCCCGAGCGTTCACATATGATAGAATCTCACTCTTCAAACACTATTGGGTCTCATGATTCCGTTCCTTTACTGGCCATGTCTTCTTCAATCTCAGATAACTCCATTGCATCTCCAATGTCTTTTCAAAACCACACTACAGCTACTCCACGACGTGTACCTAGTTCACGAAGACTTTCAAATCTGACAACTACACCTCTTCAAAGTTTCCAGACTCCATCTCAAAATACATCTATCTTCACATCTCCAATAACACTGAAAAACACAGCCACTCCTTCATCTTCGATTCAGAAAAATAGACCAAGACATAGACGTACCAGATCAAGATTGTCATTGGATGCATCTGGTGCTGCTTCTATTATTACCATAAATAAATCTACCTCTACTACCTCAATAAGGTCCCCAGCAGCAACAGGAACAAACCCATTTTACACACCATCAACTTTTTTGTCACCGCATAATCAGAATCACGTCTCGAATTTTTCTGAATCACAAAATGCAACTCCATTAGCAACACCTTCAATTAGAAAATATCATTCATTCAATTCAATCTCACCAAACATGCTCATGAATCCAGGAGCCGGGCTTCCTGAAGACATACAGGAATCCAGAGCTACCAACTCTGTTTATTCGGCAGCTGCTGACTTGACTATCAAGCTGGCTTCAAAGTATGCAGATGGTACATCCGAGGAACATATATTACCGCAACCTTTAACCAATGATCAGCTAGCAGAACTGCAACAACAATCACAGCATCATAATAACCCAATGTTACAGAGAACAATCTCTTTATCATCTCTTCAACCGAATTTCTTATCAGATCCAATGAACTCTGAAGTAGCCAACTCACACCCATATCAAATGCAATCAGATATGCCAACAATGGATCGAATTCCTGAATCCATAGGTATGTCAAACTCTTTAGTTGACTCGAACTCTTCTTCCTCATTTACATCATCGTCTTTGACTGATAATTCTGGAAGCCATACAAGAACAGTTAGTATATCAAAGCCACTGGCAAGATCTCAATCATCTATAAACCTGTCATCCATTATCGCACCACCTGAAATCCAACACTATGATATCCTACACCCAAGGAAAAAGAAGCTTAACAGGTCAAGTTCGACTACAACA